>CM032177.1:27878493-27924430 GCA_018908115.1 Anopheles rivulorum | reverse complement strand
AAAAAAAAGAAACACATTCCATCCTACTTCATTGCATAAATCGTGCCGTTCTGGATGAACAAACGGCCAACTCCTTTGGCCGTACATCTTTGGCTACGATCCTTTGCCAGTCGTGCGAGCATTTTGCCCGTTTGCCTGTGCTAAGTGGGTTTCCTTTTCCTTTTCCCCATTCAGTAACAGCACTCAATTATGCGCGCGTTGGTACGCCTTCAAGCACGCCGGTACTTCAGCGGCGAATAGCGAATGATGATGACGAACGGATGACGGACGTCTAGGCCAAGGCGACCACCAACACGAATCCGGCGAACAGAATCAAAACCGAACAGAGACACACAAATGGCCCCCCTTCCTCCCGCAACCGGAAACTCCTCCCCCCACCCATTTCCCTTTACCCATCCCACACACATTCACGTGTGTTTGTATATCCTTGCAGGAGGTTAATCGCAGCAGGCCATGAACAGGCTAATGACGATGGCGATAGGGTTCTTAAGCATACATATACACACACACATACTCACACGCGCAAAATAAAAAAAGGAAAGGGTTCTTCAGCGCTTGCTCTCGAGCGTTGGTGCTTATGGTTTTATTGGTTGATTAGGCACTTCATCATTCCCGCCGGCTGTTCCGGGGCGTTTGTGCGCTCAATGATGGGCCACGGGTTTGTGTCGCCATCATGCACGCCGGTTCGCAACACGAACATACGAACACTCTCCACGGGGTGCATGCAATGGATTGGCAAAAAAAAAGGATGTGCAGCGTGCACGAACAGTTCGAGCGGATAAGGATAAGCGTGCCTGGCTGGGCCACTAAATGGGCCACAAATTCCCGGGAGAAACAGTTCCGCCCCGCGGTAAAACAGGGAGCTTCTCACTATTGTTGCACCCAGTTTCTATTGCATTGTTTCCGTACTGGAAGGGGGTACGGTTTTGCACGTGTGTAAGGCAATGAAAATTAAAAACTGCTCGTGGGGTTAAAATGCAGACAGATATTTATCTGATTTTTGTTTTATTTTTCTGGGTTTTTTTTCATTAGTTAAAGTTAATACAAATTTAATTGGATGCTGAAGGACAAATTAAAATTGAATTATTCTTGAATAAAAATTCAAAACTTGTTTGAAGTTAATTTTTATTTTTGTAGAAATGTACTAATTAAACTGATTTGTGTACAATCAGGTCATCATTTGCGTTCTAAGTATATTGTTTTCTTTTATTTTTTTCTGATATTCAAACATTATCCTTAGGGTAATTAATAAAGGCTGAATAAAGTCTTCACAGACATACATCAACCATCATAAGCATCATTCATAATGAAGCTTTGTTGTGCCACGGTAATATGGAGACCTATGGAAATTTAGATCTCATTGACTCATTGAAGACATACGCAAAAACGGCAGCAAATGGATGAAATGAAGCACAAATGAAAACAAAGAACAAAAGTTAAACAATGCAAAACCAAAACATCAAGCGCACAGCACAAATGGCGGAGCTAATAATGTACAAAATGGAAGCCAACCCTGTATATATTGACTGCGGTGCATCCTAGTAGGCATTGAGTGTAATGCTGCTAAACAGTTTTCGTGAGCGACACAATATGGAGTGTATACATATTTAACTTGAATTTTCAGAATGATAAAATCATTTAATTATTATAATATGATGCCGAAATGAAAAAAAACAATATAAGGAAAAAGTATCATTGTGCAATTAAAACCAACTGTACGCTTCCCAACTCTAGAACTTTGATCAGTGTTCTCTTAACCAATTACTTTCAACTACACCTGTTTAGTTTTAAATTGTTTCGACCGCCTAGGCGGTCACCCCCAGAAAGAAAATCGTTAAACGTCTTCATTAGCGACCACTAAACGGTCTACCACACCGTTTGTCGTCATTGCCATGGGATTCATTTGGTTCTTTACAACCGTATCTTGAGCTGTGCTGTCTCGTGCCCATCGTGCTGTGAGAATAACTACCGAATGGAGTACATAATGTAATGAAAATTGCTCCCGAGAAGAGTAATTTAAGCTTTCAACATGCATTATGGCTGTCACATTAAGCCGTCGATGAGGTTTAATAATCACGGTTAAGTAAGTTTAATTTCTAGAACAAAGAAACAAGCATGAAGAATAGTACGGTGAAATAGTTTAACTTGTTTCCATAACACGATTAATTCTTTTTTTTTATACTTTTCTATTTATTTTTACATGTTTAATTTACATGTTGTTTAAAGTTGAATTTAAAGTTAAAATGAAATGAATTTTCATAAATTTTCTCTCCTCATACATTAAACAAATATAACAGACAAATAATTCAATAAAAGCCACTGTTTACTTATAAATAATTCGAAAAGTATTAAAAATGAGCTATATGAAGACATTTGAAGTTAGTTATAAAAAAAGGTTAATAATTTAACAAAAAACAACAAAAACAAAAAACAAACAAAAACTATGCTCACAACATTATACATCACAATGAAACCTTTAGTAACTTTAACCCTACCGAGTGAAATGTTGTTATTTTGTGCATGTTCCCTGAATCGACTCCCCCCTTTCCCCCTTCCCCCCAAGGCAAGGAAGACTGTTTTCCACGGCTGTTTTCTAACAACGGCGGCATTCTCAGTCTGTAGTTCCAAGAACACACGGCAACATATTTGTTGTTTTGTTGTTTTGTTTCGTACGTACCTTTCTTGCTTTTCCCTTCGAACCGTTTCTCTCGTTTTGCATCTTCATAGAACCCGTTTGATCCGTGCCGTTCGGCTTGTTTTAATTCTTACGCTTATGCTGCCGATTTTATGCTCCCCGCCTCATGGCTGGGCCGTGCTGTGTATTATGTTGCGCGAGCATCCGAAGTAAGAACACTGACACAGAACTTCCCCGTTACCGCGTCTTACACGTCCAACCTTACAACCAAGCCAAGCCCACCGGCAATGAAAATGGTTGGTTCGTGTGTACGCCATCTAGTAAACCGTGGAAAATGGGATCGGAAAAACAAACCTGCACCAACACGCAATGATGCTTCCAGCGCTTACGCTGTACCTAGTAGAAGATGAAATAAATGGTAATAATAACGCACCGTCGCTCGAAGATTCGGGAAAAGCTACGCGTACGACTGTGCATGGAGGGAAATATACAATGTCAGCATAAAACGCCATTCGCCTGGGGGCGATTTTTCTTCCCTTTTTTCTCTTTCTCTTTCTCACTCTCTTTCTCTCTCTACATGTAAGTATTCCAACTTCCGTGTAGGTTTAGTAGAATCGTAGTAGCCGTGGGGATAAAGGGATGCTTTGTATTTGTTTTATTCGCAGGTAGAAAGGTAACAGCGAATGAAACTGACATGATGCTTGATGACATCATCAAACTTAATGTGTTTGTTAAACGAATTAATGTCTGCTTATTGGGGCAGATTGTTTTTTGCGGTTAATACTAAAAATGATAGAGTTTCAAGAAGATTTTTTTCACATACCTAGGTGCTAATCAAGGAAGCTCAAACACTTATAAACATTCAAGTTATTTTTAGTTAAAAGACCTAAAAGTGGGACAAAAATATAAACGAATTCTAATTCTTTCATGTCGATAACATAATATTATAGATGAACGATTTTACAATGAATATGATGCGTAAAATAGCTTTAGTTTATAATATTGCCATTTAAGTTTCTTTATAAGAAATATATATTCATTCTCTGTACACTCATGATAAAAACCAGTTTCAAAAATATTGATAGATTTAACAACATAAAAGATAGAACAATGAAATATATTATTTTTAAAGTAGTTAAATGTACAATTGATAAATGTAAAAGAAAGTTAAACAGAATAAATAACAACCCTTATTATTTAAAACAACAATTAATATTCTTGTAAGACATCATTATATGGTCAAAAGAGTGTTTTACACATTAAAAAAGTTACAACCAGAAAAATAAAATAGAGAAGAAAATTTAACACAAAGAATACGAAAACTTTTTAAAAATGTATATAAATGAGATGTTTAATCTTACAATTTTATCTATATATTCTAGAACTTGAAAAATGCAGTAGAATTCAAAAGCAAACGAAAATAATTATATTTCTCCTGGTACCCTGGTACCCCAAAAGGAGTTAATTTTCGTTTTTTTTTCAAAAGCGTTTGATGTCGGGATCAAACGAAGCAACCCATTTCCGGTAAAACAATCCCATATGTGAATGGTTGGGACTTCATTGAACAGTTGTTTGTTGTTGTTCTTGTTTTGTGGGACAAAAGCCAAGTACTCATGTAGGCGGATGGAAAACGGCACAAAATTTCAGAACACCCGGTTTGTTACCAGACGCTAATAAAAAGAAAAGAAAAGAAATAAAAGTAAAGCTACGTCGGTGGTACACGGAACGAGTATGCTGAGCACGAGCATGGAAAACGCATCAAATGAAACGACATGCTATGATCGTCGTAACGGCTTACTTTGATTTTGCCACCACGGGCACGTGCGATCGGGCACAGTGTGCACACCAAATGTGCGAATACGGAGAAAACACCAATAGGGTTCATATTCGATTTTCCCAATGATTTTGTCTCGTGTTGTGTTATGACGAAAGATTTAAATGTATTATCGATTCGTATGTAAACTTTTAAATATGGGTTAAATCTCAAATACAACTGTGGCTGCTTACAGACTATAAACCAATAAGGCATTGTGCGGACAAAGTTTCACCTTTTCGATGGCAATTTTTACATGGTAGTTCGTACGTCCGGCCCTTTTATTGTCACACCCATGGACGCACACATCGAGAAAAAGGCGAGAAAAAGTCACGTCTTCACCTTAAACCATTAGATGAAAGGTGAGTGAGCCTGCACTACCAGCCGGGTTTAATGTTATGTACCGCTTACACCACCAAAAAGACACTTTCAAACCAGTGATAGTAATAATAATAAACAGACAGACACACACACACACACACACACACACACACACACACCGACATAAGAAAGTAATAGGTTCCTCCATTCCTTCGGCAACATAATGTTCCCTTCATAACTAGGCATTCGCATATGAATGGCGGTCAGCGACTGGACTGAGCCACCATTGTGCGACAAAGACATTCCCCAATGGCTTCAAACCGTAACGCAAACTTCTTCTGTGTGTCATCATGCGACCGTTGGTAAGCAGTTGAGTGTTTTTTGTCCAATGATTAATGTTTTGTTTTGCTTTTTCTTGAAGCTTACCTTTGAATTGTCTTAATGTTGAATAAGAATCGTTTATGGGTTTATTATTGGATTTCAAATATTAAGAAATAAGCATTCTTCTTTTTATAAACTTGTAAGTTATAACAAATGTGTAAGGAACGTATTGTAAATTTAACAATGAATGCTTATTTCCCTTGATATTTAGGATCTTTGAAGAATTTTTGTCTGTTTCTTGCAGAGTATAACTATGCTGTATTTAAAATAATATGTAAGTATACTTTAGAATAAAGTAAGGGTTTTTTGTAGTAATAATAATTAATACTAAAATGTTATCCAATTTGTCAATTAATTAGTTGAAGTTTGAGTGAGAATATCATAATTGTGTTTCCTCTTTTTATAGTACATTTTTTACAACAACTTCTTTATCCTTGCGATTAAGGCTCTATTACAATAATTTTTCTTATGAATTTTCTATAACAGAGCTTTAAATAAAAATGATTCTTGCAAATACCCAAACCCCCTCAAAGTTTAAAAAAATTAGTTCTTCAACAAAGTTAGGTTAAAATTTATAATAAAAAACTAAAATCTTTAGCATTGCATCGTCCGGGAAAAGTGGCACGGAAAAGAATGCATTACAAAGAAACGAGAGGAATAAATGCATTGCGATCTTTAACGATCGTTTGACAAATTGTTTTTCTTCACCACTTACGACGCCAACGATCGCCTAACCTCCCCATCATCAACATCATCATCAGCCGGGTTCAATTGGTGGTTCGGCAGAGTGGGATAATATTTAAATGCATCATTGTGCCGATCCATTCCATCACCTTTCGGAACTGCATCGTACGGTGCAACTTCTCGCTATGCATCATCCGTCTCCCTTCTGTGCCGTTCTTTGCAACGCATCTAATCTTCGCAAGCGCGATAATCG
Organism: Anopheles rivulorum; assembly: GCA_018908115.1. Classification (NCBI taxonomy): domain Eukaryota; kingdom Metazoa; phylum Arthropoda; class Insecta; order Diptera; family Culicidae; genus Anopheles; species Anopheles rivulorum. The sequence goes on along the minus strand of CM032177.1, from coordinate 27,918,343 downwards.
CGACGTTCGCGCGAAAATCCGATGAGAAGTACCGATGCTGCTATGTTGCATCGGTGGACCCCAAAAAAACCCCCCTCCCCACACAAGGGAAAGCGAGTGGAGGGATATGAGGGAGTGGGAAATACGAAGATTTTGCTCCCCTTTTGCTTCTTCGGCTCCAAAAGCTGCCCCTTTTCGGGTGCAGTGGCCAGATGGAGAGTGAAGATTTATAATACATATATTCCCATCGCACTTTCGCACGCACGTTCGCTTCCATTCGTTCGGCTCGTTGCATCTCTTTCTCTCACACGCGCCACATCGTCGTCCCCTAGGCAACGCACAGTGTGCGTTCGGTAATGCGCGTTCGGACACGAACATGAGATGGCACCTGCNATAAAAAACTAAAATCTTTAGCATTGCATCGTCCGGGAAAAGTGGCACGGAAAAGAATGCATTACAAAGAAACGAGAGGAATAAATGCATTGCGATCTTTAACGATCGTTTGACAAATTGTTTTTCTTCACCACTTACGACGCCAACGATCGCCTAACCTCCCCATCATCAACATCATCATCAGCCGGGTTCAATTGGTGGTTCGGCAGAGTGGGATAATATTTAAATGCATCATTGTGCCGATCCATTCCATCACCTTTCGGAACTGCATCGTACGGTGCAACTTCTCGCTATGCATCATCCGTCTCCCTTCTGTGCCGTTCTTTGCAACGCATCTAATCTTCGCAAGCGCGATAATCGCGACGTTCGCGCGAAAATCCGATGAGAAGTACCGATGCTGCTATGTTGCATCGGTGGACCCCAAAAAACCCCCCCTCCCCCCACACAAGGGAAAGCGAGTGGAGGGATATGAGGGAGTGGGAAATACGAAGATTTTGCTCCCCTTTTGCTTCTTCGGCTCCAAAAGCTGCCCCTTTTCGGGTGCAGTGGCCAGATGGAGAGTGAAGATTTATAATACATATATTCCCATCGCACTTTCGCACGCACGTTCGCTTCCATTCGGCTCGTTGCATCTCTTTCTCTCACACGCGCCACATCGTCGTCCCCTAGGCAACGCACAGTGTGCGTTCGGTAATGCGCGTTCGGACACGAACATGAGATGGCACCTGCGTAAAAGTGTACGCACTCCATCTCGCTCTCGCTTTCCATCTCTCTTTCTCGTGCCCATTTCATCTCCTTTCGCAACAAGGGATGCCGCGCGGCGCGTGTGAAAAAGAACATCGCCACGCCACGGAAACCTGAACCGAACGGCAACAACAAGGAAACGAGCAAAAGGCGAACCCCGCAAAAGCCAAAACGTGCCCGGTCGGGAAACAAACCCGACGGTTGTTTTCCACTGGCATTCGAATCGCTTGGATGTGTAGTGCGGCTGTGTAGTGCTTACAAACAAAACTTCAGTTGTTGGCGGCGTTTGTGTTGTTTGGTGGTTTGCTTGGCGAAACTCTCGGCAACTCCCGGTACCGTTCGCAACCATCGGCCGAAAACCAATTGCAATCAATCATAAGAACGCGCGTTTTAGTGCAACAACAAGCTCAAAAAAAAAAGAGCCAACAAAGAAAACTATACCAAAAGTGAGTGTGCAGTGTGGTTTTTGTTCCAACCAATCGTTTGCTAAATTGTTGATAAGCACTTGCTGCCCATTGTAAAGGGTGCAACAAATATTATCGACAGAAGAGAAGAAAAAAAAACAACAACCCGCCTACTTCATCAGGCATGGATGCTGACTCCAACTTGGGTTTTTAGTGTTTTGTTTGTTGTTGTTTGTGTGTTTGCGATTCGTAACGCAGTATGTGCAGAGCGACAGTGCCCAAATGTGCAACACATTTTCCTCTAGATTGTGCAAGATTAAGTTGTAACGCGCTTTCGTGTCCGCGTCGCCGTCCACTTCCGCCGAAATATTCCGCCGGCAATATCGCCAAGTTTGAAAGGCGATCTCATCGGAAAGCATCGTTCAAGACTGCGCAAAGATAGAAAGGAACACCTCGGGAAGGTGTTATGTGTGTGTGTGCGTTTTTTTATGTTTCGAGTTAATTCTTCCATCATCGCTGCCTTTGCCCGAACAGCATCGTCCGCTCCAATATGGGACGTGAAGGGTTTGCGCGCCGTGCAATGCCCCAAAGCAATTTCGCGATCCGTTGCGCTGGTCGCGATCTCGTGTGAAGGAGAACGCACAATAAAAAAAGGGCACTTTTATTTCGGGTTCAAGTGTGAAAGTGTTTTTTTTTTATTGGTTCACCGTGCACAGCACCGTGCGACAGATATTAGAGCTTCGAGTGATTTTTGCCCGTTCGTTGGTTGGTTGGTTGGTTGGTTGGTAGGCGCTCTAACTTATCCCTTAGCATAAACCATGACAACTCTAACTTGGTACGCGATAGCATGGCTTGCTTGTGCAGACAAAGAACCAAATTCAAACGCTTCACGCTGAAAGTGCTCCAGTAAAGCGAAAACAATCACACACACCCGTGTGACGGATGAATTGGCGGAAATTAATGGGGTGGCGCGTGGGATCACTCGACTCACAGCTTTTAACTTTAACTCTTTTTTTATTATTTTTTTTTTCACGATAATGCCACCCACGCCTGCCAGTGTCGTTCGACCATTCTTTGTTACAGCACAATCACACACACACACACACGGTGGTTGACGATCTGCTTCTCTGCTTTTTCTGCCACAGCCAAGTTGGCGTTAGTAGGCGATTAGAGCGTTCGATTAGAGATCGGGATAGGAAGGTGTGAAGCGAGATAAATGGTCCATTCGCTACGCTTCTTTCGGGCTTTCGGTTTGGGTTTAGGTGTGATCTAATTTTTCGCCAATTTCGCACCACCCGTATACTTTGGTTTGGCCGAACGGGTTTGGATGCGAATCGTTAACCTTTGCCGTTAACTGGTCACCAACTGATCGGACCGAACCGATGACTAGTGGGGCTAAACTGTTTTTTTTTTGCTGAAAAATATGCAGCAATAATTCGCGCTTGGATGATGGGTAATAACGGCGGATACATCCGCTGGTGTGTTTCGTATATGGGGAAGAGATTATTCTTTTGGAGAAGAAAAGAATCACATTATTAGTTTGTGATTCATTCTATGATTTATCCACACCAAAATGGTTATTGAACAATTTATGATATAATTTCGTTCGAATCAGATTGTAGCTCATGTAGAGACTTGTTTAATTTTATTTTATTTTTAACAATTAAACATTTTACAAGTTGCTTGCTAAACAAATTATATAATTCGTTAGGCTTGCATTACTTGTTACTAAGTTGTTATAAGATAAAGATGGTTTTATAGTAAATAGATTCAAGCACTTAGGCTCTTGTTTTGTAAGTGACAAGTTTGAAACTATGTCAAGTCTAAAAATTTAACTTATGCCAAGCAAATAATGAATTACTATTTTTTATATATAATCTATTTTTTTATAGATTATTTCAAGAAATAACTCAGATATACAGGCCTGGTTGTTCAAATGAGAATAAAAAAAACCATTAATAGCCTAATTAAATTTTATCTGTTACTGTCAATTGTTAACGAACTAATACTAATCGAGGATAAAAGCTGTAAAAGTAAACAATTTTATAAAAAATAGATTCGCGTCAAAAGTCAAAAGTCATACTTAGCAATAGCCACGATGCTTGTTCATCTAATTATTATATTTTATCCTCCGATTCCTGCACTATTTATGTCATATAAAGTCTTATCGGCAAAGTTTAACACGCTCGTTATGCACAAGATAAGAAACACTTTGCGACACTGCACGCTAGCGGCAAACATTTATTACAAATTTTCATTCTGTTCACGAGCTAGTTTTGTTGCATCGATATTAATTTTATTATTTTCCCCAGCGAATGCACCGATAGCGAATAGCTTGTAATTAAGTTGAATTATGTCTGCTCCGCCAGCCCGCTGGGAAATCGCTCGGAGGCGTTCCTTTATCACACCGTTATTATTATCGGCACCGGCGTACACTGATTAATTTGCACAATTATCGTTACATTAAGCCACCCGTAAAGCGATCGAAACCGATCACGCTGTGGCGTGCGCGATGATGATGACGATGACACATCAGTGAGTGTGTGTGAGAAGTGACAGCAACTAACCTGTTGTGGGCATCGGTATCTGTTTTCAGGGACGACAATTAGTATCGATTAAGACACATTTCATGCTTATTGATGTTAATTTTAAACCCGCGTGAAGGAAGAAGCGCATGTAAAGGCAGTGACTTGGCGAGGATCACCAAAGGNCGGTGGTTGACGATCTGCTTCTCTGCTTTTTCTGCCACAGCCAAGTTGGCGTTAGTAGGCGATTAGAGCGTTCGATTAGAGATCGGGATAGGAAGGTGTGAAGCGAGATAAATGGTCCATTCGCTACGCTTCTTTCGGGCTTTCGGTTTGGCTTTGGGTGTGATCTAATTTTTCGCCAATTTCGCACCACCCGTACACTTTGGTTTGGCCGAACGGGTTTGGATGCGAATCGTTAACCTTTGCCGTTAACTGGTCACCAACTGATCGGACCGAACCGATGACTAGTGGGGCTAAACTGTTTTTTTTTTTGCTGAAAAATATGCAGCAATAATTCGCGCTTGGATGATGGGTAATAACGGCGGATACATCCGCTGGTGTGTTTCGTATATGGGGAAGAGATTATTCTTTTGCAGAAGAAAAGAATCACATTATTAGTTTGTGATTCATTCTATGATTTATCCACACCAAAATGGTTATTGAACGATAAATGATATAATTTTGTTAAAGTCACAAAATTAACTAATCTTGATTTAATTTTATTTTATTTTTAACAATTAAACATTTTACAATTTGCTTGCCAAACAAAGTATAAAATTCGTTAGGCTTACATTACTTGTTACTAAGTTGTTATAAGATGAAGATGGTTTTATAGTAAATAGATTCAAGCACTTAGGCTCGTGTTTTGTAAGTGACAAGTTAGAAACTATTTCAAGTCTAAAAAATTAACTTATGCAAAGCAAATAATGAATTAGTATTTTTTTATATATACTCTATTTTTTTATAGATTATTTAAAGAAATAACTCAGATATACAGGCCTGGTTGTTCTAATGAGAATAAAAAAACCATTAATAGCCTAATTAAATTTTATCTGTTACTGTCAATTGTTAACGAACTAATACTAATCGAGGATTAAAACTGTAAAAATAAACAATTTTATAAAAATTAGATTCGCGTCAAAAGTCAAAAGTCAAAAATCATACTTGCAATAGCCTCGATGCTTGTTCATCTAGTTATTATATTTTATCCTCCGATTCCTGCACTATTTATGTCATATAAAGTCTTATCGGCAAAGTTTAACACGCTCGTTATGCACAAGATAAGAAACACTTTGCGACACTGCACGCTAGCGGCAAACATTTATTACAAGTTTTCATTCTGTTCACGAGCTAGTTTTCCTGCATCGATATTAATTTCATTATTTTCCCCAGCGAATGCACCGATAGCGAATAGCTTGTAATTAAGTTGAATTATGTCTGCTCCGCCAGCCCGCTGGGAAATCACTCGGAGGCGTTCCTTTATCACACCGTTACTATTATCGGCACCGGCGTACACTGATTAATTTGCACAATTATCGTTACATTAAGCCACCCGTAAAGCGATCGAAACCGATCACGCTGTGGCGTGCGCGATGATGATGACGATGACACATCAGTGAGTGTGTGTGAGAAGTGACAGTAACTAACCTGTTGTAGGCATCGGTATCTGTTTTCAGGGACGACAATTAGTATCGATTAAGACACATTTCATGCTTATTGATGTTAATTTTAAACCCGCGTGAAGGAAGAAGCGCATGTAAAGGCAGTGACTTGGCGAGGATCACCAAAGGAAACAGAAATGCTGGTGATATGAAGGAAAAGCAGACCCACTAAATCATTCAAAGTGTTTGTAACTGTTTTGGATCGTGTTTTTCTATCTCTCTTTCTCTCTCTGTCTCTCCCTCTCTCTCTTTCTTTCTCTCTCTCTCGTACCGGCTTAGGACGAACGTCTCAGCAAAGTGATCGTGCAGTGAATTATTTTATTTAGACCGAAGAGACGGTCGAAACAGCCGGCAGGACGCGCTGTGTGATAAAGCCGCCGTAAAATGTTACGATGTGAGATGTAAAATGTTCAGTGATGTCCCTGTCCCTGGTACGTGCGTGAATGGCGTGAACGTGTGATCGCACACTGGTGTCCATTTGTTGTAAAAGGGCTATCGTCGTATCGTGCGCGTGTAATACCGGCGGGAAGCAGATTGTTTGAGAAAAAAGTTTAGAAATAATAATAATAAAGAAAAAAGCGAGCGACGTCATTAAAACCGTGCTGGAGGATAATATTTATCTGGTGATTGGTTGAGTTGGTGCAAAAGGAGTGTTACACTCTGCATCCAGTGCCCAGTGAGTGCGCCGTAAGGTTTGAAGATCACACCGACCCGACCGAGTCTGACTGTTCCAGGCATACCAGCCATCCAGCGGCCCATTCAGTGCTCGTCTCGCTGCCTAGCACACCGAGGACCTGTCTAGGAAAGGAACCGAGAGAGAGAGAGAGAGAGAATACAAAAAAGCGAGCAACGGAAAACAAGCAACATACCACCCGGCGTACGTACGTAAGGTAAGGAAAAAGGTTTGTGTTAATTAATGGCATTTAAATTTTCCCCGTTACTATCGCTCGTACCTTTTACAAGAAAAGGGTGTGAGCTGGGGTAGGGGTAGGGTAAGACGATCGAACAGGGAGGGCCCCTTTCCATTCGTGTACCTATTGCCCCTCAAAACCGTTGCAACCTTTGTGCCACGGAAAGCTTTCTGGGACGTTCCCATCGTTGAGAACGCACCAAGGAATGCATCACCCGGACGAAAGGTTCATCGTGATTTTTTTGTTGTTCCTTTTCCATCTTGTTATTGTTTCCTCCGTGATCGCAACGGGTTAGACCCTTTGCTTTTTGCTGCTGTCCTTCTCTATCTCACACACAGACACACACACACACTCTTTGGCAAACTCATTCCACACTGTCCCGGGTTCCACACCCGGAAATCTAACCGACGATCCTCCCCGAACCAGACACCCAAACGCCAATCGATTCCAGGCCCTCAGCTAACCAAACCCAGCCCGCGCTATTTACACTGGCATTATGTTCCCGTGGCCGCGTAATGCACGTTTCGTGTCGCGTGGTTTTTTTTCCTTTATTTTTTTTGTTGTTGCTTTTTGTCCTAACTTTACTTCCCAGTGACGCGAGGCGTTTGTTTATCTTGCCTTTCTAATGTGTCGCCTTACCCGCCACCGCGACATTGTCCACGACAGTGGCCACACTGCCGCAATAGTGGATTTAATTAGTTTTCGGTTTCGTCTTGCTTTTTAACGACCATTACCGAGTGCAACATCCCACTCGCCGTCAAGTGCCCAATTTTTCTCCCTCGGACAAAGAAAAGGGTCCGATACTGTTGATGAAAGGATCCTTTCGATCCGGTTGATGGATTGTTTCGGATGGGATGGGAATGCAACGCTCTTAATATTGGGACACCGTTTAAAGTTAATGCTAATTGGTAAATAATAATGTAATTTTATTCGTAAAATTATAAAACTTTCACAGTTGATTACAACGTAAGAAATTAAAGTCAAATCTCCAATTTTTCTACCAATTAAAAAAAATATTACATGTATGTAACTAATATTAAAGATCTGCTAGATCATTATATGATGCATTTTATGTCCTCAATGATGCACAAATTTTTTATAAACTGTTCATTTCTTATGTAAAATTTCTTAAATTCTAAAATAAATTTTATGTTTTTCTTGATTGAAAATCATTAAAATACATTACTGACGATTAATTCTTATTCTTTAAAATATGAGTAAACTCTCCTGTATTCCTCGTCATAATCACTGTTCCAAACGTTGTACAAGGACTGATGTTATCAAAAAGCATTTAAGTTGTTGAGCACGTACCGATGAATGTTAAGAAAACCTAATAAAAAGCAATTAAATAGCAAAAATACATTGCTTGACCCATTTCTTAGGAATTGTGTTTGTATTAAGTTAATTTTAGAATCATATGCAGCTTGCACGTTTTTAACAAAAAAAAATTGTTTTAGAGGAAATTAGCTGAGTTACAATGCAGAGCTTTGATTAACATGATCTTGATTTTATCTTGATTATTCTTTATCTTGATTATTATTGTTTTTTGAAGATTTATTTATTGCTCTGTTGTAATGTTCGATATGTTATTTGTTTAATTATTTGTTTAAACCTTTGCTACCTACATGTTGTAGTATAACTGAAATAAGTATTTCAATATTCTTTTATAATTTAACTTTCCTTAATATAAAGAAAACGAGTTAGAGTTTGTAAATAAAATCTAACCAATACCGGAAAGGAGAACCACTACCATCTGACTGTGTGACTCATCGAAAGAATCCTGCAACGAGCGTGTACAGGTGAATCATTCGACAAGAAAATACACTTGCTTTCCGCTTCTTCGCTAACCACAACATCTGAAGCACCTTCCATTTAAAACGTTACAACCGTTTAGTGTATTTCCGACGCGGTCGATCCGACTCAATGGTCGGAGTGAATGGAGCGCTGGGAAATCGGCAATCCTTACCGTTTCACTCGCTTCGCCTCCGAACGTCTCACCGGATGGCGTAATTTTTCATGCATCACTGCATGTATTTAATTACCATAAATCCCAAAACTCATCGACCAACTCCGCACCTAGAGTGGAGGTTTGTTTGGTCACCCCCGGGCACCCCGGAACACCCGCACACACAACCCTCTGCCCGCTGCTACCGGCAAGTGGAGCGGCAATAAAAGCAGACCACGGCACGGGAGAAAACCCTCGGCCGTCACCAGAATAACAGCGAATGAGCGGTTTTATGCTGTAAAAATATTAATTACCACATTTATTTACAGTAAATTAAGCCACACAGCTACGTTTTATGGCGCATTCGGTTGAGATTTCTCTGCATGTGTGTGTTTGTGTGTGTGAATGCCTGGAAAAGGTTTGAGGCCAGGATCTTGCATGGGGAATGGGCGATTCGGTGAAGATTTGCCGAGACCCAGCGCTCCGGTCGGTCGGTTTTTGCTCCGGTGGTGCGACAAAAACGTTGACTCGAGTTAAATCTTTCGGGTGCGCTGGCCAAAAGGGAGAACAAATTGATCGGCCAGAGGCTTCAGAATGAGTTGCCCGCCCGTTTAATGAAGGTAACAAAGTGGATAACGGCAGGTCACCAGCATCAGCATCAACCCACTACAGTGATGTGCATTCGCTTGGCTTGCGCAGGTAGTTTATGGGGAGTAAGGAAACCCGTACGGAAACTTGCTTGCCATCCTCTGCTTGTCAGATGTGAGCTACAGTGGGCTATCGTTGTACCGTAAATAGGCCAAACATAGTATTACGAGAAAAAAAATTACTGACATACTTTTAGAACATTTCCATTTAAGCTAAGGTTACATGTAGAATAGGAATCTTTCGTTGATTGGCCTTCTTCATACTATTGAAATGACTGGAATGAACTACTCTGTTTCTTTTGATTTATTTATTTCTTTTCATTTCGTGCAAAACGTCTGATGTACAGTCAGATGCTGCATTTGTTCGTTTAAAGTCTTCCAAAGCCATTAATTAACGCGACTGAATAGGTCAAAGATATAAAGTCTAAATGTTTTGAATAGTGATCATCGATCCAGAGCAAAAAACTGCACCTGAATAGCTAATATTATTATATGCAACAATGCTTCAGTGTAAGGGCATTTAATAAGCAACTTTGGTTGAACAAAAGAGCGCTTTTAAAGCATTTATTTGTTATTTTGGTGGAACAATTATTATACAAAACTTCTTATACAAAATAGAAAGTAATTCTTCAAAAAGGTTTTAATTTAAGAGGTCTAATCTTTTTTAAGTGTTTAAATTATTCTCTTTTAGTTTTTCATGTGCATGTTTAAAAGGTGTTTAACCTATATTGAAAGCTACAATATATTGATGATGTCATTTTTCATTGAAACATGAAAGCCAATCCAAAGAGAAAGCAAGATCAACTTCAACGCTAAAGATTTTTTTTGCCTTTAATAGTTTATCTGCAATAGAGACTCGATTGGAACATTAAAGTTCGAAGGATAAACTTCGCTGAAAATGTAAATTTTACCCTGAGCAAACATATTTTCCCCACTGTGCACTTTATCTTGCAGAAGCGTACGGATCCTGTGCATCGCACTGCCTAACGCCAACGCCTGTCGGGAATGCCGGTCTCGGCAGGAAGGAAGCTAAGCCTCCCGATGCGTATGCACCCAGACAGTTTGATGGGTTTCTCACGGTCAGCAAAATTTCTGCACCCAAGCCCCAACGCCCGACACCGGGATCGATCGTAACCGCAACCTGATACGGGCGCTGTGCTGTTATTGCCTTGTCGGGCACGGATGAAAATTAGCATGTTCATTACACCAATCATCCGTCTCTCAAGCAGCCGGTAATGAATGTTTAAGGGTGAATCGGATTGCTCTCGGCATTATGATTGTCATTACCCTTGGCTCATAACCGAAGCTAAACGGCGGGGATGAATGTTAAAAACGGAACCCTGGCACATACATTATCCATCCATCCATCCAGCGGCGGGTACGCTTTAACGCGGTACACATTACACGCGGCCGTCTTAGCGCTAATGGGCAGATTTTAATGATGAATTTAAGGCAGGAAGAAGGTTGTAAACAGAAACTAATTATCGCCTGCTAGTGTACTGAATCGGGTATGGTGTGTTTTCACAATATTGCACGTTATAGGGTTTCTCCCTTAAGAAGCAGAAATGTTTGATCTAAAACAAATTGGGAAAAATCATATCACCTTCTGTAAAATGTCTAAAAGTTATCATTTTTTAAACCAGATTCGGGTTTTTGTAAAAGTGTGTTGGAAAACAAACATTAATAATTTATGATTATTTATCGGATTATCTACGGAGCAAAAAAGGATTATTTCTATGCATTACGCTTAACTGTAAAGAAACATCGACATAGATTTCATTGCGAAACAAGAAGCATTCCTCACATTTCCGTGCTGAAGTTTTCCACATTGTATGGATTATTCTTCTGTTTTCCATTACACCCACCCAAACAACGACAAATCGTCATCGATTCGGAGCAGCAGAGCAGCAGCAGCAGCAGCAAACAACAAAAGGAAAAAAAAATAATCCAAACCTCGATGAGCCGTCAAATAGCTTGAGGCCCGTCCAGAGACTTATCAGGAAAATGTGTTGAAATTTATTTCCAAACTCACTGACTGGCTCGCTCCCTGCTTCAGTTTCCACACCACACCTTCCAGGGTGATTGGTTTCTTCTAACTCCCCAGTAACCGTATAAGATGCGGCGAGTTTTCCATCGCTGGAGCATACCGAACTGGGTGGGCCTAAATTATGGCCGAAAGTTTTGTTTGTTTCGAGTTTTATTTTTACGACGTCTGGTTTGTTCGGCAAAGTTTCCATATGTGCCGTTACTGCCGCCGACGCTGATGCTGCTGTGCAGCTTCTGGAAAATGAGCCGCCAGCCCTGCCCGGCATTACTTTTCTTTTCCCCTTTTCACACTCACCTTCTATCGCTCTGTCTCTTATCGTTTGCTTCTCCAGTTTGTTCATCGTGGTACAAATTATTCGACACCGGTTGGTGTGATTTTCCGCCCTGAATGACTTGCCCGCCAGTTACACCCAAAATCTTCGTCAGTAGTTCATATTTCGGTAAAGTGGGGACAACTAAAGTGGGGATCCTGGCGATGCATGGGCAGGACAGGGAGCAGGGCGAGTAGCAAGAAGGGCAGGAAAACATAATCGTGCGGAAAAAGTGTTATTAGTTATGCTATTGATCGTGTAAAGGGTCGAGACGATTGGGATGTTGCACTTAGCTTAATCAATCTGCAGATTAGACCGGCTTAGAAAGTTTCGTTGGACGAAATTGCTTGCCGAAGTACTTATTTCGTTTCCTTTAATCAAGCTAATATGATATGCCTTTTGTTACAATGGTTTTCAGGTTAGGCCAAAAGCGTCTAAGAATTATTCTTGCTTTTTAAGTTGTAAAAGAGATTGTGTATTGAATACTAAGTGTGCTGACTTTATCCTTTTCCCTCATAATCTAATATGAATCGTTTTTCAAGTAATATAGCTCGCCAACCTTAATTTAAGTAATAAAAGACATAAAATGAAAAATGATCCCTTTGTTGGTCTATGAATAATCCAAAACAAAAGTAATCTTCAGCTACTTCAACTATAAAAGTGATTTAGAAAAATTGAGTAGTTGCTTTAAGATGATTTTTTTTATGAAGAACAAAAAAGATTTTGGGCACAATTATGCCTTNAATACTAAGTGTGCTGACTTTATCCTTTTCGCTCATAATCTAATATGAATCGTTTTTCAAGTAATATAGCTCGCCAACCTTAATTTAAGTAATAAAAGACATAAAATGAAAAATGATCCCTTTGTTGGTCTATGAATAATCCAAAACAAAAGTAATCTTCAGCTACTTCAACTATAAAAGTGATTTAGAAAAATTGAGTAGTTGCTTTAAGATGATTTTTTTTATGAAGAACAAAAAAGATTTTGGGCACAATTATGCCTTTTATGTACAAAGCAACTCATCAAAAAGATTTTGCGGTGCAGAATGGCAATGAGCGAAATTTTGAAGCAATTTTAATAAGGTCTTCATTTTCCTACCAACACATATGGGGAGTAAAGTCCTTTGAACATTATGCCCCAAAGCTGTGGTTTTATTAACAATCGTTTATTTAGTGGTGAAGCCAAAATTTTGGTTATTTACTCTAAATTTTTGATTAGTTTTTGTATAGTTTGAGCAATATTTATTTAAAGAATTTATTTTGTGAATTATTTAACGAAAACAGGACCAGGTCAATTGATAGCAATGTTATTTCAAACAATGGTTATTTTAACAATGGTTTTTGAATATTTTTTTAAAATTTTTTTAGGACGTCGATTATCCGGCGGGCGGATTATCCGTGAGGCAGAAAATGGCATTTACACAATCGTTAATAAATTTTAAGTCAGTTAAAAAAATACGAAATCATCGAGCCAAGCTATCCTAGATGATCCAGAAATCACAAATTAAGGAAAACTTCTCTAAAAATAATAAACAAGAAGTTTATAAACAATTTAAAACGTGGATATTCCTTCTCCATAGTCTAACAATACATTATAAAGGACATGGCGTGACATACATGACATACAAAATGGTGGTCTTATTATCCGTGAAAATCGAATATCCGGCATACGGCAGGTCTCCATTTTCCCGGATAATCGACGTTCTACTGACGTAATATTAAAATATTTGAAAATTCCAAACCAAATTCAAGAATGGATCTAAGAAAATATATTACTAAATTTACACAAAAGCTATAAAAAATGTGTTACGATCTATTTGTTTGAGTACTTATTAAAATGAATTTATTGCATAGGCAGCTGTTTAAAAAAATGGATTCAAACTGCAAACAAAATAGCACAAAGATTGAAAGATTTGCTCGAGACGGAGATCCGTTAACAGCTCCCGGTGGCAACAAGTGCACTGAGCGCAACGGACGACGACGATACCTTCTATCCCGGGCAGCGACTTAATCGCACAAGTGCATCAGCTCATCGGGCACATACGGCCTAGACACGATACGGCGACGGACGATGCATTCACGACGGCACTAATTAGCTCTTGGTCGATGAATAAATTTGTGTCCCCGTTCTCCCGATGGGCAGTGGTTGTTTGTTTGAGGCCGTTGCTACCCTACCGCATGGTGACATATGGGGCGGGATGGACCCTCTCCTCGGCACTCGGCCAGCAGCCGGCCGTGGTGGAAAATGTATCGATATCATCGTCACAGCCTCTAGAGGGCCGTCTCTTCGGCATCTTGCTTTATACTTTATACAGTAACTGTGCGCATCCGTAGTACTCCGCCACGATGCACTTGCGATGCAAACGCTCATGAATATGCGCGCCCGTTTGACCCTAGCCGATGTTCGTTTTTTTTGCCGGTGGAAATCTACAGCGATCTGCACAACTGCAAAGGCAAGGGACAAACGCAAAGCTTCGCGTAAAAGGCGACGCTTTTCGAATGCTCATTCGCGGGACCTTTCTCAAAAGCTACTTAGTGCACGGCACTCAGATACTGCCGATCTTTGCAGCTTTTTTCTTTTGTTTTTGCTCTGTCCTTTCCTTCTTATGCATTTCGCGTCAGTCAAGTGTGCGCATCATTACTCTTCGTCTTTGGGGCGCTTGACGGAAGGCCACTTCAGACACTTCTGGGTTATTGGCACAAGCATCGTTAGCCGCAATATCGTCGGTGGGGATGGGGATGGGTTTCGTGTATCTTATCATCGATTTGTGGTGAATTGAAAATGATTTAAAATGTGCAATTTTACATGCTGCCATTAGTTGGTGGAAAGCTGGATCTTTATATGGCCGCTGGAGAAATCATGTTTTTGTGTCCGAATGACGATAAGTAATTTTTATGGCACCATGCGTAAAATTGCAACCGTAAAACTGGCCGTACGGCAATAAAACTACTCTGTGGCAAGTTATATTTAATTTCTCAAATGATTTTCTATTAAGAGAACAGTCGTTGCAAATATTACTTTCAAGTAAAAAATTCAAATGTCCCTGTTTCATGAAAACTCAGCGATCGATTTCATTCAAGACGTGTCGTTTTTTTACTAAATTTCTTCTATTAATTTACTTGTTCTATCTTCGATTTCCTCTGCTTAATTAATTTAACCCGGTCTATTGTTATAGATAGACACGGATTCGATCTTCAGACAAATGAATCGGTAACAAATCTCATTAAACCCGTTTTCCAATGGGAAATTCTGACTTTTCCGTTACATATAACTATTGCCAACGACAGCATAAAATGGAATATTTTATCATGTTAGATTTACAAAACGATCTGCAGTTAACAGATTTTCAATTAACTTGAACAGATATGTAAAGAAACAAGTAATGAAATCTAAAAACTTAAATTTGTCTAGAAGGAGATGTGACCCAATAGCTTAAGATGTGTATTGGATAAGATTGATTTGAGCTCTAGAACAATATAAGAACAATTTTTTAATCGTAATAAACACATCTGAGCTTCAAAGTGGTAACTAAAAAGCGGATCAGTCCTGGTTCGGGTAGCAGTCCTGGTGCTTGAACATACTTTTAAAGCATACGCGTTGCAATACCTAATCTTATAAACCGATCATTTAATCTAATCGAAATAGGTTTAATCGCTTAGAACATGAATACGTGCTAATAAAATGTTTCATCATCATCATCTAAATTTTATTATTTTACAGCTAATATATTCGAAAGCAATCGAAAGATAAATGTTGTGCGCTTTACGACATCCATCGTCTCGTGCATATCTTTTAACGATGTACTTGCATTCATTTTTCACCTGTTCCAAGTTCTATTTTTGCACTCACGTGCACCAAGTCTTGCCACATCTTGCACAGAAGTTTTAACACATCCCCCCCCGAATCGACCGACATCGGAAATATGATTCTTACCGATTCCGATATCTTTTCCTGTTTTAATTTTTCTTTTTATTAATTTCGTAACTCTCACCTTCCCATCCTGGGCATTCGCCTCCATTGCAGGCCCTCAACGTCTAAAACGCATTTGTTGGCGGCGATTGAAGAAAATCAGGTTTTAGCTTGATTTCGAATTCGGTTCCTTTCCTTTGATCTGGCTCAAGCATACGGAACAGGGGGTGTCGATTTGGGTGTGCAGGATTTGATCGCACCAGCATCGAGCTCGGCCAAATGCCAGACAGAAAAAAAAGCGGCAGCCAAACTGCTTCCATATCCGGGGGCAATATTGCCGTGATAATTTGTGTTAACGATCGCGGCGGTAGTGGATATACGGACCATTTCGAACTATTTTGCCCTGTTTATGCCGTGTCCCGGGCGCATGGCCGGGCTGATTGGATATCGACAAGCGCACACATATCCCGCAATGGAGGAAACGCACGAGAAATTGATTTCCGACCGATTTCGTAAAAGCAACACAAACGGCAACAGTATCGATGTTCTTGACCACACGCGGCCAAACGTCCCGCGCGAACTGTTCGTTGGACCACCGGCTAATTAGCTGCGTTTGCAACCAGTGGCCAAGCCGTCTGAACTGGTTCCAGTTCGAAAATGTCACTGACGGCACTGACACGGTTGGCACAGTTTTGTACGAAATTTATGCGATTCGGGTGCTTGCGGGTTTTTTTGCGAGTTGCTTGTGCGGTTGACGGGACGACGGGTTGTTTTGCAGAATATATTTAGCAGCCGCAGGTGCCATCCTGTAGAAGGTAAATTAAGATGTATGGTTTAAATTATTTTTTTGCTGTGCCATGCATCGGAACAGGAATGGGAATACATTTTGCTCCAACTGCAACAATGTACCAATGGGTTTTTTTTTCTTTCGTGTGTCACTCATCAATATGGCAACGTAATTAACTGTTAAAAATTGTAAAAGGTTTGATTAGATGCAACAATTTGGAATAATTTACATCAAGTTTATAAGTAATACAACGTAAAAATAAAATTTTGAAAAATTGACAAGTGTATCCAAAACTCGTTAAAGTTATATTTTTCCACACTTTTATGTAAAACATAGTACAACGTTTTGGAAAGATGTAGACTATGGAATGTGATAAACGTCTTAAGACTTTAACTTTTTATTGACTTTATTAGATTTAAGAAACATCCATTATCCAGTTTCTATATTATTAGTTCCTTTATGTTAATAATTTGAGCTATTTTAGCCTATTTCATACAAAATTTTGAATCAGATTAGATGTGATATTTGGAACGATTTATTTGTACTGTATGTTTTACCATTTTTTTTGCGTTAAAACAATAGATTAGATATAGGCCGTATATCTACGTTCGTTCTTCAGTGAATAAAAAGTTTTTTTTAGCAAAAGTAACATTACACTTAGTCCTGGCCGTTCATATAGGAGTGAATTAACGCAATTCTTATTCCGGATGGATGTTGTTTCTTGTACTAATTATATCGTATAAGCATCGCAAGATCGTCTAAAAACAAAATGTTTTGTGTACATTATTCTGAAATAAAATAGGATTCAGCTTCTGATAAATTGCAATAACAATTGTAATTTATTTTATTACACCCACAATTGTGATCTGGTTGTTTTGAGTTTTGTGCCTATTTAAATACGTTTTGCACGTGTCGACTAAGAAAATTTGAAATATTAAATGTATTTATTTACAATCGTGTGTATCTTATTTCCATAACAATTTAAAACCCACGCAACACACACTGCAGTGTGCGCCAAGATGTCAAGAAGGCGTGTCCAAACGTTTCGAATGCCTATTGCAGAGAGCTGCAACAGCCATCTCATCGATTTGCGATTGGTGATTGGCAACATTGCCGTTACGCACCGAGAGTCCTTCCTAAAATTAAACACACCGCTCCATACCACCCAGCCCGGCATTCCAGCGTGCCTGGAGTACAAACTATCGAACGCACGCATCAACCAACACGGAGGGAATTGGTTTGGAGTAGTAGCATAAGTAGCTACAGTAGGAGTGACGTGAAACAACGAACAAATTACGCACCAACCAGCGTCAGAGCCGCATGATGGTGATGGAGAAATATTTTTATGATTTTGGATAATCGTAAATATAAACAAAGCAGTGAGCGTGCCCCGGAACGGCTCAGCACCGCCGAAGCATATCCGAAACGGGTTAGCGTATCGGGCAGTGCATTCGGTGTAGCGATCGGATGCAGAATTGTACTCTAAACGCTTGCACAATCTTAACTTTATCCGCTGAGAGCTACGGGTTGATTGAAGTCATCAACGCTGAATACCTACAGCGGAACCCAACCGACAGGCTACGTACGTGAATCGAAATCGTACCGGCTCAATTATCCTTGGCAACATTTTCACCGCATGGGTGCTGACCTTCCCCGACCAGCGGTGCGCCGTAATTATTTAATCACTTTGCCGTATAGAAATTATTTAAAATTAATTAACATTCATTACAGCGTTTAATTAACGGACAGCTTTGCGGAAGGTTGCCCCGGCACGACAAACAACCGCCGCATCATACCCGCTTAATGGGGCCTGCTTCACCTTAATGCTTTTCCATCCGTTTATGTTTGGTCGTTTGTTTGTTTGTTTTTTTTTGTCTACTGAGACTAAATGCATCGTGGGGACATGAGTCCCCATTTCTTTTCACTACTCCTTTTCAACCACGCCGGAAACAGTGCAGTTTGTAAACTGTGAATGCGTGCGTTTTATCCTTCTTAAGCCGCGTTTTTTGCCTGTCGACAAGCATTAAAATGGTCCGGTCGTACCAGTTCCACTGAGTTGGGAAGATAAACAACGCAACGTGCTAGTGCCACCCTCAAAACACTAACACTACCACGCTGGCGATGATGATGATGATGATGTCGATGATGCTGTCGATGCTAATTTATGAAACATTGCTTATAAATAAGCCACAAATTAGCTCATTATGACATCGCACCGACCGTCTGCCAATCACATTGGGCTGGGGAAACGGTTTTGGCACACGACGCCCAGCCGCTCGATGGTGTATATGTGCGTTTCTGTGTGGTCAATGGACACACAATGGTCCCGGTTTGCGGTGCACTTATGCTTATGTGGGGGGTTGACCAGTAACTGTTAACGAGCATGGTTTCATTAGCTCGGCGGAAAACCTCCCACAAAGCATCGGGAAACACGCCGCACGCTCTACGCACGTCGAACATGGTTGATGCGCTTCTGATGTGAAGTTGCACGTTTAATACCACGCAAGGATTATCGAGTCAAGTGTGGCATGTGTGTGTGTGTTTGTGGCCATTAAAAGCTATTTCCAGCCTATCAGCCCCACCAGAGCACCACTGGATATGGGATGCTGGGAACTGGGATGAAAACACCATGATATATGTTATGCAAACGACAGGGAATTTGCAGTACAAATCATGTGCATCGATTCAATCAGCATTATGGGAACAGTGTGTGTTAATTTCGTTCATAAACTGTTCAGTTTTATGTCCGTGTGTTGATGTGTTTGCTTACATTCAAACGGTTTATAAAGTGACAGCATACAGTGCCTAAGTTACCAGACAAGTGTTAGTCTTTCAATGATGAGAATAACGTCGAAAAATGATATATTATTATAAAAATAATATTTTTTTCATTCACGATAGAACGCCCAAGCTCTTTAATTAACTCTAAGAAATATTCCTTTATAATATAAAATGAATTAATTTTAATTTGTAAATTAAAATTTGTTATTTGTTTTTTTTTGTAATGTAAAGCATTACATAATAAATATAAATTAAATATGACGCCTTAATAGTCCATCATATAACAATAAATAAAATATAAAATTTTAATTAAAACATTCACACTGCATCATTTTAAAACTTTTCCAAAAATAATCATTTTTCTGTCCATTAAACCATTAAACATTCAATTCAAATATTAATATACGATCAAACAATATTAGTGAAACATGTTTAACACTAAAACTACCAACCTTTTCCTGCGTTACTTGTTGCTGATTACTGTAACAACAGCTTCAAAGAACTGTTATTACATTTATTAATGAGTCTTGGAGTTAAAATTAAACAAATTAAAAATATGAAGATGAACTGGAATACCATCCCAGTGGAACTCAAATTTAAACAAAAATCGAATTTCTTAAATCGAAAATCTCAAACTAACAAAAATGAAAAGCAGTTACAAAAGTTGCAAAGTTACAAAGTTACAAATAAAACTAACAAATATTGGCCAATATTGGCTGTATGGAATTTTGTGGCATTATTTATTGCACACGAAAACTAAAATGAAAAATATCGTTTGCACAAGTGTACCACTTAAAACCCATCCCCATTTTACTTGCTCATGAATAAGAAAAGTTCTTGTTGTTCCGTTTTACAAGCGTAAGTTAATTATGATCTCACAATTGAACCTCACTTAAACAAGCAGATTTGGCAATCCTTCGAATCCTCCGTACCACATGCCTAAAATTTATCCCTTAGCTTCCCTGCCAATTTCATTCAGTATTAACCGCCATAATATCGTGCCACCTTCACCCTCCCTCTAAACAACCCACCCTCTCATCCCATCACTTGGCCACAATGAAACGGCCCTAATTTGTTAAACAATCCAAATTACCCTCGCATTACATCGACGCCTTCTTCCTCGTCAAGCAAGTGAAGCATGCAAACATGGCCAAGGGTGATGGGGGACCATCAGCATCCTGGTTGGGTTTCGCCCAAATAGGGTGGGAGACAAAAAAAAAACAGGCAAACCATCACAATAGAGACCCGTTCGGGAGGCCGTGATTTGTCGACATGGCTCGCGGCTTTCTGCCAATTATTTCGCAAATAATGGAATAACGCTTCCTAAACGGTTGTTGTTGTACCAGCGTTTTTTTAGCCATTTTTCTTCCTCTTTCTTTCTCTCTCTCTAACTCTCTCTCTCTCTTTTTCTCTCTCTCTCTGGCTGAAGTGCCGTGTATTATGTATAGAAAAAAAGAAATGAAAACTGAACGCCCCCTACGGGTAATGCGGCGCTGGCAAACAATGAGCGGGCCCGGGATTCGAGATTTTCTTAAAATCACAATCCAGCTTATGGTTGTTTTGTTTTCGATCCCTGTACTGTTCCGAGCATCGTATTTTTTTTTACAGCATTGTTTATGCTGCAAGAAACAACGCACGTACTTGTGTACGCAAGTGTGCGTGCGTAGCATTGTGGGGCGTTTTATGCTGCGTTATGCATCTCGCGATATGTTTATCCGCCCTTTTTTTCGATTCTACCCCGCTTTGTTCGTGCAGGAGCTGGCACATGGATGAATGGATTTCGGTGGATTTAGCTGCCTAATAATAACCGAGAGTCCGCTCACAGAAACCGCCATAAACCGAGTGGCATAAAAATATTTTTGCCTGAAATCTGATATTTTTATTTCTGCCAAACAGTGGCAACCATCGCCACCGAGATGAATCGCCATAGCAACCAGAACAGAACCTTCAATTTGAGAGACGGTGTTTGTGTGTGTGTGTTTTTTTGTTGCTTCGCTTGTTTATCATGCTTTGTGTTTCCCCAATTGCCTTATTTGATCTTATCCTGCACCTTTCCCGAAACGGTGCAGCGAGTGTGGCAGTTTATGAGTTTATGAGTGAGTTTATGCTTCATTTTTTCATTTGCTGCATTTTGTTTTATCTCCGTTTTAATTTCATATGACCATAAATACATATTTCGAAGGAATTGTGTAGTTATACCACTAACGTGTTTTAAAGTGGATTTGACCGGGAAGGATTTACTGTCGGAAGGAAAGTCACATTTTGGGTGACCCTTTTTTTTACACAAAAATCGTTCTGTGTTACGGGATTGTACTCCCAAAACCCGCAACGCATCATGGTGTGATTTAATCGACATTTTCATCATATAGCAAAGGCAATGGTTTCTGCATTTTCTGGAAACGATTCACTTAAGCACATCAATGAATTGTGAGCCCATCTTTCATATTAATCGTTTCAACGCGATCGCATCTCGCTGCATGCGGATGCACTCGATGTGGATCACAGGCTGATGGAGATGCAATTGCGGTCTTTCCAATGAAAAGATACAATCTAAAAGAACCTTCTTTTTTCAATTAAAACTTAAATGAGAAAGCTAACTGAAATCGTACATCTTTTTTACCACAGCTATGTTTTCCTAACAGCTTTAATAAACAAGAAATTTTGTATAGCTGAAGTTATTTTGCATTGCAGTTTGCATAATGTAGGGCGTTTAGTCATCAAAAAAATTTCCGTTGAACTATTATTAACATTTACCACGACTTCAGTGAATCTAGATCTTTAGCCTTATTTCGTTGAGTTGTATACAAATTCTACTTCTTAAGTATTTTGCATGTCTAAAGGCAAACATTACTCTTTTTAAATGATAATATTGTGCAAACTAAAGTATATGACGAATTTTAAATGTTTGCAAACGACAACTTTGTACACTAGAATCCCTTTATTTGTTAATTTTGTTATATCTTATAATCAGCAATTGGAATAAAATTGAACCATAAAAAAATTGAAATTGACCGTTTTAAACGATTCTTTTTAACTGAAGCTTTTAACGATAATTTGTGACAAATCATTTATCAGAACAGTGTGAAGAAATATGTCTTACTTAAGATATTTAAAATGTTATAAGAAAAAATGAAATTAAATTCGTTTACTACACTCAAAACCGTGGCACATTGTAAATAATGCTCCAATTTGAAATATTCCTAAAGATTTTGGAATTTGGAACTCCTGGCACGGAATGGGTTAATTTCCGTCATTTCAGTACTTGATATTTCAGGTCAACTCTATTCTAATCCTCTACATGACAACAATTCCAAGCAGCATCTGTCATTACTGTATCATCAATACAATTCTTTCCATAAGCACGTACAAGCTCCAGTAGCACACGGACCTAATCTCAAATCGAAAGAGACTTCAACGACATCTATACCAGGCAAAGAGGGCACGAGTGTTTAAATATTCATATCCACCCGTTGTTATCAAATATTCCGATCTCTTTATACGCACCGCATTACATTTCTTGTGCACTAAGCCCACCCCAAAATGTTAACATGGAGAAAAACCACAAACACACCCACTCGCCCACCGAAAAGCTAGCGTATAAATACTTTATTAAACGCTTCGCTGGCAACATTCTCGTTCAACCTTTGCTGAGCTCCTGTTGCATAAATCATGCATCGATTGAATGGCTGGGAAGGCTGGTATCGAACGTGGGGATCCGCCACAATGATGATGGCAGATTTTTGTGACTTCAATTTGTGAGAATCGGGCGTACATGTGTAGTAAACCGTGAGTGCAATCGACACCCAAACCCCCAAACAGCCTCGCCTAGCAACATCTGGTGCTCAACATCTTCCCCACACGGTTTTGTGCATAAAAAAACATAACATTACATCTGGTGTCGTTGGGCGTTTGAATCACTCTAAGCTCCTGCTAAACTGATTCTATAACCCGCACATGCTACCTATGTATCCTTCCACGCGGATGAGATTATTCCATTCCTCTCCTTTTTTCATTCGTTTGTTTGTTTGTTTGTTTGTCTGTCTGTTTGTTTGTTTAGTTTTTAACCTTTGCTCCCATCGAATGCTATCGAAGCGACAAAAAGGACGCACGTGTTGTCGTTTACACCCTGCGTCTCACAAAGAGCCGAGAAATGTACGCCTTTTTTTTCTCTTTTCGATGTATCGTCAAACGTTTCCTGATCCTCGTTACGTATCGAGTGAGAATGGGAAGCAGCGAGATACAACATCTTCATATCCTTAAAACCACACTCCCCAAGGGAACGGACCACGATACCGCACGCACTATTATCGACTTTACAAGCGCGCGCGCAAGTTGTCGCCGTCGTTGTTTGTCGTCAAAACGTGAACTGATATTTTATTTATTGTCACCGCGCGGCAGTACGTCTGGCCCTTTTTTTTGGTTTTGTTTGACATCCCTTCCCAGGAACGCCATGGAAACCTTTAAGGTTAAGGCGGTTCGCTTGTTTATAGCCCGTACCCAAAGCGACGCTAGCGCCTTCACCACCTTTTTCGCCGGGCGCCGGCTGTGTGGGCCGACCCCCTTGGGTCAAATAAAACCCACCGGATCACCGGTATCCTGCACTCCGATTCCGTCGGGTCGGACGATTGTTTTGTCTCCCTTCTTACACGCAACCGAAACCGAGAAACCGTGAACCGGTCTCACAACGGAGCACATAAAACACATCTAATCTGTCTAATGTTATTACGGCGTATTACGTACTCCTCCCCTGAGGGCAGAGGGTAGAGTAGAACAGTTACACGGCGAATCCTTATTTCTGTTGTTTTCCCCCCGTTTTTGTCGAGCATTCTCAAAGACTAGGCACAGCATCCCTAGCGATGGTTTGTTTGCTGTTAGGCATCACAGCCTTTCATTGGCTCGATTTTTCATTTCATCAAGATGGGTAGGCTTTATGTGGTAGGATGGTGATATGGTTTCAAGGCATTAACATGTTGGTTTTGATAAACAAACTCTTCATGCGGCTCATTACTCTTCGGTTTTCGTGTTCGGTAATGATGCTCAGTTCATCATGTGTGAGCGTGAAGTCAGGTATTCTTAATGTATTACTGATACTTCACATTCTTAGCACCGCAAGTGACTTCATTTCCAGGTTATTATAGCTGGTTCGATGTTTTAAGCTAATGTGTATAATTATTATTGTGTCTGTTATATGTTTTTCTCATCAGATTTATAACTTGATTCTCTAATGTCAAAATTATCTACAAATAGTAGAGCCACTAGAACAAGATATGAACACTATGGCTATTAAGCGTTTTAGGCGTTTTTTTTTCTCAAGCTCACATTACAAGCAATTTCGAGCAATTGGATTCATTTTTACCATTTTTTTTGTAGTTCGTATTATCGAAAAGATATCTAAAACTCATGTCTCACCTGCGGTATAATAGTTTAACTCTAAAAATTTATGTGGTGAAAAAATGAAGCGCTGCAGTCAAAATTACTAATAGAGCTAGTGTTGAAAAGGTAATTGCATACATTTAGGCGGTTCTGTGCTTATCAAACGAATTATCGAAACATCATGTAATAAAGCAATATTGTGGTGAAGAACATTTTTATTCTTTAAGACTAATAAAATAAGAATGTTTCCATCCGTTGCTGAATATGTTAACGAGTTTCTTGCAATGATTCATTTAAAATATATCTACAAATTCTAGTGTTTCTTCAAACTGATACTGAGCCCTAGGGAAATTAACCCATTCAATGTGACTTTGAGTTAAATTTAATTCCTTTAAATGTCTTGCAGTAATTTCTTGCTATTGCAGTACTTTATTTACTTTATGAAAATATTACATTTTTTCTTGGGTAAAAGGATCTACGAGTTTTCTATTTAATTTAAAAATCCTTCCCGATTTCATATTGTGTGTGTGTTTTTTTTTGTTTTGTGCTCACAGAGTAAATTTTCAATAACCATTCATATTTATTTAGTGCCATCAAACATTGATCCTGCGAGAACATTTCCCTCCCGTCAGTGACTGCTCGCACAACTCCAATTTGCGACTCATTTTCACATTCCCACCGAGCTCCCTGCTCTGTGTCGGATGGTCAATTTTTGATTGCATTTTTACGACCAAAAGTCAGCACCGTGTGGGTCGAACGATTTTTATAGGATAACCATCTGTGGTTGGATAATCAACTACGGTGACTACGGTCGTTTACGGGACACACATGGAATTGGACAAGGTTTCGCTTTCCCATTTATGTCCCTGTTTGACGTTGTGGAATGAGAGAAACTTAACGTGAAAACCAGAAAACGCTGGAATGATGAGGAACGATGTTATTAAAAATCGTTGCACAGTTTGTACGGTGATTTTATCCTGCCCTATAAAGTGTCTCGTCGAATCGGAATAACGTTTTTCCGATGGAAATGATGGCGTTCATTTTTCGGAGGCAATTCATTAACTTTTACGAACGTTAAATCCTCAACGAAAAAGTGTCGTAGTACCCTCATACTAACCACCAGGTTTTACTATTTTCCATTCATTTTGACAGGATTAACACGGAATCGACCTTTCTGCCCCATTCGTGTGAGGTTCTGCCCTTCCCGTGACGCACAACGATGAGCGGCGGGAAGTAGGAAAGGCTAACCGTAATCCTTTACATCAACCAACCCAGACCAGACCATTACGCGACCAGCCCATAGAACGATCCGGCAGCACACCATGGTCCAGCAAGTGGAGGTTCGTTCGTTCGTTGGCTGCCGACTTCCACATGCCACGTGCCATCTGGCGGCCGATCATGTCCTACCGAGGCGAATGCTGCAGCTGCTGCTCTTGCTCCTGCTGTACTGTAGCGGGTTTGCCGATGGTAGTTGGTGGCGTATTGCCGACCTATCGCTCGATCCGGCACACTTCCATCGGGACAATCGGAGCTACGAGCTGTGTGGCGATACGACGTTCTTCACAGATCATCAGCGCGATACCTGCTATAACAATCCGGAACTGTTGAAGGTATGCGGTCAACAGTGTACTCCACATTGTTTTTTGTTCGCCGTTTTAATTAGTCACCAACTACGCATATCTTGTTTCAGGTGATTGTGCATGCAGCCAATACTGCCAAATATGAGTGCCAAACGTACTTCCAGAACAATCGCTGGAACTGCTCGGCAAAACGTGGTTCCGCCATTTATTACGGGAATTTCGACGACAAAGGTAAGTATGGCAGTATGCTTGTGCGTCTCTTTATTTAGAAAGTTTCTTTTTGTGGCTTTTCATATGTATCCTGTGTTATCGAGATGTTTCATTGAAAACAAATACACTCCAAAATTTAACGAGACTATCCCATATTTAATCTTTAATTATTATCATAAATCTCCTTTTATGTATGGAAAGTTCGTTTTTTTTCAATAACTTTCAATGCAGATACCTGTCTTCAAATTGCTAGATCTTCAATACCTAGATCTTTCAAAATGCTGAAACACTTCTACAAAGTTGCTCCAGCAGACAGCATAAAACATTTCGAACAAACTTGACGTCAAGGATAGTTAACTATGGACTTGCATCAAACACTTCCTCCTTTCACTGATTTTATTTTATTTTATTCTATAAATGTTGTAGTAATGCAACTATTAAACAATTGCAGTAAAATGTTAAAAGAAAGTAGATCATTCCTATTAAATGCTTAAGCAATAGAATCTTAGAATCATAAGCAATAGAATCTTAGCACAATTTGGTTTAAGTATTAGTATTGCTAGTGTTTGTTTTACACATTCAGTATTACACTTATCTGGAGTCATTTAAAAGTGTTGGTCAATCTTTACTTTATTATAAACATACGCTTCAATATGTTTTAGGTTTCATCTTCCTCGCGCACACCAAAGAGATGTTGCGCTTAGATGTTAGTTAGGCAGCGCTCTGTCGTCAGTCGGACATTCTAGACAAACACAACACCGTGCGAAGAGTGCTTAGTGATAATCTAAGTAAACCATTGCTCATTGAATGCTGATTGCCAAGGTGCAGACAGTATCAAGGTGGGATAGAGATATCATTTGGATTTTGTTCGATGTGTTGTTTTTGTCCTGTTGTGTGGTTTGTATTGTTCGATCCAACAGTTCGAACCAACAGAGTGTGGCCATAATTAATAACAGAAATTTTGCAATAGTTGGAATAGCTTTCGACAAGTTTGGCTCAAATGTCTCATGTTTTTGAATTTTTTCGAATATTTTTGTATAGGGCTTTACCGGTCAAAATCCTTCCACAGGATAAGACAATAGACCATATTGATCTGATGTTGTACAACTAAAAAAAAAACACGCGTAATCTATAATGTCCTTATCAGACGTTTACTCTTGTCTTTTAATAATCATGCTACATCAATTGTGTAAAGATGATGGATTGCTTATCTTGGGAAGCGTTTAATAAAACAAATATTATATTCAGCAATATGAATGAGTGTTATTTCTGTACGACCTTCTCCTTTAGGCAATCGTGAGACGGCCTACCTAAGCGCAATCAACTCGGCTTCCCTGGCCTGGACGATCACACGTTTCTGCACGAAGGGCGAACTGACAACCTGCCAGTGTGATCGTATCATCCGGAGCAAGCACAGCAACAAATGGACCTGGGGCGGTTGCTCCGAGGACATCAAATATGGCATCAAGCAGGCACGTTCGTTTACCGATCCACAGGAGAACCGTACCACGAGCTTCGGGCTGATGAACCTGCACAACAACGAAGCAGCACGACGAGTACGTAAGTTTATGTGTCTTATGTGCCAACGGTAACGATCTGTTTGATATGGTGACAATCCATCTATCTATAGAAGATATAGTGTAGTAAAATATTTTATAAGAAATTTACAAAATCTTAAAACTTAACTATGTAAGAGTGACGGTAATTGAAAAGAGCGTATGCATGGTACGTTTTTCTGTTTTTCCTTCGTTTTCGCCAGATATTACGATCAAGAATGGAGAAAGTCTGCAAATGTCACGGCATGTCCGGATCGTGTACGACGCGTGTCTGCTGGCGACGATTACCATCCATGAAGCTGATCGCCGACACTCTTGGCTCGATGTTCGATGCAGCGGCACAAGTAAAGGTATCTAATTACACGGTTCTATCACACGGAACTGCTTGTCAATGTAGAACAATGCTAACGTAATCAACTTTACATTGCTGATTAATCCACTCTCAACAGCCAGTTGAAAACAAAGGCATTATACGGAAGCTGACGCGCAAGGATCTCGACTACAAGAAGGTGAACAAGTCTGATTTGGTGTACATTGCGGAATCGCCCAACTACTGCGAGGAAAATGAAAGGTATGCGAAGTCGAAAAGGCATTTGTTTTAATATTTAAATAAGTATGAATTGGTCGTTCCGTGTGCTGGATTTACTAATATTCCTTTTAGTTTTTTTAAACTCACCAGCTACTAATCGTGCTCATGTTTTATATTTTATTTTCATCTTTTTTATAATATCATCTTGTTTTACTTTACGTTTTTCTTATCTGTTTGTTTTCTTTGTTTTGTTATGACGTTTTCATTTTTTAAAATAAAATTTTTAGTTTTATTTTTGTAACTAACACGAGTTTACAGTTTTGTAATCAATGTTACTGTAGTTACTAATTATGTTTCACAGGTTAGAAGCTTAAACAAAACAAATTGAATAATATTTGAAAAAGTAATTGTAGTCTATTATACTTACTAAACCAATTTACTTCTAGTCGTTGGATTAGTAAATTTAATAAACATTAAAAATTTTATGAAAAAGAATCATTCCCTTGAGAATGTTCATCTCATAAAGGAAATAGATTGAAATTAAACATGCTCTTTCTCAAACGGGTTTTCTTTTATTTTCCATTAGCTTGGGCATCTTTAGCACGCGTGGCCGTTTCTGCAACCGAACATCGTACGGTATCGAAGGGTGCCGGCTACTGTGCTGCGGTCGAGGTTACCAGACACGTGTCCGCAATGTGGAGGAAAAGTGCAACTGCAAGTTCGTTTGGTGCTGCTCGGTCAAGTGTGACACTTGCAGCATGCGCAAGGACGAACACATCTGCAACTAAATCTCCTTTTCCCCCCCCCCCCTACCATGGTGTGTGTATGTATGCAGTGTTTGCTGATACTTTATCTTCCACCGCATCAGTGGCCACTGTAAAGACCGTCACACCGTTCGCTTTGGCAGCAACAAAATCATCAAAACACGTACACGCAGTACGAAGTGGAATGAAAACAAACAATTATAAGAAATGTGTAACTATTTATTCAAACATCGAGACATTTGTATCGTCCGCCACATCATCCATCACTCGTCAACACCATCATCATTCGTCACCACACTCATCTTTCGAATTAATTATCTCTTGGATAATGGAACCTATTTAATCCATTTCACAAGATGCTAGTGTGACACATCGAATTGCATGATAAAAGCATTAAGCACAGCAAAGATAACATTTCCCATGCAAGTGAATCCGATACATTCATACGATCGGTGCACATCCGTTTCATTCGTTTCATTCATCGTAGGATTGGTGTCATCCTACGTAACTACGGTGTGCGACAGTAATTACACCAGTCGAGCCAACATCGCCACCGTACGCCAAACCAATCGGAATCTAGCAAACAAATGAATTCGCTTAACAGAGTCTCACGCGTGTGCACACCTTGCTTCACCTTCCATCCAAGGCTGGTGTTACAGTGAAAAGGGTAATAACATACCAGGAGAACGCATTTTGAATTTCTGTGATTTGATTTTAGAGAGCTTTTTTTATTTTATTTAGTAATAAAACGTAGCAACACACGGCAGCAGTAAGGTGTTAAGTGTATGTTTAGCTTATTGTTTCGGTTTACTTAGTGTAAGAAAGCGTAGAAGCACCCCTTTTCAACGAACCCCATCGTATACACCGTTGCAATCCGGCTCTGAATAGTCTCTGAATAGTAGAAGTGTAACAAATTTTGGAACATTTTTCTGAAAATCAAACTAAAGAATAAGCGATGGTGCAAATGGATTCGCGTACACAGCGCCGAGATGGTACGCTTTCCATCGTTTGTGTCCAGTTTTTGTCGACCTGTCATTCCTTCCCAGCACCGCTTTCGGTATTTGCAGTGGAAACGGAATGTTTTAAGTTGAATACCCTGCCATTTATTAGCGTGTTCGGATATGTTTTTTAAGCTATTTTGTAATGTAATGTAATATGGCTAAAACCAACCAATCATCCTTAACAACAACAACAACATCAACAGCAGCAACAAAACAAACAAAAACACTCTCAGTATGAAAAATAAAGTAATTGCCCTTTCAAACAAACCAACCCATTGAATTGTTACGTAGTTTCGCCGGTTTTACCATCGTTGCAGTCACCGGGTAAGTTATGTACTACGGGGTATGAAAGATTTCTATTACCGCTTAAGCAAGGAACATGCTTTAGCTTAGGATGACAACGATGATAATCTTACGAAACAAAATAGTATATAAAAATGAATTTCAATGCTGCATTTTTAATATAATTCTCAAGCTAAATACTTGGTAAATATTGTTTTCTAGCTTTTCCTTGTTTGAAGTAATGTGAACTGGAAATTTTGTATAATTCATTAGCATAAGCATATTTGTCAAGACAACATAACCTTTCTTCAGTTATTAGCTAATCCATAAATAATGTTAGACAAATTAACTACCAATCCGAATAAAACATGACTGATGACGTAACGTGAATGATCGTGTTGAAATTTGCAAAAGAGAGTTATATTTCTTTCTCTATCGTGTGAATTAATGAATTGATGTGAAATTTATAATGGCACTAACAATTCAAATACAAAAATAAAACAATGTTTATTTCATTTTATTTTATTATTATTTACGATAAGTAGTATTTTACAGGGCTTCCTATGACTTTTTACCATCCAACGTTCTTTTCTGCATTGTGTGTATATTTGTGTGTTTTTTTAATGCAATAGCACCCGCATTGTTCGCTACCTGCAATAATTGTGTTGAATTTATTCATCTGCATTGATCTGTTTTATCTATCACACACTTAAACACGCTTAGATGCAGCTGTATACATGTGTTCGTTTGGTAAAGAAAGTGCATTGGTATTGTTTTGGGATGCCTTTAACTGCTTTGTATGCGTTAATCATTGTTTCATCATTGTTTCTATGCTTGGTATTAGGGTTAGGTTTTAATGCTGCTACTGCTTGCTTGCTTCGGTTCATATCTAGACTATTTAATCACATAATTTGCTCATTATATTGTTGACGTCAAGTAGGATGAAGATGGATTCAAAAAGTGGTAAAGTGTATGAAATGAAAACAAGCTGCGTTGCATTGGTTCTGTTGTTGGTTTACTATTTTTACAAGATCGTGGTGTGATTTGCATACCAGCTTTCGAGTTTGTTTTTGTTTTGTTTCGTTTTATTTTAGCAGGATTTGTTCAATTTAATTGTGTAAGACTGTGCTCGATGAAAACACACAATCTGCATGTTAATGTTCAAACTGCGCTGGATTGGTTAAGAATTTCCTTCACCACACCATTCCATTTACTTGCCTACTTCATTTCCATTTCGTTCTATGTCTTTTTACGTTTTGTCTACTGTTCTGGTGCAGTACCTTCTCCGAAATGTTACAACGTTCATACACATACTAATTGACTGTTCTATACAGCGCTCTCTCTTCTCGCAACGATACTCTCTTTACACAGCGAATCCGTCCAGGTTACCATGGTAACAGTGGCTGATTGGTATATGTATATGAAGTTGTATCACACTACCCTTGTTGTCATACTGCATTTTGTGCACTATTTATACCATTGACCTTTGCTCGTTCTGTTCAATCTATCCCAATATCTCCATGACAAATCATTTCGACATTTACTATTTCCGGTGAAAGACCATCGAATGTAACGTGTTTACAGTGTGTAATTTCTTCCCATTCATCTTTTACTTCATTCCCTTCGATGGTTTTATAGGTAACACACATGCAACACTGGATACTTCTTACGCTATCGAAACAATGAACTCTTCTTTTGTTTTTTAGTCATAAAATCAGGTCAACGTGCGTAAAAATATTCTTTCATCTCGTCCAATTGTATCGCTAAAATCTGTGTAACAAACATAACCATTCTTAGCTCGGGTACGCTAGCACATACTATTCAGATACTGTTCATCACACTAAAAAGGATGCGTAAATATGTGTGTCGTTTGAACATAATATCAAACACATACTCGAAAAACAATATCGCACCATCTGCACGTAATGTTCACAAAGCTTGCATACTCTATCTCTCTTTCTCTCTTTCCGTTACTACATTTGATCGAAAGACATCAAACACTATCTACAAAATACACTTTTAAAATGCACCACACAATTCAAAAATGTTTAACATTGAATCGTTATTTTATGTATTTTTTCATATTTTTTTTTTTCTTCACGCAACAAATATCTACACTGTATGTATGCAAGCATAAACTTTTAAATCGAAAACGAAAATTCTTTCTATGTAAGGGAACCTTTCGGTTTTGCAAAGTAAGGCATCGGAGTGAGAGAAATCCGACGATCAATGGTAAAAGGAAACATGGGCCTTTTTTAGCTTTTGTAACCACTGCCTTCGGTTGAACTGTTTGTGATCACTGCAACTATAAAGGGCAAGAATAATGATGGAATTTTCTCTTATGAGCATAAAAATTCTATCTATTTGCACTCTGGGTTTTGTTTCTTTTTTTCACTCTCTCTCTCTCTTTCTCTCTCTCTCTCTCTCTCTCTCTCTCTCTCTCTCTTTCTCTCTCTTTTAATTATACGTGCTCTCGCTAGACATGATGTGCTTATATACGTTCGAACATAATTTACAAACTACTGTACAAGAACAAAAGAAGGTACTTATATAATTAGATCAAATATTTCGTCTGCTTTGTCATACCTCGCTTGTTGTTGTTATCTTACACACTTACCTACGTTCTCTCTTGAACATTCGCTCACCATTGTCTAACTCATCGCCTACTTT
This sequence comes from Anopheles rivulorum, assembly GCA_018908115.1. Lineage (NCBI taxonomy): Eukaryota > Metazoa > Arthropoda > Insecta > Diptera > Culicidae > Anopheles > Anopheles rivulorum. The sequence goes on along the minus strand of CM032177.1, from coordinate 27,885,331 downwards.
TCTCTACAATTCTCACAGTTAATTTCTACAAGGCGCACGCTACTTGAGTTGGCTTGTGCGAAAGCTGCTTCTATATTTAGTTCATTCGTAATGTCAGTTTCACATTCTCTATCGTGTTTTGCGAGTTCTTATTGAAACAAAGGACTGAATTATGCGTATATTTTGTAGTACGGTTGCCAACATGCGGTGTTAATCGATAAATGTATTTGCTATCTATAAAATTAAATATTTCCATACTTTATGTTATCGCGTGTTACGTGTTTTTGATAAATGCTCATATCGAAAAAGGGAAAATCGAATTAAACAGATATTCAAAACTAAAAGCAACACAAGATGAATGTTGTCATAGAGTAGAGTTTGGCACATGTGAGAAAGATGGAGTCCAATGCAACTGTTTCGATGTTTGTGTGGCTGTATATGATATTAAACCTTACGGAAACGATATTACTGATTCCGACACTCAGTTTTAAAAAATGAAGAACTATGAAAAAAAAAAACAATAAATTTTACAACAAAAACTCTTAATAAAATCTATCCAAGCAAACAAAAAATATCTTCGCCTAAAAACAAGCTGTTCTTTAGCTTTTGATCCATCAATTATTGGTTCATCCCTCCCATCAACCCCCATTGTGATGTTCTGTTTTGTGTAAGAATGCAATACTTTATCGATCAACGATTCATGACCACGGAACAAAAGGCAGCATTACATATCATGGACTATTTTGGAAATGTAATCTCTTTTTCGGTGAAATTTGTTTATCTTTCTCGAGTACATTCAAAAACACTCGTCATGTACACTAACGCTTCATATTATGTTATCACCTATAGTACGTCTCGTCTGGTGAAGACTAGTATTATTATAGTGGGGATGGTGGATAGGGTTTTCCCATAAAGCTGGATAAATTACCCTGTGGATTTTGGATGGGGGATTTGGAGTTTCTGTTGAATTTTGACCCCAAAATGGGGTTGTTGTTAAACTGTCTATACTCCCAATAATATAGTTCCGCTCCAAAAATGTGAGTGTGTGTGCTGTAACTTTAATATCTCAAAGGCCATTCTTTGTTCCTTTGCATGGGAAATATTTCCATAACCCGAATTTATGTTTTATTTAACGCCATGCTTTGCTTCACAGAAAATAAAATGGAATACGAATAGTTGTAATTGTAAGTTGGGAAATGGATTTATAGTTGGCAATCTGATCCACCACTTTAAAAGCACATTGGAAATATATTCGTCGCAGTACCAGTAAAGATAAAATCTTTTATTTTTAGTAGAGTTTTTAAAAGCAAAGCAGTTGGTATACCAGGGGAAGTTAAGAGAGAGGATAACGAGAAAAGGACAGAGAGAATAATGGAGAATAAAGATTTATTTTACTTTAATAGGCATGCAAAGAGTTTTGTACAGGATTGAAGGGTTTGCACTAATTTGTCACGCGTTAGTGTATGCTCTGTCATCACTGTTATCACTGTTTGTTTTTCGAAACAGTAAATAATAAAATCAAAAAACTCTATCACACCATTAATGTGACAATTTCCATTACTCGCATGATACTTAATCTTGAGAGTTACAACACGGACATAGAGAATCATTTTAGGAACACTTAGTTCTTCATAGTAAAACACAGAAAATGCGTACTGGGAGAGCTATAATGTACGATGTTTCTTCCCCGGGGTATAATTGCAACTTTTTAATTCATCTAAAAGATTTAAGCAAATTTGCTTGCTTTTTGTACTTCAACATTCTCTCTCTGGCCGTATGGATCAGTCCAACCGCACAATGGATTTTGATTTCGTTACTTTCGTATTAGGGGTGTAGTGATCGTGTGGCGTAGTATTTGCTGAAGCTGGCGAATGATCATTCATCTCACAATCGATCACTGTCGTAAGCTTTATTATCGTCGGTAGGGGAGAAGATTCGATAAAGCTAACAAACAATTTCGTACAGTTTGATATGTTACGATATTTTTACAATTCAATACCTTCGCTCACAATGTCCGTTGCTATTCATCATCACACCAAACTCACGGTCACTATGCTCCAGAAATTTGCATTTACTATCTATTGTTCGTCTTGATTCGTTTGTGTCGTTCTTAAATTTGGAATTTTATATCGTTAACGCTTTTATCGCTCAAAATTCATGCACAGCCGAACACTCTATTAATTCACTATTGAGTTCTTCACTGTTGACACAGGAACGCAATTATGAAGAATGCTACGCTAAATGCAGACAGCCAACACTTTAATAGTAGTGTAAAACTCTAGCATTTATGTTGCATTGTGAGAGATTTCTTCTCAGGTGCTGCGGCCTGTGGCCCACCCCTGCCATTACTTCAAGTGAAGCTAGTTAAGTATGCTTAGCTCCCATACATTTCTCGTATTGTTCGGGTATCGGCTTTAGCTGGTTCTGCTGCTGGCCAAGTTAAAGTAAAATTTGCTCCTCGTTTACCGTTTTTGTTGTTCACACACACTTTATTATCCGTTTTCCATTAGTTCTTTCTACCTGCTTTTTTCGTTTCCTACCTAAACTTGCATTAAACCTTAGCTACATTTTACCCTAACTTATCATCCCTTTATTATCGGTAAATAGCACAATGTTTTCGTTTTTTTAACTTCTAGGTGACATTAAAACAGAGCATTACACAGAGAACATTACTGTCGTTTCCCAGCTTGCAGCAATCCACTCCTCTTTAATATTGATTTTACTTCAGTATGGTAAAAATTTTTGCCTTTACTCGAGGGGTTCGTTTTTCTTTCATGAACTCTTCATTCCCATCCGATGTTATATCCCACCTCGCTTTTAAATCATGATTTTTATTCGTATAGACTAATGTTGTTATTTAACAAATCTATTTGTCTCACCTTTGCTCCATATTATTGAGCTAGCACTTTTCTTAATCTGTTTCTTCACTCAAATTCGATCACAAAACACAAACAAAAACTCTTGCAACGAATCATAACAGCATGTAAACAATCGTTTCGAGATAATGAACAACGTCCTAACAAGGGTAACAAGCAGATTTGAATTTAATCAAAATTAAGCGCATTGTAACAAGCGCAAAACAAATCGAGCAACTGTAAAGGGTGGATATTTCGATTCGAAACGAAAAAAAATAATAATCACGCACAGATCAAGCCAATTTTTTTTTAAACAAATTTTGTGCTTTCTGACAGTCAACTATGCTACCCTTTACTTCACCTAGCTCCGGTGTTAATTTTGAAGCTTCTTCTTACCCGTCGAGCAAACACAAACTTCGAAAACCATGTGGCTGTCGTTTAACAAAATCAACATACTGTTTTATCCATTTCATTGTCGTAAAATATCCAGCTATCCATAAATCCTCCATTAGGATGTGAAAGGAAATGCAAACAGAATGAAACAATATTGAACTTTTGATGAAAAGTTTTTATCACACCTCGAAATAGTGTGTGTACCATTAAGTAACAAATCAAGCAACATAAATCTATGAAAAAGCTAACTCCCGCAGTGAAGAATATTTTTCAAACAAAAAGCTCATTTAACCCATCCGGTATTACGATAATACAGTTTAATGCATACGCCTGCATGCCAACTAAAGTTCTTAAAACACCATCTAGGTAACGTTACCTGTCAATACACGCCGTGTGGTACCAAAGGTTAAAATCAATCTTGAAACATAACCATTTACAACTCGCTAGCCTAGATGCAGGTATGCTAAACTTTACACTCAATTCGGTTCGTTTAACTTTACACGTTGTCGTCCAATCTTATGTTTTACCACCTTCGTGGTCAGCCTCGAATAACAGTTATCATTAACTATTGCCCTCCACCCCACCCACCCATCCAACAGTGATATCTGTTTTTTTGGTTTTCGCCCAGTACTGTTACGTTGAACGATCGATCAACAACTACCATCCGGTTAGCAGACACCATTAGATAGGCCGCCTTCGTACGGTGTTGCACGCTCTACTGTAAGTCTCGTCGAAAACTGTCCTCGTCCATCGGGTCTATCATCGTGCTGGTGTCTGAAAGCATTTGAATGCTCTGAAAATCCATATGACCAAGCCCAAGGTCCGCTTCGAAATCGTCTACAAGAGATAAAATTAATGGCATACATTAAATCACATACATCAAACGTGTAGCTAGACTTGCATGACACTGTAGAGCGAGGGATTTCGAAACAATCAATGACAAATGAGTACAGAGTAGAGCACTCAAAAAAGAGGAAATTGTGTTTGTCTAATACTTTTGATATTTAACGCAATGACATGAATTGCGATGACTTACAAAACCAAACAAGCAACATCAAGTTTCTTGGTATTTTGTACGTAGTAATGACAGATTACTTACCCCTAGTTGAATAATCTGTAAATGAATGAAGAGTGAATAACAATCATTAGCAAGTAACAGATGAGATATGCAGCATTCATGATATTACGAAAATAGAAATGTACAAAAATTAGCGGTAAAGGTTTTGTAAATAACTACATATACATACCGGTAAAAACGATCTCCGGTATCGTTGGTGTTTGCGGTTCGATAAGCGATTGTGTGTTGGGCAGGCTTAGTAGAGGTTCCGTCGTTCCATTGAACATGTTGTTCATGTTGGTATTCTGCATGTTCTGCATATTCTGACAGTTGATCGAGTTAAGCTGGTTGGTCTGTTGCGTCGTAGACTGCTGCTGTATTTGAGCATGCCCGTTGCCATGACCGGTATGAGTCCGTAAACCAAGGCCATTGTTCATCGTCAAGTAGGTTTCGTCAAACTAAAATTGTGAAATATTATTGTATTAACAACTCGAAAATAACACAAAATTACAAACCGTATAATAAAGCCACTTACCCCACTAAAGACCATTTGATTTGTGGTAAAATCGGTGTCACCCTGTCCGTTTGCAACCAGCAATAAATGGCAATAAAATAAGGTGAATGCAAAATAAAAAAAAAAAGGAGAACATGTTCTGATCAGTAATTGCTCGTATTTATCTCCAAAAAACATACATGGAATGAAAATGAACGAACAACCGTAAGCCATAAACAGACTAGAAAAATACAGAAACTAAACAAGTTATATGATACATGACCAGCAACGACAAAGAGGAAAATGATAGAATATGAAAAAAGAATCGAAAAACAGGAAAAAGATTCTACCGAAATGGAAGTGAGTATGTTGGTGCAAACTTAACGACAAATGGAAGCTATCGCGAAATGTAAATAGGTTTATTCAAACGAAAAACATAATAGCAAGCACACACATTAAAAAGCCAAACTGATTGAAGAGAGTAAAAGACAATAAAAAATTATACACTTCAAAAAGATATGAAGAGAAGCATTTCACGACAGAAAATGTAAAATTGGAAGAATAACAACAAACATGCACAGTGGACTAAAATAAACAAATCTATGGAAATGAAAAAAAAATACTTTAACTACAAAGTTCCATTCTTTATCATCTTTCTACAAGATGAATCGGTATATGTAGACCAATCTGAATGCTTAATTTTTCTGATTTTTAAAACCACTAACAATATGATTATCATAACACAGTCCGCAAAAAGAAAGTAATTGCATTTTGTGTGTACATATGGCCAATCACTTATCCAATGTTTTTGAATTCTTATTGCAATTAATAAACTGACTAACGAGTCATCTACGGGTTTGATAAATATTAGGATTTTAACTTAATTCGTTCAATACAAGGTGTCAATATAGATTTTTACAACTTCAGAAATGAGCCAATTTGGCTACGTAGTAAAAATAAGCCTAATGTGCCAGAAATTGAAGGAACACCTGAGAGATAATACACCTCAGAGGAATACACAAGTAAAAAGATTAAATGTGGAACAGTTTCTGCATCCCCAAGAGCTTCATTTACGATGCCAAAATAATGATCAATCAAGGTTTTCACATAAAAGGAAATAAACAAGATAAGAAGAATTTATTTCCGCTATGGAAAATTTAGTTGTGAATTGTTTTCTACGAGCAGCTCGTAGAATATGTACTTGTACTTGTTCATACTAATGCGAAGTGTTTTTAGAGAAAGCATAATAAGTAACAACAAAGAAGATTGACGCGATTGAATTTTCACGAATTAAGTTAAACACCCGGGTAATGAAAAATGTTGCGTTGAATTTACAGCAAGCCAAATTGCTTAACTAAAAAGGACACAATTGGAGCGAAGAAAAATACCACAAAAAAAACGCAGCAATAAACTATACGTTAAACTTGATATTCTATAACTCTCATGAAAAAAGAATTAAGTAAATGGAAGAAAAAGTTTATCAACCTGCACTTGCGCGGTTAATGTACATCCGGACTCTACTAAACTCTGAACCAGCGTAGTCCAGTCCTGAAGTAGGATGATGCAGTAGGTTGCGCGGTTTGATGTTTGAGTATTTCGTTTTATATTTTTTTCGTTTCGTTATGTGTTATTCAAATTGCAATATTTTATAATTCGGCGATCACAGGCATATTCGAAATGAAAGAGGGGAAAAGGTAAACAGTAGCGTTGCGTTAATCAAGCGTTATTTAGTACATCGTAGCGAAGATCGAGCGCTTTTACATACATCGGGGAAGACAGTGAAAAAGACAAAATCAAAATAGAATCGGGGAAAAATATACAGTACACAGGTGAACGAAAACATCGGAACAACAACACAAAACTGCATTAATATTTTTCGGGACACATTTTTTAACGATGTTAGTATAAATCATTTATGTTAAAATTCTATTCAAAAATTTTCCAGAAAGTAGCAATGGAACCAGACGAATGAATTTATGAATTGATTTCACGGCTCTATTTCACCTCATTCCAACTTTTTATATCACAACTTTTACTACAAATGCTAACTAAATTCATTCA
>CM032177.1:27848935-27878297 GCA_018908115.1 Anopheles rivulorum | reverse complement strand
ATATGAAATCAAATCACATTTTGTTTAATGTATATTACTGTTGAATCTATAATCCGGTTCCTGTATGTTTTTGGTATATTCATATAACATTATTTGGTTCATGAATTAAACAGTACATCCATTTCGACTACGTTCCTCATAAATAAAAGGCAGGGAGAATGAGTGGCATGAAAATGATAAAGCATTTAATATAATATTATAAATAACAAAGGCTAACTCAAAAAATCAGTAAGGAAATAACAAGACAGCACAGTATATTTCCAATCGATAGAAGAAGTAGTGGTGATGAAGATGACAAATCTAACTGAACGAAAGAAACCCGTTACGAATGACAATGGAATGACTATATCTATACACACGTGTGTAGATGAGTTTGAGAATTAAATTTGGCAATGGAGCGCAGACGGAGCGCGGAAGATGGAGGATGCATGGATCAGAGAACTTAAAATTAACGACATTTACATCCGACAGTTCTTGGTGACCGGGCCTTAATCATCGAATCTCTTACTCACCAATGTTATGTGTTCCAAATACTGTGGTAGGGTGTTTTGCACGTAAACGTCACTATTCGGATATTTATCATAGTTTGGTCTAAAAAACAGAGGGTACAGCGAACAGAATGTGTTACAAATCAGTTTAACAGATAGTGTGCTATCTTGCTGACTTACCCATTGTTGCTGCCCACAGTGTGGGACACTGGACTGCAGGGTGCACTGGAATTGGAATCAGGATTATTCACTAACGCAAGCCCAGGACTGGAACCGGGACTCGGTCGAGTACGGTAGTCGGACATAATTTGCTAAAATGAACGCAAAGACAAAACATGTGCGTGAGCTTTGGTGCAAATCTTTGGTGCAAAAGCTGGATGTAAACATACCGGGGACATATTTCCATGAGATCCGTACAGTATGCTTTCGGGAGAGTTCTGATTTGGTGACGCCAGACCGTCGGTGATCTGCGTGAAACTGTCGTAGTTTATTTGATCTAGGGTTGGTATTCGTTGCTGCTGTTGCTGCTGTTGCTGTTGCGGGGACTGTGCCTGCGATTGCTGGTGTTGTTGCTGTTGTTGCTGTTGGTTAGTGTCATAAGTATTGTTGACCTGATAAAACAAAATACAGCATACAAGAAAGTGTTTTATTAAACGGTATCATTAGGTAAATCATCGTATGAGCATTTTAAGTTGATAAAAAATGTTTAAAATTGTCCATCGTTGTTATACGTTCATATTGCATTTTTTTTTATAGATTCATTTATAAGATCAACATTTACTAACGAATTTCGAGCATTTCGATTAAAGAAAGTGTATTTGACTAGTAATTTATTTAGATTAGTTGGTATAAATTTAGCAAATAGCGCAGAATTTGCAGAGCTGGCTTTCATTCTACTTAGCGTGCTTTCTATGCGTTCTAACAAATGTACTTTTGGTTTTTAAATCACTATTGTTTCAACCACATGTTTGGTTCACATCAAATAAAACTCAAAAAGGCACAATTTCAAATTATATAATTTAAATATTATATCAACAATTAATACGAATAACATCAAACAATTACATCAATGAAACATAAATTAATACATTCAACGATAATTTGATGTGATTTGAAAGATGGAGAAAATAAATAATCAGTATGAAATAGAGAAAAAATTATAAATAAAATTATATACCTTCGACATAAACGAATATCTATTACTATCTGGTACAGATAAAAAAGGCTGCAAAAAATTAACGATGAAAGAAAAAAAACAATAATAAATATAACACAACACGTTCACAGGCAAGCTGCAATTGAGAAGGAAAGATAAATGCATATGTGTGTGTGTATGTGTGTGTCATTGCTACTAATAGATGATAGGCGTAGATGATGAACGATGAGTAGGAAGCAAACGGTAAAATAATTAAGAGAAAGAAAAGTTTTGCATAGTGAACAGGTGCAGAACAGTATCATTAATGGTGAACGCAGTAGTGGAGATATTAAACATAGATAGAAGCAAGAAAAAAAAACGGTTAGAATCAGTGTAAAACAGTGCAACAGAAGCACTAGCAATATAGAAATAAGACTAGAAAGTTAGTCTTTTTGGAACATGGCTAGGTCAAACGATATATACTCTTTCAGTGCATGGAAACTACAACGTCTATAAGCAACTGCAATCACTAAAATTGTACGTGGAATTTCAAAATTCTTCCCTTGGAACCTAATAGCAATTTTACTTTCGCATTAACATTTCCGCATTTCTCTATCTGGCAGTGTATTTTAGTGATTCTGTGACAATAGTTCGTTTTCCATTCGTTCACCAAATTATACGGGTCCGTATCGCTCACCTGACTAGAGATGGTTTGTGGTTTCGTTTTCTTCCCCTTAATGCCATTATTAAGATTTGCGCCATTGTTGTGATTAACGGCGTTCACCAAGTTCACATTATTGATCGCGATTGGGGCCACGGACGCACTGGGACTACAGCTGATACCGCTACCCGTTGGGCTAACGGAACCACTGTTCGAATGGCTAGTAGGAATGGGGTATCCGCCAACACCGTTGCCACCGCTTCCTCCGCCTCCTCCACCACCGGAGCCATTCCCACCACCTGCACTGCTTCCGCTGACACCGCCACTGAAGCTGTTCGCCCTCGGATGTGGATGGTGGTGATGGTTCTGGATAGCAGAGGTTGGTGAAAGTGACGAGGGTGAGGTACCAAGGGGACTCTACAAAAAAATGTGGTAAAACACAATTAGTTCATATAATGCGAAATCACCATGAGATTGTAAATCGTTATCGCTACTTACCGGACAGTAGCTATGATTTTGTCCGTTTGGATCGTACTCCTGATCCAACGTTGCCGGATACATGGATGGATAGCCGACGGAGGTTAAATCTGGTAATGATCCAGTGTTGCTAGGTATCGGAATCTGTATGCTATCGGGGTGGTTTTGCGATGGATAGATGCTATGGAGGACAGAGCGATAGATAGGGTTCGTTACATTTTTGATTCGTTATAATGCCTACGCTGATGCTCACTTGATTCCGGGTAACCTCGGCAGGGCCGTAGAGGAGCGTGATCGTATGTCTTGCGTCGATCCATTGTCGTGATGATTACTAGGATGATGGTGATGATGATGGTGGTTATGATGATTGTTGGTCATGTGGTTGTTGTGTACTTTCGAAATGTGTTGAGCATTTGAAATCTTTCTTTGCACTGTTGGACTTAGCGTTAGGGGTGAGTGAGTGGTAAGAAGGGTGCCGTCCTGTTGCTGAAAATAAACATAATAACATCACGGGAAAACCCCATGCCAAACGGTATTAGCGCTAATTCAAAGATGTGTAATAACAACTTTGCACTGCATTACCTGATTTTGACAGAGACTCTGATGGATTGCCGAATCCGAGATCGAACGATGCCAGTTGTTTTCCATCGGAGGAATTAAGTGAACCGTACTGTTGCCGTACGGTGACGTGTCATGGTTGCGACTCGCCTGCCGATTACGCATAGGGCCACCGGGCGTTCGACCTGCAACAAATTTGCACCAGTTAATTTGAATATCGATAAATGCGTCTAACAAACAAACCTTCTTTACCTCTAGACTCTCTCGTGTGGCTTGGTGTGCTGGTTTTGGGCGATATTTCCTTTTTCACCTTGATCGTCTCCGGTTGCGAATACGGTTTCAGTTCGGTTAAGTTAGCACTATCGTCCGTCTGAAACGAAGATAGAATTGATGTTACTTTCTGCATCTTGAAACATGCGTAAAGATCGGTATACGAAGTACACAGTAGATTAAATTGCCATCAAGAAGTAGAAAGAGAGCTAGACAAACACTTAGAAGAGTGTACCAATGGGAAAAATGTAATCGAAAAACTAACACACCTTATAATATACTAATTTTAGTTGCTCTTTGCTATTCTATGTCACCATGCAAAAGGATGAAAATTCGACTAAATAATCACCATGCGCCTCCATCGCATGAACGTCGTCTTTGTAAACAAATCACCTCCAAATAAAATAGTACAAACGGAATTTTTCTTCCAAATTATAAAACCACATACTACGCTATTACTATCGGCTAATTTTGCTTTAAACACTCGGAATGATTCGGTAGAATATGTGGTGCAATAGAGCGATTTTTTTTTTTTTCATTTTCGTGTTCAATTTTCCAATCATGGCACTAGAAAATAAATATGTATTGTATGTTTCAAAGATTTAGGTTTTCTTTTGTAAATGATTCGCACAGGAAATGAAATATGATGTCGACTATGTTATCATGCACTTAACAAAACGACTTGCCTAAAGTAAAACGTAAGTTTTAGAAGAAAACAATCTTCTTGTTTCAACCGTAGTATCAAGGGAACAGAAAAAAGGGATGAAAAAAATTGAGCTGTAAAAAGAACCACTATTATCTACGTAGGATTGTTATTCAAACAAAACACAGCTAAAAGCTCGTAAAACAGCTAGATAAATTTGGGAGCGTAACTTGTTCAGCTAATTCTACCAAACTACTGCACACGATGAAAAGGAACATCAACATCAATAACGAAGGACCAAACAGCAAATGAGCCGCTGTCGGGCACGGTCAAAACGATAAAAACCTTTTCCTGGTACTGTTTGTTTTCATTATTGACGTTGGGCAGGGAACCGCCTCGAAACGTGCCCAGGGTGCCCGTCGTCGGTGACAGGTTGGCACTCTTGGACGCCTGGGTTGATGTTAACGCAACACGACGACAGAAGAGGGACAACAGTGTCAAATGGTGTTTGGTGATGGTTGATGATCAAAAGGTGATGACGATCATGATGGCGCACGAGGTATGTGTGCGACGCACGGCGAAGAAGACAAGATGGGATGTTTACCCACGTAGAAACCGGGCACGGTGACCGTACGGAGCAGAATTATTCAAATTGTTGATGCATTGTGTTCCATAGCAGTGAGATGACGGGATGGTCGTGGAATTCCGGAAGCCGGCGTGACGCAAGATAATCAAAAAGCGAGTAAATAATCAATTATCAAACAGGTGAGGTGACAATTCGGAAGAATAACGTAAAACAAGACATTACTGCAGAACGTACACTATCGTTTTCAAGCTGGTATTTTTTTGGTACGTGATTTGATAACATATCTCAAACAATGATTATACCTTTTTGCCACAAAATGATCTCCTGCTTAAAGCAGGTTTTGTGGTATAGAATTGTACTCTAGATGTTACTGAATTGGTAACCAACAGTAAAAAAGCTTCCAATAAATATTATTTCAACTATTTTCTTCACGCTCAGATATGATTTGGAAAAAAGTGGAATCGAAAATGAAAAGTAATCAAATAAAGACTAAATGTTTGATTGGTACAAATTTTAACCTTATCATCGATAGAAAAAATATTAAAAAGCCGAAAAGGCTAACAATCTTTCCCCCTATTGTCACACTGTTTTGATCGTTGATATACAATCTCTAACGATCTGTTTGGCTATCTGAACGCCATTAGAGAAGCTGATTAATATTTGAAATACTTCCACGAAACACCAATTCGGCATAAATCTTTAAATAGTCCATATACCTTCAAACCACCAAGATAATTATTTGCGGGCGACCCAGCCGCTCACATACAATTTCTTCTGCTTCTTGCTGATGCGAAACATAGACAAGCCTGACAACAGCCGTATTGACAGACAGTGTAGCCGGCAGAAAATATTAGACTATGGTACCCTAACCCCACACCCATGCGGAGCAGAAGCTGACATTTTAAAGCATGGCTTAAGATTAATTAGCTTTCAACACCTTGCCACGTTTGCCGTAAGAAAAGGGTACGAATCTTCTGTCTTCACGCTCAAACCGCCAGTTTGTGCTCATCTTTTATCTCACCATGCTGAAGCATGAAAATGGGTCCATTTTCGTCACAAGCGCCCCGTGTGATACTAGCAGACATGTTTCCAACGCAACTTCATTAGTAATTCCATACACCGGGGCTCAAAAGTTGATTGATGTTCTGGCCCGTAACGGGAATAAGAAAAGGCTTGAAAAACAGAAGTTGAGTTTGTTTTTGATAATTGGAAACATAAAAAAAAATACTATCGAAAATTAAACTAAACAAACAACTAAAACAACAGAGTAATGCGCTTGTTTTACGAACGCCATTCATACCATTTCCTTTTTTTCAAACAATTTGTTTGCTAAGATAGGCAAATGTGAGGCGAATAACTTTATTATTACTTAAAGAAAATGGTGATATTTTCAAAATTATATTTTTTCTCAAAGAGTTAAAATTTTATGAAAACATGTTTCACAGGTACATAAATCTCGAATTATAATTTTTTGAAAATATGAAATGGTTGAAAACATAAACATTTGTGTATACTTTGTCAGATAAGATTAGATAAATCTATTCAGCATATAACATTTTAAAAACACATATGCTTCACATGAGGAGAAAAATACGTTCATTTTGAAACAAATTTAAACTTAAGCTCTCTTATGCATTTCATGTGAAATATTCCCATTGAATGTTATCGTCACTGCTATAACACGTGTAGCCAGAACGCTATTAGGAACCAAGCATTCCATTGTGTGTTGGTTTTCTTTTTTGTTACCAAGCACTGCATCACATTGCAACTGCAATGTTTCACACGAGGAAACACCTTTTCAGCCCTTACCCTTTTTTTTTGCGCTGCCCATGTATTACCACATCCAATAATTGCATTTCTTTCCCGTTACCCGATACGATCTATTTAGTTAGTGAACAACCTAGTAACACGTTGTATATCGACGCGTATTGATATATAAACATATTAAGCGCACAGATTAATTTCATTACCCATTTTCCCATTATAGCCCGCGTGCGTTTCGGTGCGTTTTTTTCGTGTGGGAAACTGGGAAGCGCTATTCATCTGACAATGATGGTTCTCGTTCGTTAGCAACGCATCTACCGTTCGGTGGAGGGTATTATAGCTCAATTGGATAGTATAGCTGGTTTGAGTAGCACCATAATCCGTCACAATGTACAGTGGCGTTGCAGTTGTTTTTTTTTCACAAATTGGATAATTAAATAACACTCAAGCTGAAGGTAAATAGATACTTTCCATTTTCCCAACAAATCTCCTCTTTTGTATTTCCTTTTTTTCTCTCTCTCGGTATCTCTCTCTCTCTTTTACTGGCTCGATCTCTCGATGGGTGACACTCTCTTTTATATTTCATCCCTTTTCTATTTCTAAATGAAAGCAGCGTTAAACAGGATTTACAAACAAAGAAACTCAAAATATGCTCGTACAATGCTTAGAGTGCAATTATTTCCATTGCTCCATTCCACTGTGTCGTTGTTATGGACATTTTCGTTATGGTGCAATATACATACACTCACACACACTGCCGTAGCACACAACTACAGGAGGTCCTGCACAAACAAACAAAACAGAGGGCTCGGCTATATCGTGGGTTTTCGTATTTCGCTTCAGAAATGCCAGACTCACCACCGTCGCAGTACGAATCGGTGGTACAGATGCCACTCTACCGTGTTTAACACACGCACACAGCATTATCGCAGTGACTTCTCCATCAACACAACAAGCTCGAGGTAAACAAAAACCGACGCACGCGCGCGCTTTTTTGCTCCCCTTCGCAAAGTGCGTCGTGGGCAATGAAGCTTTTGTTGCTTCTGTTAAGACCGCACACACAAGCTCATCTCCTTGGTGTGTTCTTTTTTTTCCCTTGCGTTTGCATCGCTATACAAATTTAATATTATAGTGCAAGAGGGAGAGAGAGAGAGTGTGTGATAACGAGAGACTGTTTGCAAATCAACATGGAAAGCAACAAGAGACGCTTACCACTCAAATGCAAATTATATTATTGACGCTCGTGTATCTGACCGCTTCACTCACATTCGCTCACACAGCTAGCGATATGTGTGTGGTTGACGGTTTGTGGCTGTGTGCTGGTGCAGATCGATCGAAACCGTTGATATTTAGCGTGACGAAAAGCGAGTTCCACGCGGGCATGAAATGAGTGACACGCGTAACGAATGAAGTGGAACGTCGCACGGCAGGGCCAACCGGACTTTTTCGACGGCATGTTTTATACTTATACTGTTTTCAATATGGAAATTGATTGCTATCCACTCTACGCAAAGGTGTTTTGCGTGCAGTGGGTGTTCGTTCTAGTGCGTATAGGAATGTTTGCTTTCTGTCCTTAGCTTTGTTTACTTTGCTCAACAGGTCAAAGCGCTGTGCACGGCCAGTTCAAATAGAGGTTGATGGTTTGATTAAACAACATTAATTAAGCATACCCACCGTTTCTGATGCTGATTCCGCGTACCTTACCATTATAATGTAAAGTGTGCGACAACAAACACAGTGACCAATAAAATATTTCTAACGTGTACACTATTTACGTTGTATCGCGGTATTGCTTCAAAGATGAGCAAAACATTTTTAATAGTTATTGTCATACGAAACACAAAAGCTTCAAAACCTTACGGGAGCATTTTTTATGAATACTATAAGTACTAGGCGTCTCCATCCATCTCACAAAACTGAGGGCACTAATATAGATGCATTATTTAAACATGTTTACTATTATTATCGAATATTAGATTCAAGTACGCCAAGTCGCTTGACAAACAGGGATCCAAAATATTGGACTGATGCTGGCACACATATTTCTTGTTAGCACATCCATATTTGGGATATGTTTTTTTGTAATTACTCTTCACTTTGTGTACTTTGACATGAAAACCCTTCCTTTTCTGGTATATGATGCAATTTTTTTTTATAAAACTTGAAATTCAACCTATTTTTTAAGCTTCAGCATGTTTTCTCCTTTTTAAACAGAAAACAAACATGACAATAATTGGTGATTGAGACTTGAACGATTTTAACGACACAAATAGCCATCAACATTATACAAGAATCGTTAATGCAACAGTATTAGAAGACACTCATAAGTGTATGCAATTAGCACGATGTGAATCATCGGTTAAATATTGACAAGGTGCTAAACATGTGTAGTTAAAGACGTGTGGCTTTTTATTTATTTATTATATAATTTACACTAATAAATGTACCTTACTATATGTAAAACTCTGGGTACTTTTATACTATCTGTATAATTTACTTGTTATAACACAATGTTACAACCACATATTAATAAATTGTATGGGAAGGCTATTTGAACATTTTTGTTAAAGCTATATAAATGTTTACAAACAATGCAACATTTTATCAAACCCTTTTTCTTAAATTTTCCGTTATTCCCACACCACGCGGTGGTAAATTCAATTATAAATGCGCTGATAATCAAACAAAATGAAAAGTTTTATAACAAACTGATTAATTATCTTGCCCGGTTTCGGTAGTCGGTACCAGAATCGGACTCTGTATACAATTAGCATCATTAATGGATGCTTCTCTATCATTTTGCTTAACTTTGCTTAATTAAATCACACACACACGCACTCAACACGGCAACCCAACTCTACGCCAGATTATCAGCGACATGTGCCGTTCAGAAGTCAACCATGAGTGAACATTCGTGTTGTTTAAAAAGTTTAATGCTTTTTAAAGCTAATCCTCAACAAAAGACGAAGACAAAACTACCAAAAAAAGGAATAAAGAAAAACAAGAAACCAAGTAAAGAAATGGAATGCACAGAAAAAAGGAAACAAAAATTTATTTGTCTGGATAAAGACCCACTTTGCTTTATGGCAGGCAAGATCAAACAACAAAACAAGGGTCAAACCCATAAGAAGCAACAAAAACAGATGAGCTGCACATAGTTTTGAAACGAATTGAAATGAATTAAAGAAACGAAAAAATTAACTTCCAATATAAAATATGTCATTCACTAGCATCAAGACAAGAAAAAACAACGCAATAACAATAAACAAACACACGCATCCAAAATTCAACACTTATAAATGATGCCCAGACATACGATCCACTGTTATATCTTTACACTGCACTGGACACTGGTTGAGAATCCGCCACCAAATTTCTTCGGTAGTAAATTCAAAACGGTGTGCGGTGGGTAATGTAAACAGTAATGAAATTATATTTCGCATCGTGTTGCTTTTCACCTTAAATTGTAGCTGTACGTCATGTTACAACAAGATGGATCGTGGTGGTATGATATTGTGTAGAAAACACTTCAAACTACCATCCCTTTTTAGCTTTGCTTTGTAATGATTCACTGGACGGCGCAGTTTGCCATTTTGCCCCATTGTTTGTAGCAGACTTTTTGTTGTTTTTTTTTTGTTCAGAACTGTAATTGCGTCCTTTCCTAATTGCTCAATGTACGAGAGGGAGAGAGAAACGAAGAGCATGAATAAATGAAGACGTAGAAAAAAGCTTAGCTTTATTTTTCCATCCCTTCTAGTAACTCTACATCATGCGAACCGACTCCAAGAAGATGGTTCCTCATTCCCCAGGGCGCCATTGATAATACCGACCACCGATCGGCATCGCTCTGTTCACTTGAGTTGCTTCTTTTCTTCCTCCATAGCTCCAGCATCCCTCGCAGCCACCCTCAATTGCAGAAACCCCACGGTTGGCGGCGAAAAGTATATAAATAAACACATTGTGACCGAGCGTAACACAACGCAACGTAAACAATTTTTGCCACGAATGTAGTGTGCCACATACACCCGCAGTGTACCGTCACTCAGTGCTTGGATGCGCGTCCGTGAGTGGAGTACCCGCGCATACAAAGAGAAGTCCTATCCGCTTGCTGAAGCGCTGTCCGTGTGGCACATTCGCTATGCGGTTTGCACGAATAGTGGGACAAAAACACTCGGCTCGGTAGGCGCAAAAAGTCCTGCTGCTGCCCTCAAACGTGCACCACCCCACCATCCCTTACATCACCCCCTCGCGGAACAAATCGAAGGATCGAAGCAAATCAAAACAAAAAACATGCACGATCGCACGATCGCACGATCGAAGAAAATCCACCAGTCTGTCTGTTCGGCAAAGATAGAAAGAGAGCGCACCCGATATTCCGGCACCGCATGAGCATCGTACACTTTAGGTTCCCTGTTTCTGTTTCTGTTTGCCCTTTTTTTTTGTTTTAGTTCCATGTGCCAACTTCAGTGACGTTGAGTTTCTAGTTTTGTCTCACCTGATCCGAAACGCTGCTACTGCCTGTCTTGAAGGCAAATTTACTTTGGCATTGAAGTGAGTCCGCAATGGCCGGCAAATAATATCGGTTAGCTACACAAATAGGTTATGGCGAAACGCAGGAGTCGTGAGCGTACGGTTATAAGTTTTGTGTTGTTTTTTTGTTTCGCAAAACTGTTCTAGCAAAACGAAGAGCATAACATGTGTCTCGCTATAAGGTAGGGCTGGATGACCTAGAGCTGACTAGAATTTGATGGTGTGAAGGACTAACTTTATAAGGTGCAGGTTTTGCCTCTAAAAATACATCATAGAGCTAAGAGTTACTTCAACATAATTGTTTCGGTTAGATGAAATAGTATGAATAGTATGATGTAGGACATCATATTCGTTAAGGTTGATCGCCTCAACCAAAACTATAATCTACGCAAATTCAAACACGTCATATCGTCGCTTCTGTCGCAAACAAATATACACAAACAAAATGAATGCCCGCGCACCCACAAATTGCATAAATTGCCACATTAACGAGTTTGTCCCAAAAATTTGGGTTTTCGTCACACACGCTTTCGTTAAAAGTGATAAACCTTTACCCACAAACAACATCGTTAATAGCATCCGCTGAAAATCGATGTAGATACCAGCGAGAGACACACCGTTCTTTTCAACTTGCCAAAAACTGGATTTTACACCGTGCGCCCATCCCATCCCACCGATCGCCTACCACTACCGCTGACCGTTCCCCGCCGTTTATACTCTGCCAACAATATTTTCGCCCGTTTCGTCAAGAACTACGCAACACTGCTAATGTATCGCGCTGGCCAACTTAACGCGCCTTCAAGCCTGGCCGGCAATGCAGAAGGCGCGTTAGAAGAGGACTCTTCTTCTTGGTTCGGTAGGAATGGGCTGATGAGCTCAGGGGCGGCACAAAACCGGTCCGGTGGATTTCGATCGCTACTAGCCAACCGGTACACGACTGAAGGTCAAGCTCGATTACGTCGTGTAGAATTTTTTTTGTTGTTCTTGTGCTTCACCCTCAAAAACCAAAAAAGAAAAACAACGACGCGCACGCGAGAAGCCATCCGCGACTTAATGGCCCGCACGGATTAAGGTATAGGCTTTCGGGGGTCGAAAATGGATGATGATGATCACGCACTTTCGGATGACGCGCACCAGCAGCACCACTGCCAACGCAGGTGGGAAAGACCCGCCAGTGGCAGAAAGAGTAGGGAATTAATTCTAGCGTTTTAGCCCACTTGGGACATTTACCCTGCGATCGAAGATCGGTGACACTTCCAGCATCGTACGCTCGAACTCCTGCTGCTGAAGTTTCATCTTTTCCTCCTGGATCTTGATCTTGTCGCGGTATTTTCGCGGGTTGGTCATGTTGCCGGTGCCGCACCTAGTGCCGAGCACCTTTTCCACCGCGCTGGACGCAATCTTGAGACCAGTTGAGCAGCCTCTTTCCTTGATGTTTATGTAGCAGCAGCGTGGATACTCTTATTTTCGCTTATGGCTTATGAAGGCTTCGGCAAACAGCACCACCAGAAGCAGTTTAATTGCCCTTTATGTTGAAGCGTATATTCACCAAACAAACGAACAAAAACTGCACAATGTGTTACGTGTACAAAACGCACCGTTGGCCTGTTATGCCTTTTTCCACTTTCGGCACTAAACGCTTCGTCCAGGGAAACGCTTCACACGTAAGTTTTCAAAAACACAACAATTACATTTACACAAGATAAACCTTCCGCTTGCAGCGTAAAGCGAGTGAACCCAAAGCGCAAATTAGGTTGAAAAGATTGCCAAAAAAAACACACACTCGCGCGCGCGCGTACGCACTTAGAGAACTCGATCCGCGAAGACGCCAGAATTGAATAAAACTCTATCCAAGCCGTCCGGCTGCCCTGCCTAGCGGGAGATCAGCTTAAGCAGCTCTCACGACAGGGAACTCACAGAGCGACGTCCAGCGTTTAAAAGCTGCGCGGTGGTGGTACACGCTGAAATAATACATACGAACAGCCGCGAGTGCCTTCCACACGGCGACGCGTTGCTCAACCGTACTGCGTTGTGTGTGAGGTAAATCGCTGAACACCGAACCGCTGAACACGTACATGTGGTGGGGAGCAACCGTCATCATCACACCAGCTCGACCCGATCGATGACATACATTCATTCGCGTGTTTGTGTCTCTCCGGGTGTTGCTTGCTTAAAATGCTGCAATTAATGCGTCTCGTCGAGTCCGGTGTCTTCGGCAGCACCCACCGGTTTCCGGATTCCAGCAGGCAGGTTTGTGGCTGTGCATGTGCGTGCGTGTTGCGGGGGGAGAGGGAGTTTCCAACCCGATCGTGTCTCTCAGAAACCGAGCGTAGACACAATATCGTAAAGAATGACAAGGAAAAATGCTAAGAACCTTTGCGCGAGCTAGCTGCGCGCACTTCGCGAATGTTCAAATTCAGGTGTGTCCACACCGTACAGGGCAGGGTTCGTTCGGGACCGATTTGTTTGTCTCCCGAGCAGGTGAGATACGTGAGTGTGGTTTTACATATACCAATGTGCTCTTCAAGCTGCGTTTTGGAGAAAATGTGGACGTTCCCAACGGAAGACCAACAGGGCAGATCTTACCCCCGAACGACACGACCGGATGAACGAGGGCCAAATATTCACGAGGCGCTGACGCCATTCTTTGCGTGCGCACACGCGGATCAATATTTGAGTTAGTCGTAGCTGCTCGCATTGTGTTTTTGAATGTTGTATGCAGTAAAAAAATATATACGATCGACAATGCTGACACTATATACCATCGACACATTTACAGCATTTGTAGAATGTACAGTAATGTGTACAACATTAAATGATTTGTTTTTTTACACGTGCATGATAATGCAAGTCGTAATGTACACAATCAAAACTTTATGTTTGAAGGGTGACAAATGATCTTAACTACTTGGCTTACCCCGAACATACTACAGTAAAACGTCAATTATCCGAGCATCTACACCAGACCACTAGCATGCCGGTTAATCGGTACGGTTTTACCTTTATACATGTAATATTTGAAGTTGGAGAGCTAATGTTAACATATTTATATATTTATATGATTATTACAATGTCTATTTATCATACAGTATTCGTTTTAGATAGGTTTTGGCAGCTCTTAAAACAAAGATAAATATATTGACAATTCTCTGCATAATGTTCTGCGTTTATACGTACGNCGTACAGGGCAGGGTTCGTTCGGGACCGATTTGTTTGTCTCCCGAGCAGGTGAGATACGTGAGTGTGGTTTTACATATACCAATGTGCTCTTCAAGCTGCGTTTTGGAGAAAATGTGGACGTTCCCAACGGAAGACCAACAGGGCAGATCTTACCCCCGAACGACACGACCGGATGAACGAGGGCCAAATATTCACGAGGCGCTGACGCCATTCTTTGCGTGCGCACACGCGGATCAATATTTGAGTTAGTCGTAGCTGCTCGCATTGTGTTTTTGAATGTTGTATGCAGTAAAAAAATATATACGATCGACAATGCTGACACTATATACCATCGACACATTTACAGCATTTGTAGAATGTACAGTAATGTGTACAACATTAAATGATTTGTTTTTTTACACGTGCATGATAATGCAAGTCGTAATGTACACAATCAAAACTTTATGCTTGAAGGGTGACAAATGATCTTAACTACTTGGCTTACCCCGAACATACTACAGTAGAACGTCAATTATCCGAGCATCTACACCAGACCAGTAGCATGCCGGTTAATTGGTACGGTTTTACCTTTATACATGTAATATTTGAAGTTGGAGAGCTAATGTTAACATACTTATATATTTATATGATTATTACAATGTCTATTTAACATACAGTATTCGTTTTGAATAGCTTTTGGCAACTCCTAAAACAATGATAAATATATTGACAATTCTCTGTATAATGTTCTGCGTTTATACGTACGTATATGACCACTGCTATTCACATTAAAGTTTTTCTAAATGTCCACATTAGTATTGGCTGTTATGAGACTTCATTAATCACTTGGACTTGGATTTAGTTATTATTCATGAATAAAATTAAACACTTTCAATCGTGTTTAGCACATTGGCCCCTAATTAAAAGCATTATTTTCTTTAAAGAAATAAAAAAATCAAACATTACTATCAAAGAATCAATGAATGTCATTACAACTGTTTTCGTACGGATAATCCGTCCACCGGATAATCGACGTTCTACAGTATTAAGGGACACATAAGTTTGCACTGTCATAATAGTCACATAATAGTCAACACTGTCATTTTGAAATGTGTCATAGGCTATTTCAAGCTGTAATCAAGCTATTCGATTGCACATTGTACCAATCAATGCTCAAATGTATTAATAGATTTATTTAAATCACGATTACTTAGGCAGTAGATAAGGCATTCATATACTAACAATTAATTTGAAGCATACTATGGCAACGAAAACGCTGAATGAAATGACACATAATTCAGTATTCTGCTTATGTGTTAGATCCGTCTATTTAAGCCTCTGTAGCGTATGTAGCACGGTTCATAAAACGTGCAGCTCAAAATATGTCAACATGGTACGCCTCGCTTTGCTGGAAATCATTCACAGCTCAACACATACTGATGCAAATGCAACGTCAATGGCAGGCAGCAGCAGCATCGGGCCAAGGCTGCGGATGGCGCTAAACACGTTCTAGACAAAATCATAGCAAGCAAACAGGCCGCTGCTGCTGCTGCTGCTGATGCCTGAAATTCTAAGTCCAATGTTTTTGTACACATTCGCTTCCCACTTATTTCCAATCTTCCTCGAAAAGCAGTCTCCATCACCCCATGTGGTGTCAACTGCACACTACCTACAACACCACGGGACCCGCGTTTTGAAGTGATAAGCCCACATTTTAGCGATTGATAAGAAAGTGCCAAGTCTCAATCGACGGCAGCACAGACATGTTTACCAGCATGGATCGAATTATTCGTAACCGCCAGCCGGGAGAGGAATGCGAATGATTGTTGTACCAAAACATGTCATTCCAAACACTAAAACAAATAGTACTAACCGAGCGGACTCTCAATCCACTAGAGCTCGGAACTAAATCGTACCAACCGAGAATCAATCACATCCAAATCGAAACGAAACAGCGGCTTGGCGGTAAATTCGTATGCACGCAGACTATTCTCGTGAAATGCCATGACTTCCGCTCAGCAGTCGCATGCTCACGCACATACAGCAGGGCCTCTGCATACCACGATAACGCGCGATATAATCACGTACAATAACTTCACCACCAACTCTAGGGAACGGGCCTAAACTCTTAGAAGAAACACATCCTCTCTCTCTCTCTCTCTCTCTATCTACTGCTAAATATATGCAACCCCGTACTCGGAGTGGAACGGAACTGCAACACCATAAACTGACGCTGTCGGGGTTGCCGGCAAAAAGGAATTCAAATCAGAATTAAAAAACGAAATCTCGTTCAACAAATTGATAGACTTTCCTCGTGCCGGACCAACACCATATCGCCGTGAGTCATCCCGGTTTCGCGGTTTTGGAAACCACTCCTCGCACACCCATGATGTATGGTGCGGCCATTCATTCGCGAAGGAAGCTCATAAATTATTAAAATTATATGCACCTGACCAAAACCCCCGCAAAGTCTTCTTACTGAGTGTGTGCGTTCGTCGCGTCACCATTGTGTTAAAAACAATCTTGATGCTCGTTCATGCAATATGCAAAACGTTTATGTAAAGCTTTGGGACAGGATGGATTAGGCCGAAATCGCCAATAAAACGTGTTGCACATTCAACGTTCAACATGTGCCTTACCTTTGGATGCACGAGAGAATGCTCGTAAGAAGAATGTGCACATATGCCAACGCTCTAATCGATGTGCAACGATGGGTTAAATAATGCATAAACTTATGTGTATGTAGCGTAAACACGAAGCTGCATAATGCTTTAACTTAACAGCTATGTCAACAGGCTTTTTTTTTTTGCAGCACGAACGTGTTCACAATGAGAGGCTTTTCTAGGGGGAAGATCAACCGAGGATCGAAAAAGAAACAATCATAAGCACGACGTCTTGTTCCTTTCGTCCACGTGTCGGTGACAAAGAAAACAGTATATTTTGGAAATAAAAATATTAACTAAAAGCAAAATAATTACAAACAAATATTGGATGATTTTTGGATAACTTCTTCATCTACAACCAAACCACCATGTTTTTGTGACAGTAAAACACACCATTGCAAACTGGTTTAAAGGGTTTCTATTTTTAGCGCAACATTCGATGTTCCGTGAATGAATGGCACACAATTAATGGTGGAAAGAAGCCGTGAAGTAATGAGTCAAAAAAGTTTAACACTTCAGGTCAAAGTGTAAGCGGCATATTTTATTGGCGGACACAGCGTGACGCAGCCAGTCACGTCCAAAACCAAAACGCGTCCACCAAAGCAGATAGCTTGAGTTTTTACGTATGTTATTAGAACAACACCCATCACAAACCGGATTGGGTTGCTACTACCCATACCTGCCTTGTGTTGTGTTGTCTGCCACGGCGAGCAAAATAAAAAGAAAACACCACAACAACAACAACAGCAACAAGCAAGCATAATGAGGTTCACACAGCTATGCTGTACGGTACTTGTGCAAACCGGTTTGAAATTTTGGCAAGCGGAAAAAGCCACCCAAGCGAGCGTACACGATGATAGCTGATGAATAGATCATTCTTCTTTGGGCGAAGGAAATGGGCTCCACTTGGAAGACACTCTGGGCCACGGTCAAAATGTACAAGAGCTCGAAGAAATAAATAGAAAGTATTTTGAATTTCTATTTGCTTCACTGCGTACGGCGATGAATGGCGAAATAAGTTTAACTGCTTACTAAGCGAAATAATCGCAAATATCGCTCCCCAAAACGGCACGCTCTATCGAAGATGTGCAAATAATAATAACAATTTGTCAGACAGTGTAAGAGAAAATATATTTGCGTTTTCGTTCAGTGAACTCGTGAGTACGTTTAATAACTATTCACGACACAATTTAGTGGCGAACGGAAACAGCCACCGAGAGAATCATATAATAATGCTTAAATTTTATAATGAAATATACACATTACTAATAAACACCTTTGTAACTCTTCGATTAATGTATCAAATTTATATTATTACACAACCAACGTCTGTACCAAAATATGTAATTCCATTATTTTCATTTGTTTTCCTTCTTCGTTATCTTGTTTGATTACGATAAAATTGATGATAAATATTAAGACGTACTATAGTCGGTTATTTAGACTTCTTGCTGTACTGATTCTTAGTTGGGGCTACTGGCCGTAGCTTCCATTGTTTCACAACCCTCTAGCAGCGTGCATTTACCTTTTCAAGAAAACGTAAACAACACAACAACGTCCATACACGCACAACAACCACAATGGATTGATATTTTCGGTTGTTTTTTTTTAAACACAACAACAACAAAAAACAATTCCCCCCTTTGAACGGGTACGTGTGTATTGGTACCGGTACGGAAGCTTATCAGTGCGTTAAGATTCGCTCCCGAGTTGAACAAAACTCGGCCGACACAACAACGGCGGTATGGGATTGTTTCTCCCGCTGTCAAACATACAAAAAAAAAGGGAAGCTATTGCTTATCACACTTTCACGGTCTCTTGCTACAGTCTCTCGGCTCAGTTTTTGCCTTCCATCGCGAGATCGCGAGAATCATCGCGGTCGTAATCGAATCGAAACGCGTGCGCGCTGTTCGCTCATTCGCAATCGCAAAGCAACGCCATCGCCATTTAATTGGATGGATGGAGGGAAAACCCCGTGGAGACAGACGAGCAGCAGGGTTTTAAACGCCCCTATCTTGGCGTTGGCAAGTTTTCCCCCCCCTTGACAGTGTTGTACTACTATCGCACGCAGTTGTGTGAATGATGCTGCCGTGCCAATCGAACGGTCACACACATTATCATTGCCGACGCCGTATCCGCGAATAACCGGACCGCGAACAAATGCAATCGTTTTATTCTTCCCCCCCCCCCCCTTCCACCCACCCACCCATAAAAGTACACCAGAAGTGTTGGCAATAGACAACCCCAGCTGCTGCCGGTAAAAGGTTGGCCCGCGTTGACAGCAGCTTCGGCAGGCAGCCCGCTCAAGATTGTGTT
This sequence comes from Anopheles rivulorum, assembly GCA_018908115.1. Lineage (NCBI taxonomy): Eukaryota > Metazoa > Arthropoda > Insecta > Diptera > Culicidae > Anopheles > Anopheles rivulorum. The sequence continues at coordinate 27,859,047 of CM032177.1, read as the reverse complement.
GTGTTGTTTCGCGGTTGCGGTTGTTTGCTCAGCACCAACAAAAATGAAACATGGTTCACACATATACACCGGGCTCTAGAACCTGTATGTAAATAAGGACAACACACACACACACACACACACACCTCCCAGAGGGCTTCAGTGGCAACAGTTGCTTCGATCGACGTCGTCCCGCCATCCCGAATGGGTCTCCCTCGTCGTCTTAGCAAGCAAAAACTCGTTCAACTAACACAGGGCAGGGATTGTGCTTTGCTGCCTGACATTCAACTTGGTCACTCACCAAGGGATGAATGCATTTCTAGCAACGATGTACCCCCGTGGTTGAACTGTGGCAAAAGAGGACACAGTACCACCTAGGTTACTTTTCCTTTCAACTACCTAGCCCATCTCACCGTGCGCATCTCAGGTGTATCGGAAAAATCGGACATACGCACCCACACACATACAGACGATGAAGATTGCAATAAGCAGTCTTTCTGCCGGGCAATAGTGTACGTGTCGTTGTTTTAGTAGTAGGGCAGCGTGCGACTCGCAACAGGGATCGCGATTGCTGCTAAACACGTTATTTATAAATACCGACAGGCACGAACCGTCAGCATATACACACGCCCCCTCCGATCCCTAGCCCACCTCATCACCTTTTGGTGATCACCTCAGCTCATCGAGCACACTTCTGTCCTGTGCTGGGAATGGTAAAACGGGTTACAATCCGGTAACGAAGGTTATTAAAAACCCCTCACAGCGTAGCACACACCACTAACCGTGCAAACACATGTATTTACTTAGTATTTAAAAGGGAACCTTAAAAGTGATCAATGAGAAATGCTTAATGCTACTACCACTAAAAAGTACTAATCTTTATTCCATGATTTTTGACTAACATATCGTAGCAAATCCGGTTTTACGGTCAGTTGTGTTTCAAATCAATAACGCTCCGAATTCCATTTCGACTGTGTCGGTCTGCAACAAAGCTTTGTGGGCTTTAAGACAAAAATTAATAGAAAGGGGAAAAAAATCTCACGCATACACACACGTGCTCACACTTTTAATCGCTGGCATCGCGGCTAGTGTAGTGCAACAATTTAAACCCGAAACAATAATCTACCGTGCCGATCATATCATTGGTCCGAACCTCCGTTCGGACTGTTCGTTGGTTAATTAATTGCTCTCAAATGATTAACTGATGACGTTAGCATAAATTTACATCGCTAACTAGTAGCACCGGGAGGGAAATGGGACGGTATCATGGAAGTCTATATAGGCATTGTTGATTTTCAATTGATTTTTGATTGATTTTTAAGAAAACGAGTGTTGCAAATGTAGCATGTTTTCCACTAGCACAAAACAAACACGTGGATTTTCTAGTGCAATAAATTAACAAAAAAAATAATAAGACAAACAAGTCACGTTGATAAAATGGATTCTAAAATGATAAGCCAAGAACTAATTATTTTTTTTTAAGTTTCTCGGGCAATTACTACGTCAGGTATTATACTATTTTCCGTGAGCTAATTGTACAGTGGCTTGAAAACATGGTTTCTTTTCGATCATAAATTTTCCGGGAATTTTTAAGCTTTTATAACTTATTTTTCGGCTAACCTAATGTTTAAATATTTGCATAAAAGTATCAATGTTTTTTAATTATTGCAAAACCTGCAGATTGTACAAAATTTGGTTGATCGATCCGCCTCCGCATGATAAAGGGTCAGCTTTCTTATCAGTCAATGTAAACGTCACTGGCAAAGCTACCAATCGCTTTTTCATTAGTGGACTAAAAATTGAAAAATTGACAATATTTCACCAAAGAACCAAAGAGTGGACATGGGGTACTCACTCACACACACACACATTGGAATCCATATGTACTAAAATACACATTGCACGCTACTGCACTTTTAAGCAGCAGTAGTGTTTGTGTGTGTGTGTGTGTGAGTGAGTTAATATTTTGCAAATAAACCAGCCAACGGGTGAAACAAAACCGGGACTATCCGAACGGAAGAAATACAAAACAAAAAAGAACAAAACAATAGGAAAACCCCGTGTCCGCAAGTCCATCCGTTATCCTTACCTTCGACGTGACGTCTAACACCTCCCGCATGATCCTTTCGAACTCGGCCGTCTCTTCCGCCTGTTTTTGATTGTGTAGCGCAATCTTCTCGCTAAACTTCCTCGGGTTCGCCATTTTTTCGGCAGCTTTTTCTTGCTCGCTTGCTTGCTTCGCTCGATGCGTTTCCACCAAATCCCGATCCACTGACGGCTGGTATCCCCGCGCGGTACCACACACGCACGTGTGCGTGTATACTGTCACTCCTTTAATTACTGCGCCTTGTCGCTCCGCACTGTTATTGTTGCCGTTTCACTTCCGCTCACATACACACAAACACACACACAGAGAAAGGGGCATGCAAAGCAAAGCTTTTCCCCTCTATTCGTACGTTCAGCTGTCGATTTTCCACAATTTTCCACACCCAGCCGAATGTTTTTTTTTTTATGTGAGCGTGTGCGTGCTACGCAAGCTATTGTTGCAACAGCATGGCGACGGATAGCGATGCGTCCTGCGACTGACAACAAAACAAACGTGAACAACTAGTGGCAGCCACGGCCTGCTGTTAGCGGGACGGTAAAACAGCAATCAGGAAACACTTTTTTTCACGGATGTTTCTTCTTTATCTTCACTGTCGATTCATTTTCGTCGGTGCTAAAGGAAAACAAAAACCACTCACTCACACGCACGCACCGTACACGAGACGCACTTTGTGTAAATGCTTGCTGGGCAAAAGCTCGATTCACTTTTGTTTCTTCTAGATGCACAAACTACACTCAACGTGAATGTGAGTGAAATGGTGCAGAGAAAAGCTGAATATTTTTACTAATTAATTTATCTATTTTTTTATTATTTCTTTTTGCACACAACAAACACCTCTCCTCTCACGGTACACACTTTTACCCGGCTTACGGTGCCGGATGTCTCATTTCCCCCTCTCAACGCAGAGGAAAATAAAAGCTTTATATATTGATCAATTCTTCACCACACGGTACCACGACTTGTGCTTGCGCGAAAATGATTGCAGCATTCATACCTGCGAGCGCTACATCTAGTGACACGCACCAAACGTATACGTATATGCACACATACACATGCTAACGATGGATGCAGGTAATGGGGCGATTTGTGTTGAAAAGCGTGAAAATCGCCTGCTTTGTTTTCCCCATCCGACCGTTCTCGAGCGAACGGTTATATTAAAGCACGTTTGCCTAGCCGTCCCACCCCCCTTCTATTATCAACCTTCTCCCCGGGGGGGGTAGCGCAATGCAAAATGGTTCACTTTTTTTTTTTACACGAAATCCACCACTTTCTTATGCTGCTGCACACACTCGCGCACTCTCACGACGGTGACGACGCTTTTGGAGGACACATCTGTGAGCACAAATGTTGCGAGCACCGCTGGAGACGTTTTGTTTCTTTCTTCTTTTTGTTTCTATTGCAGTGACATGGTGGAAATTTTAATGCTCTGCTGTTAACACCGGGGTTTTTGCAAGCTGTCTGTGGCGGAAGTAGTTCGCAATCCTCCTAAACTCGTCAATCCCAACCACACTTGGATGTATCAACCGAATTCACAATTTCCCGCTAGAGGCATTCTCTCGCAGCTTTCTTTTGCAAAACCGAAAAGTCTCCCTTCTCACGACTAGTAGAGCAACGCGAAGCTCATCTGAAAATAACAAAATGAACTTCATATTAGACAACCGAACGGAATTGAACTCTGCAGCGCACGAACTGGATGCTGACGATATGGATGCGATGGCTGTTGGCGGTGTACAAGCGAACTGCACAAATTTCAACAATAACGCAAACATTGTGTTTACCGACAATACGGTGGAATGCCTTTGACAGTTCTTCATAGTAACCTATGTTTCCTAATCTTCCACACAACTTTAGTCGCTAAAATGTTTTGTGTCATTGGCAACGGCGATTCGGAAAGCTGTTACCTGGGGCAACCTTAGCAATGCAACAGTGCAACATCAGCGTAAATATTACATCCGTTTGTCATTGCTTCAAAACAAATACCAGATCCACAACTAATCGTTTCAAGATGTTGACGGTTGCATCCATTAGCCCTAGGCCAACACGATGCGAAAGGGGTAAGAAATACTGATTGAACCCACAGTATTTACTACCGTCCACGCAGCGATGGATACGGGGGAGCAAGATAATCCAACCACCTTCGTACACATGGAAAGAGAAGACGCAAAACACTCCGCGAAACTGCTAGAAACCGCATACAGTTTTGGCCGGAAACACTGGCCAATATCGCGAAGGATATGGATGGTGCAATGAAAAACGATTGCCCGTGTAAAGGTTGGTCTTTCCTAGCAAGCTGGATCGTGTAGGACGACTCCTAGCGATCGTGGTAAGGGAAGAAAAACATATCACGTCGATTGCACAACTCGCACAACACGCACCAACACCACTAAAGCGACCGCGAGCTCGATCTCGCGCGCTCTTAAAGATGCACACACACACTCACACGGGCGCATGCACGCGCGCGCTTACTCGTGCACATGTACCACGTCGTCGGGCGAATAGCACCGTTTCGAAGCAGCGATGTTGTGTGTTCCCGCTTGCGCTGTATTTTGTTCGGAGGTTGAAATAACTACTACTTTAGCTTTGAGACGGCCCTGCGTATATCTCGCGCGCACCGTCATTAAAAGTCTTTGCACACACGCACACATACTCACGTCTTACAGGGGAGGGATGAGGGGGAAGGGGGCGGGGGGGGGGGGGGGATGTGTGTTGACCTAAGCAAGCAGCTGGTACTGCGTTATTGAGTGTGTGAGCGAAAACGCGATTACTGCGCGCATGGCGCGGCAATCTAGAAAGAAAAACAGGAACAAGGAGTAGAAAAAAAACAGACACACACACACACACACGCGATCTAATCCCAATATAATTTTCAAAAACGATTATACCACTCGTCGCACATATCAATGAGAAAAGCGTGTTTAACCGAAGAAAGAGAGAGAGAAAAGAGAACATTAATAAACGTAGACTGGTGAGGGGTGACGTGTTGGTGGGGGGAGGGGGGGGTGAAGAAAAATACACAAACCCCACTGATAGCTGATAACACAACACACCAGTGTGTAGGAAATCGAACGAATTATATTATTGCTGCGAAGTACGGCCGTGCGCGGCCGAAAAAGTTACACACAATTCTTTCCATTCTTTTCCACACTACCACCAACCATTTCATGTTTCACGTGCGGCCTTTCCCCTATTCCTCAAGTTTCTTCACGAGCTCAGCTCTAGCACGGACGCATACACATGCACGTACACACACACACACACACTTCTGCGCTCTCTCGATGGGAAGTGGGAGGCTATTTTTCTACGCGTTTTCCTGTTCGGGTTTTTTTCCCCCTTAAGCTTTTTCAGCAGCTCGTATTACACCGTTTTTCCCTGTAGAAAAATAATGGCGACAAGTGAACTCGCACAACATTTTTGTTTTCGTACGACACATACACACGCACACACACAGTATAGGAGGAAAATTCAAATACTGCATTTTATTTTATCGCTTCATCGGTCTAGCAACATTGAAATTTTAAAAAAGGTGGCTTCACTGCATTGCAACAGACAATAGGCACTAGATCTACAGCAGGCTGTTGAAATGCGATAGTTACCCCGAAGGGAAATGTTGCTATTGTTTCAACACATTGCAATGTACAGCCTTTGCTCCTTTGCTCCATGCATTGAAACGTTTTATGCACCACACAGTAGCGTGAAACTTGCGCGATTATTTTTCACATTGGATTTTCCATCGACGGATAGTAGAAACGTAGGGTCGTCAACCAAATCACTTTCGAGAGATTTTGGTGATTTATTGTTTTCACCGTACAAGCTTACCGTGCATACACTGTACACAACACTGGCGAACAAATTAACAATCGTATGGTAAAACTGATTTCAGATTTTCCTCCCAACTTGGTAGCTGCTGGTTATTTACGTAGCTGTAAATTTTTACTGTTTAGGAAATAGTTTCGCTGTTTTCAGAGTCGAAGCGAATCTTTGACAGTGGACCGAGAGAGCGAGCGAAACTCACACACTACTACAGTTGCTGGCGCAGGAGAGCGAGCAAAATGAGATGCACTGTTGGTTACCAGCTGGTCATAGTAATAGACAGTTGACGAAATGCTTTTCATGTTTATTTATCCGTTACGGTTTTCTAGCGCATTGTGCGACNCAACTTTACCATGAACTTTACTCTTTCGAGTATTATACTTTATCTTACCTGTTCGGATTGTTTTGTGTAGTTTTACACTGATTAACGCTTCTGTAATGATGCAGCGAATGCAGCTGAAATTTGTAAACAAGCGTCTTAAGTCATTTTTCTTTCCTCCTTCTTCGTTTTCGCATTCTTCTTCTTCGGTTTTCGGCGTTCGATTTCTTCTTATTCTTCTTCTTCTTCGGTCGTCCGCTGCCTTCCATACAAAATCAAGTCTCACAGTGGTGCCATCTAGTGCTCAACGGTGTGAACCTTCGGTTTTGGCTCACATTCTGTCAAAATTTGTTGCTGGTGATAGTTGCGTCAAAAGTAAGCGTTTGTGCTACTGGTAAGCATTCCTTCCACTCACTGATCGTCTGTCGTTGGGGTCATTAGCCCAATCTGCATCCGAGTATACCTCCAAAGATTTTCTTCCACCTCGGCGATATACAAGACCCACATCTAGCGATCCTTGTACGTAGCGAAGAATTCTCTTCAAGTGTGTCCAATGTTCATCGGTTGGACAACTCTGAAATTGGCTGTAGAAGTTCACTGCAGCTGCTACATCACGCCTTGTTGTCTGAGCTGCATACATCAGACAACCTATCAATTCACGATAAGGCTGTGTCGTACGGTTTTCCTCTTTGACTTTAGACAATTTTAGCCGATTTTCAATGGGTGTAGAACAGGGCTTACATGTCTCCATTTTGAACCGTCGCAAGACATCTTGAAGATAATGCGGTTGGTGAATCCGCATCACGCCTTCTTCCCTGTTGTAGCTGATGTTCATTCCAAGAAAAAACTTGATTTCACCAATATCGCTAATCTCGAACTCGTTTGACAGACATGTCTTCACGTCAAGTACAGCCTCCAACGTTGAACCCGCAATCACAAGGTCATCCACGTACAAAACGATGATAACTATGTCGTTTTTCGTTGTTCGCTTATAAAGGCACTGATCATTTAGGCTTCGCCTAAAACTTAAACGACCATGGATGAATGTGTCGAAACGATCGTTCCATGCTTTAGAAGCCTGCTTCCGGCCATACAAAGATTTCCGCAACCGGCACACCAGATTTTTATCGTTCTGAAACCCCTCAGGCTGCATCATAAAAATCTCTTCATCTATTGTGCCATTCAGGAATGCAGTGCGAACATCCATTTGATGCACCACCATTTTCCTCTCGTTTGCAAACGCCAAAACCATGCGAAGTGTGTCCAATCTAGCAACTGGTGAGTACGTTTCGTTATAATCGAAACCATACTTTTGGCTAAAGCCTCTAGCCACCAAGCGGGCTTTGTAACGACAAGACTTGCCATCAACACTCCTCTTTATTGCAAACACCCATTTGCTCGAAATAGGTTTCCGACCTTCTGGTAGTTTCACCAACTCCCAGGTCTTATTCTTTTCCAGAGATTGCATCTCTTCACTCACAGCGATCTTCCACTTAGACCAGTCCTCGCATTTACGAGCCTCAGCTAGTGAGTTCGGCAGATTCTCAACATAGTTTGTAGCGCATAAGCAGCATACTGCATATCATAATCATTATGCCAAGCGAGAGCCGTACGCTTTCGTTTTGAAGATTCGCCTTTAGAAACCGCTTCAACTTCTGCATTAGAGCTTGAGCTAGAAGCCGTGTCGAACTCTTCTCCTGATTCATTGCCCAGTTCGGTATCGCTCGTTTCAATCTGCAGTTCATTCTCAATTGAACCTTGTGTTGAACCATCGTCAACTACCTTCGTTGAGAAGAAATCATTATCCGATATATCTTTCATTGCTGCAGGACTGGCATGCGAGTCTTCCATGAATACAACATCACGCACATGTACTATTTTTCGTTGCTTCGGATTCCAAACTAAATATCCATTGACGGCGTAACCAACAAAGACTCCTTTCCAAGCCTTTTGCATCTAACGTCATGCGTAGTTCTTTTGGAATGTGCACATACACGTTACATCCAAATACTCGAAGCTTCGCTAAGTTCGGTTTTTTGCCTTCCCATCGATCGTACGGAGCCTCATTGCTATCGATGGCATTCGTGGGGCTGCGGTTTAGAAGATACTCAGCCGTCTGGACGGCTTGCCCCCAAAACCGCTTCTCAATTCCAGAATCCTGCAACATAGTACGAGCTTTGTCAGTTAAAGTGCGGTTCATCCTTTCACTTACCCCGTTCTGTTGAGGTGTACGTGGAATCGTCCATTCTACCGTGATGCTTTTCTGCTTCAGGAATTGGTCAAACTGCTTACTGCGATATTCGCCGCCATTATCACATCGCAAACGGCTGATCTTTTTACCAAATTTCGCAGTTACCACAGCCTCATAATCGCAGAAGTAATCGAATACCTCATTCTTGCTGTTTATCAAAAACACCATGCAAAAATGACTCCAATCGTCTATGAAAGTTACGAAGTACTTAGCACCACTCATACCAACAGGACTAACCGGACCGCACACATCTGAATGTATGAGTTCTAACACACGGGACGATCTTTTTTCAGTACGCGACGGAAACGGATTCCGTGTTTGTTTCCCAATCAAACAAGGCTCACAAACAATACTATTTTTGTCCGTATGATTTACGTTCAGACCAGTTACCATATTGCTCCGAATCAACTGTTCAATACCGCGCGCGTTCAGATGACCAAGCCGCTTATGCCATAATTCCAGCTCTTTAGAAACTTTACCTGTCGTCAACATAGAATTTTCACTACGTCGTCGAGAACAAAAATCAAGCTGGTATAGCTTTCCGACACGTGTACCACACGCAACAATTTCAGCACCACGTCGGATTTGAACTGTCCCGTTTTTATACACCACTGTCATTCCAGCTTCATCCACACGCGTCACCGAAAACAGGTTACATCGCAAATTCGGCACATACAAAACATTTCGTACAAAGAAGCTGATTTTCTTCCCGTACACATTGCTCACAACGTTGACTGTTCCCGAAAATTCTGCTCGAATCGTCGCATCATCCTTCGCGATGGCAATATCAATAGGTTGCTTTAATCGTGTCATCGCTTTATCGTTCACCAAATGTTCCGAGCAACCAGATTCAATAAACCACTCCATTTTGTTTAATTGTCCCGCTGTGACACCGACAAAGCTAACGCTTGCTTTGCTCATATGAGCCTTCGATGTGTTAGTGTCACTTTTCTTTTTACTCGGACACTCAGACACCTTATGCCCCTCCATTTTGCAACCAAAACACTTTACTTTACTTTTAGGCTTCCGAGGTTGCTTTGCACTGGGGAACGCTGCTTCAGTCTGCGGCAAGGAAGGACTTTCGGACAAACATTTTCGCTTAGTCTCCTCATCCAGCAACCTGCACTTAACGAATTCCAGGTTCAGAATTTCAGCTGGCAATGACTCTATTGTTGTTACTACGGTCAAATATGAGGATTCAACAGTAATCATTAAATAGCAAATGAGATCGAGCTCCTCCAACGTTGCACCTGTTGCTCGATAATCCCGCACCAAACGATCAAACTTAAGGAAATGTTCGTGTAACGTTCCACCATTGTATCGAAGAAAAATAAGTTGTCGTTTCAGGTGCACTCTGCTTGCAATGCTATGCCTCTCGAAAACACGTTTCAAGGCATCCCACACGTCCTTTGGTGTCCTTTGGTCTTGCACATACTCAAGCTGCGAATCGTGCATTCGCGATATCAGTATGGACTTGCAACGTCGGTCCTTTTTGGCACGTGCTTCACGGTTCCGCTTCTTTTCTTTCGCGATCGCCTCACTGTCTCCTACCTCGTCCTTCAGCACCAGCAAATCATCCGCATCAGTATTAACACACTCCAAGAGCTCTTGCTCCTCCAGGAGAATCGTCATCCTATACTTCCAAG
>CM032177.1:27803400-27830233 GCA_018908115.1 Anopheles rivulorum | reverse complement strand
TAAGATTTGATACCGGCCTTATCGTGTGAAATCGAACATATTACTCCGGGCCGCAATAGACATTTTAAAAATGAACGTATTTATTTATTTTTCTTTTGTAGGAAACTAAAGCTACGGAAATGAATGAAGTACGGATTTGTCGAACAATTTCAGCTACTAAGGATCAATATAAACTTAATGGACGGAATGCAACACGCAAAGAGGTTGTGGAAATGCTTGATTCGCTTGGTTTGTCAACTTGCAATCCGTACTACATTATTAAACAGGGTAAAATTAACCAGCTCGCAACTGCCCGTCCTTCTGAGCTGCTGCAAGTGCTTCTGGAGGTTGGGGGCATACGGGTGTATGATGACAAACTTTTAGAAACTATGAAACTCATGCAGGATGCTGACAAATGTTTGATGCAAACGCGCATCGAGTTCTCTTCCCTTACTGAAAGTCTGAAGCTTTTATCTAAGGAACGAAAAGAACTTGAAACATTTGAGCAATTAGAAAAAAAGCATCGCGTGCTTTACTCTATAGTGCTTGAGAAAGGACACACTGATTCTGTTGTTGCGCTCCAAGATCTGAACGAAAATGAAAAATCGTGGGAAGAGAAGCAACGCCAATTAGCGCTACAAATGACTGAGGCGATGGAGAAAACAAACGTTCTAAAGAGGGAACGTACAAGTAATAAGATAGCTCTTAGAAACGCTCTCTCCAAACATTCTTGTTTAAACGACAAACATCTTTCCTTGCACAAGCAAAAAGCACAACTTGAACTGCAAATCAAAGATATGGAAAATAAGCTGGCTTGTGAAAGCGGGGAGCGAAAAAACAAAGAAAAACAATTGGATATAGAGAGAGCCGAAATAGCACAGATGCAGCAAGATTTAAAAAGTATTTTGGATAATTTAAAATTAACACAGGAGCGAAAGTATGAATATAAAAAACAATTATTGAAGAAGAAGGAAGCATGTAAGGAAGTAATGGATAAAAAACAGCGTGGGAAACAATTTGCTAACATAAAAGATCGCAACCATTTTCTTGAACAGGAGATTGGTAACGTCTTGAGCGAAATCCATAAAGTAAAAGACAGTTTAAAAGGTTCAAAAAATGAACACAATATCGTCGTTGTACAGCTGGAAAATGAAAAACAGAGTAGCGCTCAGGAGCAGCAAGAGCTGGCATTGCTGATGAAGAAGGAACATTCCTATAAGGAACATCTTAATCAGATAAACAGCCGACTGCAAGAAAGTAACATTCTGTTGGAAGAGCAGTTCGCCGAAGACAAAAAAAACAAAGAAGATTTACTGTATTACAAAATGCTACGTGCAGATCAGGAGCAAACTGTAAGAAAACTAATCGGGACGGGAGCCTTTCAAGGATTGCAATCAGTGAACAAAATATTAGGAATGCTTAAATCACAAGACGGCCAGGACGATTCAGTGGTGAGAGGTTATTATGGACAACTTTCGGAAAATTTCCATTGTGAAGAGACAATATATCGAGCGGTTGAAACAATAGCTGGAAACAAACTGCACTATCATATCGTTGAATCAGATGTGATCGCAAATGAGATCATCGCGCTGTGCAATAAGCACAGACTACCGGGTCAATATAATTTTTTGCCGCTAAACCGTTTGAATATGCCACAAGCAGTTAACCATAATCAAAATGGGATACAGCCTTTAATTGGTTTGTTAAAGTACGAACCCAAATACGAGATCGCATTTCAATCGATCTTTGGAAAAGCGTTGCTGTGCGATGGTTTGGATATAGCGGCCAATGTTAACAGACAGTATCGGCTATCCTGTGTCACCAAAGAAGGTGATCTAGTTGCTAACGGGGCCATTACAGGTGGTTATCGTGCTCCTAGCTCATCAAAGATTCGTCAAATGATGTCTTTGCGCGATTTGAATGAAAAGATTACTCTACTGGAAATGCAGTTAAGCTCCACTTCGAAACACATACGGGAGCTTCAAAAATTAATAGAAAACTATGAAATGCAACAGGCAGCAGAGGAAACAAAACTTCATCAACTGCAGCAAAACGTGGAAAACATCCAAATTCGAGTCCGTACGTTTCCAGAACGTTGTCGTAAATTGGAAAAGAAAAGTGAGGAGAAAGAGTCCCAAATTCGTGCTCTTACAACTGAACTGGAAATTCTTGCTGCAAGAAAGAACAGCTTCCAGCATGAACTTTCCACACCGCTTGTTCGTGACTTTTCGGATGAGGATGATCTAATGAATGTGCAATTACATAAAGAAATTAGAAAACTTAAACACCAGTACCACGAAGCGTTTAATGTAGAACTAGAAGTGCAAAACCAAAAGCACAAACTGGAGAACAAATTGAATTCGATACTGATTCCCAAACGTGACATGCTTATTGCTGCGCTAGAGCAATTGGATTGCGATACAAATAAGCAGCAAATGGAACTGTATCAGCAGCAGCAGAACACATTGACTACCAAAATCGATTCTCTCGATCAGGATATCAAAAGTGTTGATGAACAGTAAGATTATAAACATTGAGATCTAGATCTAGAACATGAAATCAATCAATAAATTTTATGTTTTTCATTTCCAGGGTGCAGGAAATGATGGAAAAGGATAAAAGGATCGCCCAAGAGCTAGAAAATTGGAACCAAAGCTTCAAAAACGCCGAGGAACAACGTATCATCAAGCACCCGAAGCAACTTTTGTTTGAAACACAAAAACAGAAGCTGGAACAAGAAGTTAATCGTTATGCTGAGAAGATCAATGCATTGGGCGTTTTACCGGTGGTTGAGCCAATTTTCCAGAAAATGCCACTACCAAAGGTGTGTGAAACAGATTAATTATTTTTATTTATTTTACCCACATATTTGTTTCTTATCTATCACCAGTGAAAAATTCTTTTATATGTTTCTATCTAACTCTAAATCTATTACACATTTCACTTATACAGCTGATGAAGCAACTTGAGCAGACAAAAAAGCAGATGAGCAAGTTCAGTTCCGTGAACAAAGCAGCTTTTGATGAACATACGAGGGTTTCGCAAGCACTGAAAGCATTGAATCAAAAACTGAAACAAACAGAGAATTCGCGGGCAATGCACGAAACCAGCATTCAGCATCTGCGAGCACAGCGTGTGGACTGCATTGAAAAAATTTTTAACAGAGTAAATACAAACTTTAGCGAATTATTTTCTAAGTTCGTTCCCACTGGCAGCGGGAAATTGATCCTGGAAGCATCGGACAATACCATGGACCAAAGCAACGTGGATGAGCGTAGAAATGAGGATGTTCCGGATCGTTACACAGGACTTGGATTACAGGTTTCGTTTATGACAAACCAAGGTGTTCTGAACGGCATGAACGCGTTATCGGGAGGCCAGAAAACGTTGGTGGCTATCGCACTCATACTCGCTATTCAGAAGTATAATCCCGCACCGTTCTACCTGTTCGACGAGATTGATCAGGCGTTAGACACCGCGCATCGGCGGGTGATTGCGGACGAAATACATACGCTGAGCAAAAGCTCGCAATTTATTACAATCACGTTCCGGCAAGAATTGCTGAAACATGCGGACAAGTATTTTGGCGTGCGATACCTTAACAATATCAGCCACATAGGTCCGGTATCGAAACAGCAAGCATTCGAATTTATCGTTGATTCCACTATTCGAGAGTAACAAATTAAGTATTTTTTAATGTACACAGTACAACGATGTGCGATTGTTGTTAGGGATTCTTATTGATGCTGAAGTTATTCTACAGCGTACTAATTTTATGTATATGTACTGATTATAGCTAAATAATAAAACAATTCCTTGATACTCCTTACTAATACTTAAACAAAAAATGTATCGTAGTTGTTATTGAATACTAATGTATCTACATTCGAACTTAAAATGCACTTTTCATTTTTTCTGTTCATTTGGTTTCTATCAACTATGAGGCAACGTTCCGAAACAACAGTCTAAGTTGAAGATGTGTGGTACGGCGATAGTTAAAATTTCGTTACATGATCACCATCGATGGACCTGTTTTGTGAATTAAACTGGATTTGAACTTTTGTTTCGTGGGCCACACTGTTCATGACATTTGATGAGCTGTCACTTTCACGATACGAGAGCGACGAAAACAATAAAGAAAACATTGACTACACATCGCGCTTTCTAGCTGATCTGCAACAGTATATTGAATTAAATCTTGTTGAAACTGCTATAAGAGTGTCTGTAAACTAGTTACAAGTTTTATCTTCAACACAAACATGATAGAGAACCTATCGAAGAAACGTATGGTGTTTGGAATTAGCTGCCTTATTCTGTAAGTGTTTGAGTACGCATGCAACATGCATACTGATCCTAACATTCCTACGTATCCCATTCATATATCCAACCTACTTGCGTCACACTATTAGACTAACCATAGTTGTACTGATCATCGAATCCAAATGGATGAAGGCAGGCTCTCGGCGACAGGAGTTTGTGATTGAAAATAATTCCACCTGTTGGCAGCGAGAATCGTACGACGTGATTAAGGATTGTCATCCGTGCACTGCGTTTGAGATTGCAAGCAAGTCCCAGGGTGTATGTGTGCATACTCACAACAAAGAAGTGCTGAAGTGCATTGGCGGAGAAATCGTTACCAGGAGGTAAGCTAACAGGAACACAGTTTGAGCAAATGTAAGAAATATTCCTTTACCCATCCCTTTGCAGTTGTGATCGAGTTGCGTGGCTGGATGAACGGCATTACTGGTCGTTCCAAATTTCATTGACTATTATCGGTACGCTGTCGGCAGCGGTATCGTTTCTACGACAGAAAACCCTTAATCGACGAACAATTTTAAAGATCCAGCGGGAACTAGGCGCATAAGAAGAACTTTGCATCCTTTCACCTACCACCTTCAAAACAATGATGAAGCTCTACCTCAAGTACCATCAAGAAGCGAACGACCCTGCAATTGGGCGTGTCCGCGAATCTAGTTCTCTGCACCATCTGGATGTCCCCTTGGAAAGTTACATCGTGTTAGTGCTGTATCGTTATCTACAAATTGACCAATCGAACGTTGTGGTACATTTTGTGCAGTGCAAAGCAACTTCAAACGTTCTGCGGGTTGCGCTTCCCAGTTCGTTCCTGGATCAGTCAGTATATTTCACCAACGGCAAGCCGTTGCCGAACGTTCCCGCTCTATTTTGCCAGTTGCCCTCGATCTGCATCACACGAATCGATACGATCGTGTCCGGACTCTGTGGCGTATGTCGTCATCTAACGAAGGCACACGTTTCGTTATCGGCGGTATCTAAGGGATTGCTAGGTTTTAAAGGTAATACACTAGTAGCACCGGCGGACGCTTCCCTCTGGACAAAGTTTTGTGAAATCGACATGATACGATGCGTGGAAGAATTGCTTACATTCGGAGCAAAGGACAGCAGTACTCTTCCGATTGAGCTGGGTCAGTTTGAAAGCCATCTACTGCAACCGTTGAAATCGCATAATGTTTACAAATTGATCAATCTTGTCAACAATGTGCGTATCTCCTCGGACGCAGAACACCGGAAGCTGGTAGACGTTGATCAGCAGTTCGATTTCTACGCTAACCACAAGTTTGCTGAAGGATACGAGAAAACACTAGCGGACTTAATACTGTTTATTTGTTTCGAGGTGATTGAGCGTCGAGTAACGAAGGACTTTTTGCGTGCTAAATTGCCTAACATTAGCGATTGGTTGGAGCGCGTTGCCAACGACGACGATGGTAAACTGAATCGAGTGTGCAACGAAGTGATGCCTACTGAGGCTAATGATGCTCGACTATGCCAGATACCTTGCTCAATTATGACGGCACAGCAGATTACCATTCCGCAGGAATTCAGTCTGTACAAATCGGACACGAAAAAGCTGAACCTGAAGGGAGATCAAATATTAACGACAAACCAAAATGAGGTGCTAGAAATTCTACGCAAAGTTAGCCTTATCCCTACCGATATCGATAGCACGGTGAACGATTGGGAGTCAAACTTATTCGACTGGGATACAGTACCGTTGGATGCCAGACCAGAAGGTGGAAAGTTACCACCCGCTCGAATACTCCGCAAGCGCCATCAGCTAGAAAGCTTAGTGAACGAAGTAATGCAGCTAGCCAACGATGGGACAAAAATTATTGTCGACTTCTGCTCTGGAACCGGACACCTTGGTATACTGCTGGCGTACCTTTTGCCAAGCTGCACGGTCTATCTGCTAGAAAACAAAGAAGAATCACAACAGCGTGCAATGGAACGTGTAGAGAGGCTTGCTCTCCGCAATATAGTGTTTTTCCAATGCAACTTGGATTATTTTACTGCTCGCTTTGACATCGGCGTATCATTGCATGCGTGTGGCGTGGCAACTGACATCGTGCTAGAAAAATGCTTCGCACAGAGAGCACACTTTGTCAGCTGTCCCTGCTGTTACGGGAAACTGTACAATATCGAGCAAGTGACCTACCCGAGAAGCGGCCTTTTTCAAGCGTCCGATTTGCTGTTGAAAGAATACTTCTGCATTGCGCACTGTGCGGATCAAACACATGATCTGGCAAGTGATAGGACGAATGTGGCGAAAGCTCACCAGGGGTTTTACTGCATGGATGTGATCGATCGTGACCGGGCCTTGCGCGCCGAGGAGCTTGGATATAGCGTGCTGCGAAAACGTCTGAAGGATGAAAGCTGTACACCGAAGAACCGGCTATTGGTAGGCATCTACGGAGGGTGAGTAAATAAGTGTTTGGTACAGACTGTACGGGGTGTTTGTGAAACAAATAAAGCGTTTGAATAGAAAAGAAATGTAATTTTGTGAGTGTTTGCCTTTTTTTTAAAGACTTTCTTTCAACAACGGATTATCATTAAATTTATTGTTTTTTTTTTGTAAAGAAATATCTTTTTAAACATTTCACACCTATACTAATTATGAATTTTATGTGGGTGGTAACGACAATTTGGATTCAAGCGGTATGCTCGGACCGTGTTCTCTACTATCAAACTCCAATCCAAGATGGTGGTGTGCACGTACACTTTGATGAGCCAACCTTGCGCAGTTGTTTGTTTTCTCCTCATTCGTACTTCTTGTTTGTATCCGAGTGGACGTGCTGTGGGGGTCGTCCATCGTTTTGTTATTTGTTATTCATTTTTTTTATTAGTGAAATTGGTAAAATAAAATCATTTGCAGAAAATAGACCGTGCAGTGAACAATTTGTTTAACATATTAGTAAAGGTAATTTGACTCTCAACACATCATCATCATACCACGAAAGCCCGTCGCTTGTGACATCGTTTTTCGCGAAATTGCTATGCTATCTGCATCTTGATGAGCTACAAAAACACGACAATTGTAATGACTTGCAAATGTAGTTCGCTCTGTTGTGCGGTCGCTGGTTATTTAATGTTATCAGTTAAGATAAGTCGACGATTTATTTATTGTTCTTGTTTGTACGACTTTATCAGCACATTACAGTAAGCCACTGTGCGTTGAAAGTAAAATCAAATTAAATTTCCAAAGTGTAACGTTGACCGGTGTTGGGTGCTTTTATTTTCCTTAGCTCACTTGGATTATTCTCTGTTCACAGAAGTGGTACTTGAATCGCACTCGCCATGGTTGCACCGAAGGAACCTGCACAAAAACTACGTTATGATGGACGCGTCGTGGTGGTGACCGGAGCAGGCGCTGGTTTGGGTCGCGAGTACGCGCTTCTCTTCGCATCGCGCGGTGCAAAGGTCGTTGTGAACGACCTGGGCGGTAATTTCCATGGGCAGGGCAAATCGAACGCAGCGGATAAGGTGGTGGAAGAGATTCGGGCCGCTGGTGGTGTTGCCGTGCCGGACTACAACTCGGTCGTCGATGGCGATAAGATCGTCCAGACGGCGCTGGAAAACTTTGGTCGAATCGATGTGCTGGTGAACAATGCCGGAATACTGCGCGATCGCAGCCTGGCACGCATTTCCGACGAAGATTGGAATTTGATCCATGATGTGCATTTGAAGGGTAGCTTCCTAACGACACGAGCTGCCTGGCCGGTAATGAAGAAGCAAAACTATGGACGCATCATTATGACGTCTAGCAATTCGGGCGTTTATGGTAATTTCGGTCAAGCGAACTACAGTGCGGCCAAGCTGGGCTTAGTTGGTTTGGCCAACACTGTTGCTATCGAGGGCGCAAAGAACAATATTCACTGTAACGTGATCGTACCAACGGCGGCCTCTCGCATGACGGAGGGCATTTTACCGGAGATCCTGTTCAATGAGCTTAGTAAGTCTTAAGTTTTCCGGTGCTGAAAACTATTAGTTTCATCGCTAGGGTCAGGTGGGAAGCGACTGAAAATTAACTGATGCTTTTGTTATTATTTTAAGAACCGAAATTAATTGCTCCGGTCGTGGCCTACCTTTGCCACGAATCGTGCGACGATACGGGAGCGATCATCGAAAGTGCGGCCGGTTGGGCAACAAAGGTACACTTTGTGCGTGGCAAAGGGTGCGTGCTGCGTACCGCCATCGATGAGGACGTTTCACCCGAATACGTGGAAAAGGTGTGGAATCGCGTCACGGACATGTCCGAGGCACGTCACCTTAACGCAATCGGTGAGGCGAGCCTAAGCCTGGTGGGAGTGTTGGAAAAGTTGCGCGATGGCAAAAACAACGAAAACTCTGTCACCGAAACGTTCCGCTACGGGTTTAAAGACGCTATACTGTACGCACTTGGTGTAGGTGCAACCGTAACCGATCCGACAGACCTGAAGTTCCTGTACGAAAACAACCCGGACTTTAGTGTGTTGCCAACGTTTTTCGTCCTACCCGGGTTACTGGCCGTAATGGGATCTAGCTTGACGGCTTCCGCTATCACACACACCACCTTTGACCTAACTAATGTAAGCAAGTCCGTGGAAGGAAACACGGAACACACTTAAAAATGTGTTTATTTGTTTATTTTCCCCCCCCCCAATAATATATTTTCATTTCTATTTTAGATTTTGCATGGCGAGCAATATCTGGAACTGTTTGAAGCACCCCCAACGGAGGGTGTGTTGACGACCACTTCTACCGTGCTGGACGTGGTGGATAAAAAATCCGGAGCCCTAGTTATCACCCAGTCCGACTCGTACGACGATCAGGGCACCCTGATTGCCCGCAATCAAAGCTCCACGTTCGTTGTCGGTGCGGGAAATTTCAACGGAAAAACGAAGGCAGGTCCCGAGGTGAAACCGCTCGTACCAAACCCGAAGCGTTCGCCGGATGCTTCCGTTGAGGTTCGGACAAACAAAGATCAGGCAGCGGTGTACAGATTGTCGGGTGACTTGAATCCAATGCATATTGATCCAAGCTTTTCGGCCATTGCCGGATATAAGGTGCCGATTCTGCACGGGCTCTGTACGATGGGTGTTTCGGTGAAAGCAGTGCTGAAACAATTCGGTGGCGACGATTCCACTCTGTTCCGGGCGGCCAAGGTACGCTTCTCCAAACCGGTGCTGCCGGGTCAAACGCTGCGTGTCGACATGTGGAAGGAACCGAATAATCGCGTTTGCTTCCGCACGGTTGTGGTTGAGACGAATGCTGAGGTGCTATCGGGTAAGTTAAATCTTGCTTATTTTGATTGAGGCTCTCTTTAGCTCAGTTGTGCTTTTAAGTTGTGACGCAATGAGCGCGATGTAGTAGTGTTTTAAAATGTTTGTGCAATGGCGGACGCTAGTTAGTTTGGTGCGGCACACTTTACGATGACGCTTGTACGCGTATGACTTTGGGAGGGGATTAATTGCAGTCTGGGGTCTGGGGCGGCAATTTCTGTGTGGTACACGTTGTCTAATTACGATAGTCACTTAGTAGCACTATACCACGAAGCACGTTAGTGTGTTGCTAGTGGGGAAAATTGAGATTGTGTAAGTTTTTAATTTTCATAAAGAAAAAAGGTACGCTTGATTGTTGGTTGTTATATTAAAGTGAACCTTTAATATTGGTTGTTGGTTGCTATATTAAAGGGGGTGCATGTACCAAATACAATATTTAGCTTGTGATGGTATTCATCGGGTGAAAAATAGTATATTACAAGCAATTTTTCACTTAATTTACCACATAACGAAGACAAACAAATGGGAAAGTGATTCAGGATTTCGCCGAGAGTGTCATACATATTTTAGAGTGTTTTGTAACTGTGCGTTTCTGAGATATAATTGTTTTCTTTAACATCATTGCTAACGTTTATTTGATTTACTTAGTTTTTAAAAGTAGTTCAAATCTATTACTTTTCTTGCTGTCGAATGTTTATCAAACTTCTTGACCATGATACGAAGGGCTTACTATAGCTCATAATACTATCCGGTAGCCAAAACAGACCAATCATTGGCAGTAGTTAAATCACCGTGTAAGAAGAAGCAAAAGGGAGAATCGTTCTGCAAATAGATGCGATGATTTACTAATTAAAATTATTAAAATTAGAAATAACCGGCACCACAATACGACATTACTTTTCGTTGCACCCAATGGTTCTGCGGGCGAAACAAAAGGCGAAATGGGTGGGGGGTTTTAGTTCTGTCAAGCGAAAACCCGTCTGTCACAACAAAGATCGCTGCTCGGCACGCACACACCGTGAAGCAAAAGGAAAAAAAGTGGTGTTTCTGGAAGGTTTTGAGTTGTACTCTGCATAATTTATTCCAACTGGAACGTAGTAGCCGTTGGGTCAAAGCTCAAACTAACGTGTGCGTTGCTTGCAGGGTGAGTAATAGCTTTATGCACGCTTGTATTTGCAACATCACAGCCGATGTGTTTTCGAAACACATGTACACTACGCTTTTCGCACGGCTTTTATCATTGTGATAAAGTGTAATGCTGCTGCAAACAAACAGTTGTTGACCTTTATTCCTTCTGCGCTTGATAAGGGACGCAAGTTCGATTAAAAGGGATGAAATGTGCGATGCCCTTCGCCCCCCCATCAATTCGGCATGGGGTGGGAGGGGAGATACGTTAACACGTTTCGTGTTCTTTATCAACCATACCGGCAGCGAGGGCAGTGTTGTAGTGGAAGAAATCGATAAAGCAATCAATGGGATTAAGACTCGGTTACGTTACACTTTTGTTGGATGTCTGCTTGTATCAAACAACCCCGATTCGATCAGACAAGATTCGTTTGTAGCAAAAGCCTCCCACCAGCCCATAACTTCGATTTAAGAGGTGCTTATGGGGTAGGGTACGTGATGAGGCATTTATTTAAAGTGGTGACTTTTGACTTAACTACCCCAGGAATCGGTTAGTGACAAAATCCAACAAGCACACACACCTATACGTAGTTCCCTAACCCCGATTATCATGCACGAAGCCGGTTGATAAGCGCGAAGGCAATATCGGTGAGCGAGTGTGCATTCGCGTGTGATATCAAGACATTCGGTTAGCATACACGGCCTGCCGTTCGTTGAGCAAAGAGCGATTCGATCCCGATCGTTACTAACCACCCCTTGTGCGTGTAATCCGTTCCCGCAGGTGCGTACGTGGACTTCAAGCAGATTGTCATCAAACCGAACATGACTGCCGCCGTTGACCTACAGAGCGATGCCGTGTTCGCCGGCATCAAGGACCGTGTGGCCGAGAATGAAGCCAAGGCCAAGGCAATCAATGCAGTTTTTCTGTACAAAATCACCAGCGGTGGCAAGGTGGCCAAGGAGTGGGGTAAGTAGTGCATGTGCATAAATGAACCTTTCATCAATCCAGACAACGCTTGCTAATGGTGTGCCCGATTTCTTACGCCTTCCCTCCAGTGCTCGATCTAAAGAATGCGAAAGTGTACGAAGGACCGGTACAGGGCAAAGCCGACACCACCATGACGATAGCCGACGGCGATATGCTCGAGCTGGCACTCGGCAAACTGCAGCCCCAGACTGCTTTCATGAAGGGCAAGCTGAAGATCACCGGTAACATCATGCTGGCGCAAAAGTTGGCTCCGTTGCTGAAGACGGAAGCGAAACTGTAAGGCAGCAACCTCACTGCTGCCGTCCGGGAGCTGCTTCCGGTGTGTTTCGGTGTACGATCCGTGGCATTACATACATACATTCATACATTTCCAAAGTTAAACACACGCTTACTCTAGCGGAAGGAATCACAATTTGGTCCATCAGCGACGTACGGAATGGTGGGAATGGATTTGTAACAGCTCGTAAGATTAGATGCTTGGCGGCATGACTGGGCAAGATTTTAAATATGGTTTCGTTTTTTTTTTTCTTTACTTAACTTCACTGATAAGCCGTTCAATTGTAGCCGTAAAGGGAGTGCTGGCAGCAAAGCAAACATTTTGTCTTGTTTTTAATTGTGTTAAACTGTTTTTCCTTATCCGCCAATACGTAACTGTACCGTTTAACTCCTGTTATTATTGTGACTGCACATCAAATGATGCTGGCATGTTAAATCATAAATTCGCAAAAACCGGGGCTATGGGCAATAAACGGAAGTAAATAAACATTTGTACAAAACGAAACACCTTTCGCACACACTTTATCGCGCTCACTATTGCAAGATGACACACCGGAGGTGGGAAACACTTATAGTGATATTAGAAAACATTCTACAATGACAGCCGCGGCTGATTTAATTTACAAAAGCATGAGAACGGATAGGGAGAAAGCTGCCCTCGGACACGGTGTTAGCTTATATTGAGCTAATGGAATAGGTATTAGTTTGTTTCGAAATCTCATCAAACAATAACAATTAAATCGTACTCATATCGCACGGAATGTTGCGATTTTTATAAACAAAACATGTTTGTTAACATCTGCAGCTTTTGGTTTTATTTCTACAAATTTCGGTAACGACACAGACAAGGTTTGTGCTCGTTTGTCCCATCAGCATGTTTATAAATAATACAAATACATATATGTGATCTCTTACGATTGTCTATAAAATAAAATAATCAAACCTCCTTTGCCATCGTGCACCCTCTTCCCCAGTATGGTTTTTAGTGACTATAGGTTGCTTTTTTTTAAACTTTCCTAGTGAAAGCTGACTTTAAAAATCTTTTTGTTTGTTTCTATTAAACTGCTACCCTATTACATCCCTCTTTTATAACTTTAATCATTCCTCTAGTTTCATCTGTTCCATTTATATGGTCATTCGACAGATTGACTTTGCGGTTGGCACATATACGTTCGCTTCAATGCACGTTTCGCTGCGCGACTGTTGATGGGTAGTTGAAGCGTTTGCAAGTTATTGTCCCTTTTTGTGTGACTATATGTTGTTCTTTTTTTTTTACTGTTTTTGTTAAGGTGACTTCCGGGTGTGAGGGTTTGGGTGTATAAACGTTTATGACTTATTGAATAATATCACAATACCGTCGCCGCACGACAGGGGAGAGAAGGTTCGAATGTTCTCCTTCCTACGATAAGAGAAGCGTCGTACATTTTCCACACATTAGTTTTGGTGTTGGAAAGTTTGCCAAAATACACCTCGACTCTTCCCATTGCAATGGTGCGCGTGAAAGCTGGCTACAATCTGCAGGGAACATATAACAACATGTTCCCACATCTAACAACGCAACGAATCGTCATACAATACAGAGCGCAAAATACTGTTTCTGTGGAATACGGACAGCGGGAATTATGGTTCCTTCCTTGCCCAAGGCCCTCCCTCCAGTTGCGCGGCGGTCAGGCATGGATCACGTTGTTGAGGTTAATCTCCTCCTTGTGCAACGGTGTACCGATGGTGGCTGCATTTCCACTGCCCGTGTTGATCAGCTTGTGATCGTGATCGGTGTACAGCGAGCTCTTCCGTTTCCGTTTGCTCGTGTCAAAGTTGTGACATCCGAAAAGGCACTGCAATACGATTGGTGGTGAGTTAGTTAACGTTTTTAACGTACTCTTTCATCGAAAAAGCACACTTACCGTCATAAGGGATGCGATGCAACCTGCCACCGTACCGGCCAGTACGTCCCACCAGTGATGCCGATGGTCGGTGATGCGCGATAGTGAACAAAACACGGCCCAGCACATGAGGACCATCTGCAGCAGCGGTATGGTGAACACCGTCCGCAAACGGGGCACTCGCTTCTTCAGATACCAGATGAGAAAGATCGCCTCATACACGGACATGGCGGAATGGCCCGATGGGAAGGATTTGCTAGCGTCACGCACAAAGTACAAACTTTCCTCACTATTGGTGCATGTGTACGTGCTGATGTATCTGTGGAAATGAAGGGAAAAAATCGAAATTGTTCAGTATGCTCTTTTCTGCATTTGCAGAATATGCTCTTAATACGGCAAGATTTAGCTAAATATGTACGCAAAGTGATTTTAACCGGAATGCAACTGCTATTTGGATTATAACGAAGCTAAATCCCTAAAGGACTTTCTACATAATATTTCTAAAACCCGTAAAGAGATGCTTGGAAGCTACATTATACAGAGGATTCCGGAGTATTCTCTTTTGTCAGTTCTACGAGGTAAAACACGAAATAATATGCTCGTTGTGAAATGCTCGCCAACATTACCAGATTTAGTAAGCATGACAATGGCCAATGTGCCTGGTACAGGGCAGGAAGATGCGAATCTCTCTGTGTCCCAAAGCTCACGCAAGGTTTTGTGACGGAGAGAACCAAATTTCTTCGAGAATCATCATATTTTGTAAACCAATCTGGTTTATCCTTGCTCTTACATGGCGCGCACTGCCGACATAGTCATTTTCGGTTTACGAAGCAGTGAGTTATCAACAAATCGGACACTGGAAATCCTTAGATGGGAGGAAAGTTGAGGAAATATAAACAAACCTAATATAACTGGTTGGATAGTTGAAAGCATCGTTAGGGACCTGGTTATCTATTTAACGACACTTCGCCACTTATTCGGTTATGGCACTGTATATATTAACGTCTTGAATTCCCTGCTACAGACCTTTCAAAATATAAGGTCCTTCATTTAATGTCTCAATTCCTTCTCAGTACACCCAATTACAACTGATCGAACTCTTACCTACTTTACCAGGTCTTTGTATTGTCAATTTTATATCACAAGCATCTTTGTGGCACACGATCTCATTGTGGTCGTTGGTGTGTTAATTTTGTAATTTTCTTCACCGACACTCCTTGGTCCTAGGTCAAATATAATATTTACCTTCAAATTTAAACCGTCAGTGACATTTTACATATTAAAAGTAGTAATTTATGATCACCATAATAATACCACCAGGCAGTTTAAATTATTATGGCCAGTTTGCGAAATTTAGCCACCATTGCATACAGATCTCCAAGTTAAAATCCTGCAAGATCGCGTCAGAGATATACGCACATTACTTTGGTGCAAAGTAATCGAGTAAAGTGCAAATTCGGGGTGGTAACGGATTACGATTAAATCGAATTAAAGTCTTGTACCACTTCCAAACCGTGTACTCGGGTCGCTCCGCAAAGGGGGAACCGAAATAAACTATTTCCGTGCACTTAACACTCACAATGACAATGTGATCAGCTGGCTACAGATGGAGAGTGCATAATGCTTTTGTTAGCCGTGTTGGCGGATGGCTTTATTAAAGCTAGTGCCAGTTATTTTAACCTCCCGTCCTGGTGCGTGTTTGGACAAGTTTTTTTTTTCGAGGGGACAAATATGATCATAAACAAGGACAAATATGATCGCTAACAGGTCAATGGCGAATAAATGCATGCTGCTTCGGGCATAATGAATGTTACTAAAAATGTGATGAACTTTAGTCTTCTAGCTTGTGACAATCGGAATTAAATGTGGCTTATTTATGGTTAATATTCACAACTAACCATTACATTAAGCACAAGGAGTAAGATACATACAAAAGTAAAACTAGCTCAAAAGATAGCGCATGGACAAGAGGTATCGCAATGTTAATAATAAAATATTCTTTATTTGTTTGTAGAAAAACCTACATAAAGCTACATTTCAATAACCTTGCTTTTGTGATCCCGAACAATCACTAAGACTATAAGACACCGCAACTTGGATCAAACTGATGTTGATTCAGTGTACGTCTCATTTGGTTATCACTGAACTCTAATAAGGATTAATTTTATTACTGCTCTAAAATCCAACAAATCCATAAATTTTGCTGCACCTCATATCAACCTCATACTGGTTGTAAGACGAGTTTCGATAACATCTCACTATTACCCTCACAATGTGATAAGGATATTGTTTTTTTCCATCAGTCGTGTAATAATCATCAATTGCGATGAAAAAAGAAGCACGGTGAATTCTTGCTGGGCACCACACTCATCTTATTAACGCATTTATTTACTACAATAAAGACACTCTTTGCACAAAACAGTTCTGAGCAGCCGGTGGTTGATTAAAACAATCCCCCTTTAAGTCATTACGAACCGGAGCTTCCTGGCGAAAATTAACCGTCCAACTTCACGGATGATGCTCGAGAATCAAGGCCTTTCCCCCAGACATGATGTCAGGCAAAACGACATTCATTGTGCCTACTGGTAAAGAATTTTGCGGACACTTTACCACACTATCGCGGTGCGAAACAGGCGCGAGCAAATTTTACAAACAAACGACAAAATTGTTTACCGATGGAGCGGAATGCAAACAACTTATTGACCCCGTCGGTATTGATTTTGGACTGTCGGTATTGATGATGTTAAAACAATGGGACATTCGACAACATTTATCGAACAACAACAGTGACAAAGAATTGAGACGCAATGTTTGTGCAAGGATAATAATTCTTCCGCTTTGTTTGTTGTAGTTACTGTGGTTGAGACAGGTGTAGATGAATAACTTAAAAAAAGGGAATTGTACAATGCTCTGTTTGTTTGTTAGCTCCTAAATATTCCTCAACGGTTCATATGAAGATAAGCAACAAAAATAAGCAAAACATTAAATAACAAATATAAATAGTCCCATTTTAAGATAATTCTTTTCTTAAGATAATAATGCTGATTGAAGAAGAGACATTCTTAAGGATATGACTTTCNTTCTTCCGCTTTGTTTGTTGTAGTTACTGTGGTTGAGACAGGTGTAGATGAATAACTTAAAAAAAGGGAATTGTACAATGCTCTGTTTGTTTGTTAGCTCCTAAATATTCCTCAACGGTTCATATGAAGATAAGCAACAAAAATAAGCAAAACATTAAATAACAAATATAAATAGTCCCATTTTAAGATAATTCTTTTCTTAAGATAATAATGCTGATTGAAGAAGAGACATTCTTAAGGATATGACTCTCTTCGGACAAAACGTGATCCACTCACATGAAAAAAAAAATACTCGAAAGATATAGAAAGCAAAATATCAAAGATAAGCGCTTAAATGCTGTTTCACATTCCTTACATTTAGTTAGTAATTGTTTGTAATTGTAACTGAAAAGTAGTTGTTTCCAGAGAAATAAACTGGATAAAATTCTTAGTAAATAAACAATCATTGTCTTCATTTGCGAATGTTCCAAGCTGTGTTTCACGTACGTGTAAAGATCATGATGAATTTTTCAATCTATTGTTCGTGTTTCTTATCTTTAGATAAGGTTATGATTGTTGAGCTAACATAAGTTGCATGCTATATCGTTTAACCATATATGCACGATCAAGCATAAAATCTAAACCAAATAACTTGTTTTATCTTGCCACGTTTGACAATGCGGCCTGTAAATCTCCCGGTAATTCAGGCTTCCGTTTGGCGCGATACAACGCCTAAGTTATAAATATGATAGAAATACCACGGAAACTTACTCATTGCCTCTACACTCCACGTCCGGCTGGCAGGTGTTTATAAAGTGCGGTCGCAATTCACCCAGGAAAATCTGTAACAAAGCGACAGTGAATGAGTGAATGCGTTCAAAGAGAATATATTTAAAACAAAAAACCATTTTATCCTGTTTTTTTAGCAGCCCACGGTGGCACAGCTTCCTATCCGTTTGGAGTAAAATGTGATGACATGTAAAACTCACCTTTATGGTACCGATGATGACTAGCATGGTGACAAGCCCGTGGACATACTTCTTCGACCAGTACCAAGTTTCCCGCCAGGAACCACGGCACCGTGACTCGGTTTCGGTTTTGCTCAGGCTGATCGATGGCGTGTAGAACAGTGCTTCCGTCAGCCATATCTGCCAATAAATAAAAACGAGTAGAAAATCCTATGAAAAATATACTTCTGATAATGGACGAGTGGTACTACTTTCTACATGGGTGGGGAATTGACCATAAGAAATCACCGAGATACGATGCAACACAGCCACGACAGTCATAGCGGATGATGAGTTGATTAATAGTGGCACCTGCGCGACGATAGGAGAAACCATCGGAGTGAACAGAACTTTCTTGGCCATTTTATCTCTCCAACGGTGCATTCCTTCGCTATACTCGGAAGAGTTATTAAGCGCTGGTACCAGACGATTTGTTCACCCTTAAGACGATCCTTTAAGGCAAAAGATAATTTTTGCTGAAGCTTGT
This sequence comes from Anopheles rivulorum, assembly GCA_018908115.1. Classification (NCBI taxonomy): domain Eukaryota; kingdom Metazoa; phylum Arthropoda; class Insecta; order Diptera; family Culicidae; genus Anopheles; species Anopheles rivulorum. Next base: position 27,811,854 of record CM032177.1, on the reverse strand, counting down.
GCTAGGTGTTGGCTAGACATTGTGCTGAAGGGCACGGCACACTGAATTTGCTGCTGTTATCAAACAATTTCTAGGTGTGCTGGTGCCAATTACTAGCGACTGTGGCGGATCTTATCAGATACGGTGGTTTTTCTGAAGCACTTGAAAACGGTCGCCATGCGATAAACAAACCCTTCGTGAACGAGGTGCCCGCGAGATGGTTTCGAAGGAAAACTACTGCTTGGCAAAGACGATGTTTGTGCACGCGTCTATTGAATGCTGTCCACAAGCACAGCAAGCAAATACAATGACAGTGCAGGTACATTCGCCCGTAGCCTGCTTAAATTAAAGCAAACAAATACTAATCGCATGGTGTTTGTTATCAAATCCCATCTGGGTCGTAGTAGCTTTGGCTATTCAGCTATGTACAACCAAAGTCAAAGAATGTTAGAAATAGTAGGCCATTAGGTTTGTTGTCAAAATGATAATATTTCTGGCCTTCTTTTAAGCTTAACAATGAACGTGTAGACTTATTTTTATACACTCAGATTACAAATAATACGAGTAGAGTTTCGATCCACAACCCTTGGTGAATTGATTCTAGCGTCCAGGCACCACTTCACAGCTCACGAAATTGTTAGAACATAGCCTACGCTTGGAGGATCGCTCATAAAAAAAGATTCTTTCTATAGCTGTGAGACATTTGACGAGTTTGTGACCTTTGTTATAACTTTAATTCTCAGACGGCCGGATCCGGATTTCCGTTCAGTTAGTTGCATCTTTTCTTTTTTTGACGATTTTAATTGAAAATATGATCGTTCCTACTTGATATTTGTCTCCGTCACACAAAACTCAAATGGAAAATCGTTGAAATTAGTTTATTTTATCATGGAGTAAGTGTTTACTACACTTAGACTAGCAACAAATTACCAATAACTATACTTAATTTAGTTTACAGTCCGAAATAAATCATCTAATTCATCAAATAAGATTTATTTTAATTGCCACAATAGACAATTGGAATTTAGTTTCCCGAATTGCACAAACGGTCATAAAGTAGCATCGAATTTCGACAAGCGATCTTTCACATATCATCATAAAATGCATCCAACTGCATTTCCTTACACCGTCGTGATCTTGCCCGTCTTGCAGTATGATAAAGCCATTTGAAGAAACAACGAACCATTAGCTTGGCACGATTAGAGTTGAATATATTAAAGCTCAATCAATCCATCGCGAGCCGAGAGCTAATAAATCGGTTGTAATTTAAGCTTCAACATGAACTGCTAGGGTTGTGTGTAAACCTTCACTTTTCTTCCATTTTACATCGAATCATAATCAATTCCAATCAAATTTCTCACCCAGCTAATCGTATGCATGAAACTAACGCTCCACACACACACTAGCGCTAGTAGTGACACCTACCACCCAAATGGGAAGGACAAAAAAAAAGGTGTTCAGAAAAAAACAACGATCAGAAACTAATAAATTATCATCGCCGGCACGTTACGGCAGGACAGGCGAATAGATTTGAAGAGATATCAAAGCACCGAAGGGAGCAATAGCGAGGGACATAAAACATTAAAGTAGATTTAATTTTACCACCCAAAGAGGTAATTGGTTGTGTCGTTCCATTCAAGCAATGGGAAAGGAGACAAAAAGAGAAGAGGACGAAAGGAAACATTACACACGACACGCCCGTCTTTCGTTCAGTTGCATGCTATAGGTACCGCGGGAAGCATAGGGACACAAATTTACGACCCGAGCCGTTTTAATTCGACAAAAGCGATAATCGACCGGACTCGGTCCGTCAATCGCCGGTCAGCTTCGTGCGTGCCGGCTTTAATTAATTCATCTTCGCAACAGTTCCACACCTTGAGCACTCGATCAACGAACGAACCGACGGACATCAGTAACGTAAGGAACTCCTCCCTTCCCCGATGAGAAGGAATCGGGCATGAATGTTAATGTGCGCTTCTAAACCGACAGCTTACGATCTTAATCTCTGCACCATTTTGGGGGAGGTTGGGCGTTGAAAACAAAAAAAAAGCCATCCCATCGTATCTATAGTGGCCGATAGAAGATATTCACTTTATTGCACATCATCACATAGGTCGGGATTTGGACGTCTAATTCTTCGATTCGGTTGTTCATCTTTTGGATTCTGTGCCCTTAAAGATCACCCCCCTTGGTGGGGAGGCGGCTACCATCTGGCATAGCAGGTCAAAACATTTAAATCACCCTTGGATGAAGGAAGCAGCGTACACAAACCGGTGTTTGATTTATATGATCATCCTACACCAACGCCACCTTCCGTAGGGTCACGCGATCACAAGCTTTCCGCTTTTTTTTTTAATTATAAATTTTCTTTTCTTCTGTTGATTCTACCAACGTAGTCTCTGCCCACACATCTATCGAAATCGGTGTCCCGATAGGTGTGCAAGCTGACGCGAGCACCAGGCTGCTGCTGGACGGACACAGCTAATCTGACCACACCGCAAGATGCCTTCCGTGTATGGCGCAACGCGAAAGGAAATGTTTACACGAATGCTCATCCGGATCATGTCCAGAGCCGTGTTTAGTGGGCTGGTATGACGTGCGTGGTTGTTGGTAGCCTTTCGATTCTAGCCTAACGGACATGGGTGACATGCCGGTGCGGTAACTCTCGTTCGAAAAGTTGTTCACATTTGCATTCGTTCGTGTGCACCGCGGGTGGTTTCGTTTGAAGGCTCGCTTACATTGTTTGGCTGTCCGGGCGGGATGGGAATCATATAAATTCCATTTTGATAACAGCACGTGTATCGAAGTGAATCGAATAGCTTGTCCCATCAACCGAGGCTTACCGCTTATTTTGCTTACCGTAGCATTCCTGCTTTTGTTGTTTAATTATGCTCAATGTGTTGAACGTGAATGTCAAGTCTCAAATTATGGCTATGCAAAATTAAACCACTACTATTAATAATTCATAATCCCCAACCCGATACACCCGGGGGCAGTTTGCTAGCCAACACGGAACAGGAACAACATGAGGCCCGACAAGGTTGAATCTAGCAGGAAAACATGTGTCAATACGATCATGTTGTGTTGCCGGGGTAATAAATTTAATCTTTTTGATTTTGTGGATTTAGGAAAGCCGTCTTGGTTGCGTTGCACCTTAAAAGCGCGTAAAACATAACGAATATGTGCAGATTTTTTATAGGCACAGAAATGTCGTTGCGAATCGTGCAAAGATCTCGGAAGTAATTAAAAATTAATCTTTGCATCCAAGTTTGTATCGCATCAATTAAACCATTTTTTTGCGTGCAAAGTGGCTTTCATAGAGATCTTTGTGTTTGGGAATGAACGTTAAGAATAGAGATAAATAAGATGAAAGCATAGGGGCGGCCCGGTGGAGTATTTGGCAACGGCGCTAGTTCCTAACACGACCGGACCGGGTTCAAATCCCATTCGGACCGTTCCCCCGTAGTGAGCACTGACTATGCAACTACGTGGTATCTAATAGTCTAGTAAGCCATTTGATGGCCGGCATGACCGAGTAGGTCGTTAAGCCAGAGAGAGAGAGAGAGAAGATGAAAGCATATGATTATTAGGCTACAGTTAGACCTTAGATGTGAAAAAGTATAAAAAGAAAACTATTATTTGCTCAAATATTGCAGATGTTAACGCTTTTGATCCTTCGTTTCGGTACAAGTAGAACGATCTTCGATCGATGTTAAAACAGTGATTTTTAAATCGATTTGAAGACAGGCAATGTGAGAGCATGGCATGACAATACATGATCATCCTATTCATGAAACTGTAACTTTCGAGCTTATTTCTTTATTTTTATTTATTTTATTTTATTATGACGGCTTAGCGCCACCGCTTGTATTGACGAAATCGAGCTTATTTCTTTTGTTTTATTTTTTTTGCTGAATATTCCATGTGAGAGCATTGCTGAATTGCTTGGTTTTTAATCCTAGCATTGCATTATGAATTAATTACGAAATTTTAACATGGTAATAAATTAACATTTTTTTCTGTTAACCTCACCCAATTGCTATTAATCTTAATTTCGAATAGTTTAATTTGTTTCGCGAATTAAAATAGTGTATTCAATTTGTACATGTATACCGTTCATCAAATAAAACATGTTAAAAATCATCTGTTGTATTTGTTAAAGATCATTCCTTCCTTGAAGATCATTGCCTTTGTGAGTGAATGTTGAGGCTTTACTACTGTTATGATAACATTCTACTGTAAAATAACACTATATCAAATATTTCCCTTGTACATTCGTTTCTATACGAACGCCTTCTATACGAACGTAAGAGATCGTTTTTAAGCGTAATTTCTTTATTGTATAACTCAGTTTTATCAGTTTTATGTCCCATCCCGATCAATTTATCCGCTTAGCTCTTTTATGGAAAATGTAAGTATCATCGCTCGACCAGCAGGAAACAGCTAACCGTAAACAATTTCGCACTCACATTGCAGCATTTTTTCAACATAACCGAAGTGGATTAATCGTGCGGACTTTTAATTCCTTCCATTCTAAGATTACATTACATCTTATCGATCGGCCTTAAATCCTAAGAAAAGTACAGCTGTGGGGCTAGACTTACCAGTACGATGGGTACCAGACCGCTAAGCAGTATGACGACGGTCGTTATCGTATCGCCCTGGTACTTATGCTGGATCGATTGATCGTTGCAGTAGAAGCCGCGTTTTACCACTTGTGGCAGCAGGCCCAGTTCGGTCAGTATCAGAAAGCAGGCGACTATAATTATTGGGAAAAGAAGAAAGAAACAGAAGACGTTTAGTGTATTTGTGTTATAAATGTTGTACCATGAAATCATTTTCGTTACAAAGCGTATTATTAGATGGAGACGAACGTGTCCGAAGCATGTACTTTAAACAAAAGCATAAACTATGAATTCCCTGCCCTATCGCGTTCCTTCTTATGCTCGGCTGGTGGTAAAGGGTATTCTAGCGGGCAATAAGTGATTGTTTATTTAACATTATTATTGCGCAAGTGTGTTCCACAGCCCATGCAGGTCCCGTGGGTCCCGCACACATTAAAAAGCGACGATCAAGCGCCAGACCGGCTCACGGCAATAAATGTTCACTGTACAAATGTTTGCAGGCCCTAATGAATCGGGCAGTCTTCCAGTGGCGCTGCCAAGCTACTACTGTTGCTGCTTGAACCGGTGCAGTTGCGTTGTTTTGAAGATGAAACAAGCATACTTCCACGCCCAGCTTGCGCACTCGGTGACCCGTTCGAAAGGTCGTCGTCAGCTACTGTTGCTTGAGCAATTGCGACATTTGGGATCGATTTTTCATTGTATGATTTATTCGTCACCCTGTGGTATATGGCTGTGGAGATAATGCTTTACACCATGTGTAACAAATGGCTCCAAAATATATATATATATACATTCATTTATATGAACTATGACTTGAGGCGTACCTAATTCTTTGCGTATTCGAACATTGTTACAAATTCCTCTGTGAACGGAAAGACCTTACGACAATAGGAAGCTTTCCTTTTAATGGCTTCAATCATAAAATATCCAATTTGTAATGCATTGAGCAAACACGTTGGTAGACGTTACAAATATGGCACCTTTAGTGCGAAAGGAAATCCCTAANTTACACCATGTGTAACAAATGGCTCCAAAATATATATATATATATACATTCATTTATATGAACTATGACTTGAGGCGTACCTAATTCTTTGCGTATTCGAACATTGTTACAAATTCCTCTGTGAACGGAAAGACCTTACGACAATAGGAAGCTTTCCTTTTAATGGCTTCAATCATAAAATATCCAATTTGTAATGCATTGAGCAAACACGTTGGTAGACGTTACAAATATGGCACCTTTAGTGCGAAAGGAAATCCCTAACAAAGTAACATAAAATTCAACGCCATACCAAGTGATGTAAAATTCATGTGTTTAACACGCTGCCTGTGTAAGGCATTTTATTATTGAATTCAAATTCCGTTTTTTACGATGCGATTAATTGCGCTTTCCAGGGTTGTTCTAAAAATACCCACATTCAGGAAATGGTGCTGTGCGACTGCGGCATTCCAAACACTGCCATTAGCCGTAGTGGTCCCGTAGGTTAATAAGAGGCCTAAAAATCAATTAAAGCGAAAGCGATTGATTACTTGCGCTATATCAAAGTGCATGCGCTTGGCGCGCAAAGGAAAACATGTACTTATACAGTAAGCAATTAAGCTTCTTGCTCAGCTTGTCATCCGGGCCAATGACCTCTAGCCCTCCGCCGCTGGGTATGGCATCTTTGTATGTATGCCCTTATCATGCACGTAATTGATAGCGAAGAAAAATCGCTCCAAAAGTAGTCATGTTTGGGTTCAAAATACACGCAGAAACCAAAACAAATGATAAAACAGTGGAAAATAGGTAATGAACAACCATAGAACCAAGAACCATTTGTTTGCCAGTAATTGAATGGTAATGTCTATTTTGAACGACCGAACTCATCATGCGATCCTGCAACCTTGGACACAGAACACGTGAACCTCTCTACGATAAGAACGGTAAATGACCAACCAAACCTGGGAGTTGTTGTCCGATAAAGAGTCGTCATTTTGAAAATCACTCACAACACTCGTTCGGATGCATTCAGCATGTTTATGCTTAACGAAGCACGAGAGCATGGCCGGACGAGTTTAAAAAAATCCCTTCCCATCACCTAGATCTACAACTCCATCATCTGGTGCTAATATTAAACCAGAACAAAAAAAAAAAACCGGAACATAAAAACTATCCCAATAAATCACCCTTTTCTGGCGCCATTCTGCGAATGCGAATGCAGAGTTATGTTTGATTCCGAGACGTCCAATGGGCGTTCGGTGCGATATGCAAAGGTGTGGAAAAGTTTCTCCTCGCACAACCTCATGAACCTGACCGGTTTTGTAGAGTAGAGCACCTGGCTTTTTGGTAGTAGCGGGAAATGCAGACCGAAATATTGCGGAAAAGGGTGCGCCCGCGGTTCGCGTCATCCACATCCATATGCTGGCCTAGAGTGACATTGAAAACGTGTTACGTTATGAGAACTTGTGGCATTATCTGTTACACACGTTTTCGTAACGTAAGCGACAAGAAGCCATCGCTCCGTGGCGACCGGTGGAAGACCGGTACGACGACCAAGGCTATTCTGGTTTATCGTTCGATGTTACGTTCAGTTAGATTTTCACACACCGTCCGTCAGTCGGGACGAACAGCAAAACATTGGTGTCAGCTGTAATATCATTAAATAACTACCTTTAGACACCCACTAGCATTTCTCTTTGAAGGTACAATGAAACATTGAGATATTGGGTTTTACTACATATAAGTTAATATTTGTATAAAAATGGATTAAATTGCATCAATACAAAAATTATCCAAAATGTCCTTAAAAAAGAACATAAAAATGAATTTCCTTTTTTAAATTAATATACCTCGGTAAAGGTTTTAATAACCTTACACTCTTAATTGATACATTCCTGAACACCTCACAAACCAATCAACGTTCTCTTAATTATGCATATCTTCAGCAAGAGATATAAATGCTGCTGGCGATCATAATTAATTAACAGTGTTGGCCAGCATTACGAAAGGCACAATTTAACCCACACCAAAAGGCAAAAGTTTTTTTTAAATTTGCAACAGAACAAATTGATGATGATCGTTTGGCGCGTTCTACGATCATGCCAAACGATGGCTTCATTATCGCACCACCTTTATGGCTTGTTTGTCACCAGCATCGGCATGTAGAATTTATGATCTTCGTGTGAAATATATCGATTCGATCGCGGCAGTACTAATGAAAACCTTGAGACGGCTTTTTTTGTTTCTGCATCGTGGTTTGCAAAAAAACAAGAGGCAGTAAAAAATGATGATTATAATTATTGGCGAGTTCAGGAATTGGAGTTTGGTTTTTCTTGGTGAATATTAAAGAGTGACAAGTTGATTTCCTATATGAAAGAATATGGAAGGCGTCTTTCGATGTAGGAACTGTAATCTGAAACTTATTGTTCTTTATAAATATGATCGTATAAATCTGGTAACATTTGTTATGCAAAGTGGCCATAATTTCAAGTGTCCTAGTTACACATGGATTCATCTGCAGGATTATATTTTATGCACTGAGCAACGTCCAAAAGCAGTAACTGCAGACTAACTTTACAAAACATCTTGAAACACTATTTCATTCGAAAAGAATTTTTATGCTGCCTTTCGGAATGTACACGGCTAGCGGCGGCTAATGAATGAGTTTCAAAATGTAACTTCCCTTCCGAACCGATTAATCCCGTGCAAGCGGAGCTGATGGATGGTGTGTCGAAGCAACTTCACGCGCTGCCGGGTTTCGAAACTGCCAAACTGAATATCAACTACTATCGCTAACGTCACATTTGGTGGATTGTCTAAAATCACACAACAAAACGATCATTCAACGATACGCACACCAAAAAAAAA
>CM032177.1:27729528-27802839 GCA_018908115.1 Anopheles rivulorum | reverse complement strand
CTTTTCCCGTGCAGCGACCGTTTATCACGTTCAAAAGCGCGTTTTGGCTCATCATTTGGCTTACCCCCACCACTGGCACTCACAACTGGCCGAATGTTGCGAACTGCATACGAATCGTCGAAATTAGAAGCAGATGACGGTTCTGGTACCAAAAGGCTATATAGCGATTATGGTATTTAATGATGACTGATTTATGCGCTGTTCCGTCCTCGATCGGCGGCTCGATCACACGCGCGGCTTATGATGTTGCAAAACTATCAATGAGGATTTCTTTTATATTTGTTGGTTTGTATGGTGGTATATAAATGGTTCGATAGAACGGATTTAAAACAATGAAATGGTGCGAGTAGGGATTGCATTTCGATATTGATTTTTGGGGGACTTTGTTGAGATATTTATCAATAACCATTTGCTATAAATTAGACAAACGCTGAGAGTTGGTGAAAATAAATCACCAGATATAAACATTTTAAATACATTTGATGGTCATTTTTTAAATTTATTTTGGAAATATTTCATTTAACAATTATTTTATGCAATCATTTGCAGAAGGAAACATACATATAATAATTATATATATCGGTAACAATTCAATTGGTTAAATTCCTATTTGTGGAAATTTTCGATAAATTGGGATAGTTTGGTGGTGTATTTGACATCGGCGCTAGTTTCACACGACCGGACCGGTCCAAAATCCCATTCGGACCCTGACTAGCCGGTCCGTTCTAACAAAATTAAAAAAAAAAATGATAAATTAATCATCTGTTCATTTTCATCATTTAAACCCAAATCGGACAGATACCCTCGCAAATTCATAACAAAAACGGAACTTTAAATTTAAACGAATTGCTTACTTAAATTATATCCGTTCCCATCGTTATTCGCTTCTGTCTCGAAACTAAAAGCAACCTGCCAAAACGGTTCATTAAACCGTCGCAAACCAGCTGGTGTTGCTCTTCATAATGTCGATTGTCAGATTTTTAGTAAGGAAATGGAGAATGATCGCCGTAGAAAAAGAGCAACATACAGGATGGCTAGTAGACATTCATTTCATTTGGCAATCGCACTGCGACAGACATTGTTATGGCATTTCGTTTTGCTTTCCATAAATAAGCACAGTGAACGAGCACCCCGTCACTCGGGGATTGATTTATGCGGTGAAACTGATGTTTTCGCTTGCTTCCTTTTTTTTCTTGCTCTCGCTTTTTTAATTTCAATAATCATTTTTTTAAATCGCATAATGCACACGTCTGTCTGTTTTGAATGCTTTCCCCGCTTAAATGATACTGTCAACATGGCTTTCATACAAACGATCGCGAACCGAACGAAAAGATCACACACGACGTGAAAAGAGCACGATTTCTGCACGATGTGCGATGCTATATCCTTGAATCGTGTTTCTGCCCAAGACTGAGATGGAAACCAGTGGCGAGCGGGAAGACGAGAAGCGGACGGTAGGGCTTCTGGTTTGTATTTGTGGAAATAATTTACGATTATCGTTCATCGGTTCATAAACAGCTTTACACACTTTGCCGTGAGTGGATCAGGCAGAAGAATGATGAACGTAGCTTAGAGTTCCGCCCTTCGCACAGACCGGTGCGATCAGGTTTGACAAGTAAAACCCAAGAGTTGATTCACCCGAACGGATATGTGTCCTATGAAGGTGTCTCTTCTGCAGGGTTGAGGAATTTTTAATACAGAGCAAAATTACGCCGAAAGGGGAATTCTTTCCTTTGATTCATCAAACATCCAGTCACTGGTAGTCACGATTGGTATGGACGATTCGTGCTTCACATTATGCATCGCATGATGTGACTCAGCGTTATAATATGTGTTCATGCGTAAGAAGGAATTTTGAGTCACGCGAGGTTCATCAATGGTTGAGAAACGGTTGGCGCCAAACACTCACTATCGATTTAAAGAAAATATACTCGCAACGATTGCAAAAAAGGGTTTCTTGATGTACAATTTTTGTGGAAATATTAAAATAAAATAATATCTTTCCCGATCTAGACACGGTCAACATTGTTTTCCAGTTTTATTTCTGTTTGAAATATTGGTAATGCTTTCGCTCCTTACAAAAAGCTGCTTTTTATAAATATCAACGCAATAACCTTAAATCAAACACAGCTGTATAATGCATACGGCACTGCAGTTTCAATTAAAATAAGCAAATAACAATTAAACGGCAAACTCATTGGTACGGCCGGTCGTAAACTACTTCATCGTACACACCAATCAAATAAATCATAATTGTAATGCACATGGTGAAACGTGTTCGCAATGGCGATACATTACCCATTTTAATGCTAATGAGTACGATCTTCAAGAGCATTAAAAAATAATGTGCAACGCATCTCTTGTTTGTTTGTTTGGTTTTTTTCCAGTGCACGAAACAAGAAATCATTAATCGTTTCATTATCTTCGATGGAAGTAATAAACACACCTTACTGCACACACTTGGTTCTATTTTAATTGACTAAAGCATAAAGATATATGTAACGGAACTGGAACTGGAGATGGTGGATCTATGAACTAGGTGTGATGATTATCACAGCACATGGTTGGTACCTGTTGCGTCGACATATGCGGATGACGCCAATCTTGATATTGGTCCGCAGGTGGAACAGATTTTATTTTTAGGAGCTAACAAAGCAGTACAACCTTTTGAGGTTGAATGCGGGAAACGTTCCAGGGTGTCTACTCCTGAATGTATGTCTTGGACTGGCGACTGGCGGGATAAATAGTTAGTGAAGGTTACCAACGTTTTGACGCTTAGTGTTAAGTGTTTTTGATATGATTTTGTTGCTATGATGTAATGGAGAAATATGATAAATCTCAAGAGTTTGCCTCGTTTAGATAGGTTATTAAAGAAATGTCGTGCAAATAAAGAAAAGTAAAGAAAGAAGCATAAAATTAATATAAATAATTGCCAACCGACCGTAAGAGAATTTCAGTTAAGGAGCAATGAGATTACTGACAGTAGTGGTCATTAAAATATGTATCCGAAATTCGCTTAAAATATTAATTTATTATGTTATTTAAACAATGCAAACTAATACCGAAAAGGTATGCAGAACTAAATGAGATGAAGAAACACTAAAAATGTTTGCAAACGTTAAGAACGCTGGCATATTAACTGCATATGCAAATTTTAATCATTTGCATTAAAAGTGTTGCAAATATTCCACAAACATGTCGGGTTGGGTAGTGTATTGCTTTCATTAGCAGCGTAAAACATCTCTATAAACTGGTTCGGTAACTCGTATCGATGATCTGCATTTCGATTCGATTTCAAGCATTCCCGTATGTTTTGCTCGTTTTTTGCTGGGTAAATTAGCCATAATTTTTCATCAATGGTTAATTTATTCATAAATTTGGATTAAAGTTTTTTTATACATGATAATGTTTTTTGATAATTCCTATGAGCAAAACCCAGAAACAGCTAGGAATGTGTTTTTTTTTGCTTCGCGTTGCATTTTTGCAAACTTGCGAAAACTTAGCATATCGATGCAAAAAAGAATTTTGAATGAGAATTATTAATTGGAACCGAACGTATAATCGGATGATAAACGGAAGAATCCGTAAGCGAATCACTAGTTTATGGCAAATTTAATCCTGACCGCCGGTGGTATGCCTATTGGTGTGTTTATAATGCTCCTATTTATTACCTTCGTTCCAATATCCCAAATGGTATGGTATGTCTAGATGTCAACATTTTGCATCTCCATTTGAGAGAAGCTTATCGCTTATCCGATTTTGTTTAACCTTCTTTTCCTACCCACTCCACATTTTTCATTTCTTTTCGAGACGCCCAAGGGAAACTTTATCCGCAATGACCGCGTATCAGTAATCAGCAGTTCCCAATCAACACAACTGCTCAAAACACCGTCAATGCCCATGCTGAGCATTGAATTTATGGACCATTTAAAAATATGTCATTCATTGGCGTATATTCGCACATACGTGCGCAGCCACATACACGCACTAGGTGAAAAGTTTGAGCAAAAAAAATGAACGGCTATTTCACGGCTATTATGTTCGTTTACTCGAGTCCTAGCCTATAATTTTGCCCCATACCGGCACCTTTTTTCGATTTATTTTGATCGTGATGTGATCCTTGCCGTTTCCTGTAGAAAAACAAAAAAAAAACACACACACAGGAAAATAATACGCACTTATGCCGTAGTGTGCCGTCTTACGTTCGTGAGAAGTTTTCGATTGCCAGCATGTTTATGATGGTCGCAAACCCTTGGAGACCCAACGTGCCTGCACCAGTTGAGGGGATGTGCTTTATTTGGAGTAAAAGTATGTAAAGCTGTAAAGGAAATTGATCCATTGTGCGTTGATTGGACAGATCGAATGGGTTGCGCATTTATTGAGACGCGAAAGGTATAATTTTAGCAGATTAGTATGCCGGTGCTGATTTATAGCGATATCGATCATTAAACTTATTTATTTTCGTCCAGGAAGTTAACTTGAAGAAAACACTTTTTAGGTTCATTTTACTCGAAAACCAAGATTTTTCGAGAGAAACATTTATCCCTAAAGATATTGACTTTAACTTCTTTCCTAACATTCTTTAAAAACTGTGTTAATTGTCTTGGAATTTGAACTCACGTCAATTAGCAGGAAGGAGTTATCGAGAGCAATGGTGGGGTATTTTTTTAGTTAGCCAAACTATGTTAATTACAACCTAACACAACTTTTACAAATCAAATCGTGTTTGAAGTATTCCGCTAACGACAAATAAACAGAGCCTCGTTGAACCTCGTGTTTGTTTTAACAAGCATACGATACATCAATCATTAAAAAGGGCATGGATAGAAGCCCTAGAACTGGATTGTTTAGATAATTTGAATGAGGAGAATACGGGAGAAAAGGACAGGAAAATATAGAATATATCCTGTTTTCTTTTTTATTGTGAAGTATTTGAGGTGGAAAAGAATCATCATCCCATTACATTAAGTTTGCTTGCGGCGCACACTGGCTTATTACCACGTAAGATTCATAATTCAAACAGCTTACATTACATGCTTATCATAATACTATTTCAAATTGAAGAAAAAAAAAAGACTTAACATCCGAAGAATATGTTACCCATTGCTAATTGTGAAAGGAAAAGTACGGCGTCATTCAGGAGTTGTTGAATGGTTAACTATTCCTTCCTAAGGCTCGTCATAAAGAGTTCCAACTTTCAAACCGTTTTTCTTCACACATTTGTTCCGCTCAAGATCAAGTTTCGCAACGGGTTCGTGTTTGTGTTCGCTACTCCCCTTACTATTTAACCCTTTGCTGTTCGGTAAGCCAGTAACAAAGCAAATAAAAAAATGGAAAATCCTTACCGTAACCAATATTCCCTGGGACCCAAGAGGAAGAAATTATTACGCATAGCTCAACAATTGTTTTGCTGTCATGCTTATCATAAAAAAACGCAATTTCTTAAGTACGTGACAACAAATGATGACAGGGTGAAGAATGTCTCGAATGTCTCGGGGAAGAATTTTTCGGCAGCATCTTTACTTTCCCGTATTTAACCCGACCAAAGCGCGCATAGGACAATGCACCCTTGTTGATAATAACAAAGGGAAAATGTTTAAAGATGTAAGCAATTGAAGAACGTTCATATAGAACTATGAAATGGGAGTTGAAGATGATAAAACAATGCTCAAAATGTATGTATAGTTTAAGCACACCACAACTCGTTGGATCGGTATCGTTGAACGTGAGTAAATCGAAAGTACATTTATATTTTTATTTTCTAGCGCCTTGTTATTTCTCCACGAAGGAAAATAATAAATACTTTTGGCAAAAAGACCGAGATAATTCAAAATAGTCAACTGTTGATGAACTCGTGCATGATTTCAGATACTAAATCTAGGAAATCAGAGGTCAAAATGAAAGACGATTTTAATGTCCATAAAGTAAGTATGATTTTTGCTGCGTATCTAATCTCACTGGTATTCGAAGTTTAGTATCTTCTAAGGGTTTTATAAAGGCATCTTTGCTAATTGTTTAATATGTGAATAATTTTTTAGCGTTTTTCTCGAATCGTTCATCAGAAACAAACATTAATTCCACGTACATACGTATCAATTTCACCATTCAAGGCTGATCAGAATAATTTGTACCAGCGTATAGTACTACCGAGTAATAACCGGTTCATTTCTGTCCTACGTGCCGATTGTTGATTTCCACTGAACAAATCTCGGATCTACACTCTCGCATCTCGCTGTCATCGGTGCCGACACGCGTGTCTCAACTGCTTGAAGATTGTAATTTTAGCTGCAAGAGCACATAGCTGCGGTCGCCGCACGCCGCAAGGAAAGTATCACCGACATGTGATTCATTCGTTGGCTTGATAAAAAGAAGCTCACAATCGGGCGCTTACTCGCGGCTGAAACACAATCTTCTCGCCCATGCGTAACAGGTAAGATGGGGTTGTGGAAGAAGTGGATTTAACGCACAAAACAAAACAAAAAAAAAAGCAACGAGAGGAAGTGGCGTTACGAGGTCAGGAATCATTTCATTACTCATGATCCACTCACGATCGTCATCGTCACGATATGTATGCAGATGGATAGAAGATGAATTCCACAAGACAATCGCTGCATCTGTGAATGAATCACCATAAAGAATGCATAGGCAATTCCTATTAGCGACAGAACATTGGCCGATGCCCATTACACTGCAGCCGGCAGCAGCCGCAATGTTGCATCCTCAACAACGTCTCTGATTATTCTATCCGCACGAATTCTACAAACGTTACAAGGGTACACACACACACACACACACCAACCGGTTAAACTATTCCAACAGAAGACAACAGCATATGTTCCTTTCCTTCGGATGAGGTGCATAACAACATGGCAAAAGAACGGGTTGGGTAGAATACAAAATAAATCAAACATTTCTATTTGTTTGTTCACTCAGAACCCGGTACTCCGGCTGATCCGGGGGCATCATTCTCGGTGGTTTCTGTGAACCATTTGCGCTGGTTCCGTATACACACACACACACACCTTTTCTCTTTCCCCTTTTGGGCAGCAGTAAAAAAAAAAAGCGAAAACGAACTAGTTTCTTCGCACGATCTTCGACCAAGATGCAACGGTGCATATCACCGGGTGCGCGATCGGGCTCGCGCGCGCACGCTCATGTTCCGCCGATGCTTCCCATTTCAATGCGCTACGGAACATATGCCCCGCGGCTTGACACATGCTTTATTTGTCGTTGGACGATGGATAAGCGATGCTTAAACATAACTTGCCTCTTTAGGCAGCGGGTGTTAACATTTTCCGCATGGTTAAAGCTTATGTTTAGTGCGCTGAGAAATTGTTTTATAATAATAATTGGAATGTGTTACCTATCTAATATACAATCAATATCAAATGCTCGCGAGAGAGTGGGGTTTTACAGTTAAAAACATTTTTCCTGATTTAGCTTTCCAAGACATAATTGGAAAGTTCAGTTTGGAGACAAAATAGGATAGTACAGTAGGTTGGACAAGAACAAAGTTTTATTAAGATTGGCTCATATTTTTACAAACTCCACTTCCACTTATTTTTTGAGCCAAGTGCCAAGTTTTGCGCCTTAAAGTGAGATCCGCCAATAAAAACGCTTGTTTTTGAATCGTAATTCAAAATTCATTCAAAATACAAACAGCTTTATGGCACCTACAGTATTCGAAACCCATTTGTCAGTATTTTTTAAACATGTAATGATCACTTCGACTCATTTATCAGGTTTTCATAAAAATCGTTCAAGTCATATCTTTGAATTCCAACACTTTTTAGGTTCAATTGCCACTACGATATTTGATGCATTTTATGGCTCGGGTAGCTAAACGGTAAAATAAAGATAAAAATTTATATTACTCTTTTCTAAAACCATGTATTAGCATCCTTTTTATAATGCATAAATGCGTTTAGACAACACATTCAAAGAGTCATGCTACGTACTGTACATCATGCTACGCTTATTTACCATAAAACTTAGGTTAACAAAAAAACACCATGAAGAAACACTGGCATGTATTATGGGCGATACAATACAATGCCATTTGTTACATTGCAACCAATACTACCTAAACAAGCTAATTAGCAAAAGGCCTAGAACCGACGTTGTCGCCAACAATCGATCGTACGGCGTGCCTATGTTCTCTCCTCTCCGTAATAGGAAAAGGCATTCCAATCCCAAGTCCCAGATGGCCTTCTTGTTTTCCACCGATTCCGATGCACACTGATGCGGATTGTTGCTTCTGCATCGGCTGTGTGCCCTGGCATGCGACTACACTCTCTACTTTGTTCCAGGAATTCCTGGTGCTTGTAGTCGTCGTCGTCGGTGCATCTCCGCGATATCTTTCTGTACGAGTTCTGCGCACGTGGAACGCTTTTCACCTCGCGGTGCATGATGCACCGGTACCACTCGCGGTAATTACGTGGCAATGTGCATTTCCTTGTTCGTTCCTCTTTTTCTTACCGCTGCACCGGGGGTTTGATTGATGAATTGCTGACACGTCTGTCATTTGTTTTGGGAATCTTGAATCTTTTCTTCTATTTTCAGTTTACGTTGGCTGCAGAAATGTATCGGGTAAACATTGGAGAGCTGTAAAGTAAAAACTCTCTATTTTATGACCTTGCACTGGTGTGGCTAACCCTGTCGCACCGTTTAGGTTGGGTGTTTGTCTCGTCCCGCCTGTCGCAGTCTTTACACTAATGAGTGTGCCATACCATACGACCGTACAACAGAGTACGACCGTACAACAGCAATGCCAGCACCAAAAACCACAAACATTCCCTGCCGTTCCGGTCGGAACGGGTGCAAGAAGTGTGCGGCCGTCTGGGATGCAACGGCGTCAAGGGAGTTCGTGAAGGGCCATTTAAGAAAAAGGGATTTTGTTTAGCTGTTCCGCCAACGGAACATAGAAAACCCATCACTCTAATCACTATTTAATGTCCACGAACATTTTGTTTTTGTTTCCTATTTTCAGCTCAATTGATTCCCACTCCATACCCAATGATGGATGGATCATCCGGTGGCCCGAAAAAAAAAGCCTTATCAAGCACGGTACGGATATCAGCAAACCGATTAGACGGCTGTAAAGGGTTCATGGTTTTATGGTTAACAATGAACAGGCAGCAAGGCAAGGAATGGTTCCCATTTGGAAACCGTCCATAAACAACCTTATGTCGTCTGGTGACGAAAAGCCCGCAATGCATTTGGTATTTTTATTATTTTAAACTTTACAGACACTGTAGGCTTTAAACAACCGATTTTACGATTATTACTGTGAATCAATATATACTTTTCAAATTGTTAATGGAAGTTTTAATGAAATATCCTTTGTAAATTCGTAATACTAAATGTTAATATTAAACGATTAGTTTTGGATAATTTTATGGAATCTAAAAAATTATCATAAACAGTAATTTTTAAATGAATCATTGTTTAAATGTTTTCAACAAAGGTTGCAAAAACGGAACAAAACGGAAAAAGTTATTCTGCTTTCACCGTAAAATAAACCGGAAAAAGCGATTATTTACTTATTTGTAGCAATTCATATAAAAATTCCATAACACCCGTCAAAAGGCACGAACCAAAGCAATTAACATAAGTTACTTGCTCGATGAGGTGGGATTAGTCACCAACCCTGTGCACACGCGAACAGTCACCCAAGCTTAGAAAGCCACGCGGCGGGCTACAATAATGCTTAACAATGAGTGTGCAGTGCCGCAATGCAGTTTTGCAGCTGTGGCAAAGCGCAGCGCAAAAAAGGGAAATAAAAACACATTTGCTATACACTTCCCCCATCGCATGCATACAAAACAAACCGGAACCAATGTTAACGCCTTGCAGCCGTAAGCTTTTCTAAAGCGAGAGGAAACAAAATCTCATACTTCATCTAGTGTCAGAGCTTTATGTGGCAATTTTTCGCTTCCAAAAGGAAAAGAGAATTAATATATATATGTCATGACTGTTGGAAAGTTGACGCTGCAGAAGAAGTACCCGTAATGTAATGCGCTACGTCGTGACTGTAAATCCTAGCATAAATTAATTTCCCAGCTAGACAAGCGCATCCATTCTGCAACCATCACTAAATGGGGCATGATGTAAGGACGGTTGTTTTTTTGTCCTATTCACGCAACCAAACGTCACCACGAATCGTGATTGCACTTTTGCATTTGCAGCAACAAAACCGGCACAATACACTCACGCGGGCTGTGAGCCTGTGTGCTCAATCAACCGGACTGATAAGCAAACACACCATTTGTATCCTCCGTTTTCTAGGTTCGCCAGCGTTCGCAACTGCAAAAATGGCCAATGACAAACGCATTCGCAACGCATCATTTGCACTCTGAGTGGGTTCTTGTGGCCGGTTCCGTATAGGGTTAGCTGCCGATCGAGTTTCTTCACCTCTGTGTGACTTAACCGAACCGTGGTAGCCGGCGGTGGCGGAATAAGATGAAAGGGACCGGCCTAGAACTTGCCGATCTGCAAATCTTGTTGTGCGAAGCTTTCTTTCCACCGTACGGATGCAAGGATTAATGATGGCTTATTTGCTTATACTTGCTGCTGAGATTGAGGTGATCCGAGACGACCATTTCCCACACCGCGATCAGGTTGCATGAGCTGGATCGTTCACAATAACATCAGCATCTAGATCGTACCAAATCCGCGGAACCGACACTCAGGTTACAACCCGTTGCACCCAGTTGGGAACGTTTACGTCCTTCATGAGCACCGCCGAACAACCACCGAAGCAACAGTATTGTCACCCCGGAACCTTGAAGGCGGGCTAAGCCACACTTGCGCGACATAGCGCACCAACTGTCAACTCGGGTGGTATCCACTACCCCCCCCCCCCCCCTCCCATCGCCCCTGCAGGCTACTACCGGCTGTTGGGCTGCATCTATCGTTTTGTATTTTTTCGCGATCCTCGCGATTGTGCTGTGACCGAACAGAAACGTAAACCGTTTGCGTAACCGAGCGGCAACGTAAACATAAACGCGGCAAATTGGTTAAACGAACCACAAGAGGCTTCCTCGGTCTTTTGTTTGTTCTATCGCCAAAAACCCTTCGGTGTAAGTGTGTTGTTTTAGGGTAGAAGCTGTCTGGTAGAAATATGCCGAATCATTTACGACATTTTGCGTCTCCGGAGGGTTGGAAACGATGGCAAATCATCTAAAGAGGTGTGTCTCATGTCGATATGTGTTTTTTTGTTTTGTTTTTTAAGCATATTTTGGATTATCATTGTGATATCACTTTGTGCAGATGGCTGTTAGATATTGATGAGCTTTTAGATATTTGTTTCTACAAACATATTTTTAAAATTTATTTTAGTTTTACATCTTATTTATATTGTTGTTGAAAAATTATTAATATATTTTAGCAGTTTTTAAATAAATTTGTATTTGTATATATTTCTAGCTTTCTTTTTCGAAGCAATAAAAAGTGTTTGAGGCAAAGATGCCGTCATAATTAAAAATAAATAAATAAATAAATAAATAAATAAATAAATAAATAAAAAGTGTTTGAAAAGCTTTCCCATCCGTTTGGGCGTTTTCAACTGGAATAGAATTCAGAAATGGTCACAAAATTCTCCCTTGTTCAAACCCCTACAAATTGTGCACTTGTGTAAAGAATTGAAAAACAAATTCTCCGCTTTTTTCCACTTCACTTCAACTAAAAAAAGGTTGTAAATATGCACGATAAATTGATTTACCATAACGTTGAACATAGTTTCATTTCATGCTTAAATAATTCTACTTCTTCGTGCATAATACACCAAAGGGTTGGCTAGAAACACACAACACACAATCGCACTTTCTATGCACAAACCCACATTGCAAGCCAAGGTTTCATGCATTTCTTAAGCGGCATATATTGCAATATTGTTTAAAACAAAAACCGCGTAGATAAAACCTTCACGCTTCAGCATATCTTGCGTGCCGGGTACGTACGTATGTGCGGTATGCATGATGAATTCATTTCACTGTTTCAGTACGTCTTGGTGCGGACAATTAGGTGTAAGCCAATTTAGGTTTTGGCGCTAATGCCTTGGAGCGTTGGCAGAAACCGTCTCCGATGGCTTAAGCGGTCAAAACAAGATGCCAAAACGGTAGGTGTCGAGTAGCTCATCTCGATAATATCTCTTACCGTTTGAAGTAAATCCGTACGCCCGTACACGCATTTTTGTACTATTCTTGATGCGGCATTCCGGCATTTAAACGGCCACAAAAAATGTGGAAATAAATGGATAAGCATTAGAGCGACGTGTTGAAAAATGTTCTGAAGTAAAGCTAAAAACTGTGTACGACTGTGTTTTATAACACTTTTAGCCTGCATCCCCAAGTCTCAGTTTTTCCACACGAGTTTTGCCTGGAAAGTGTGCACAACTGTACGCACGTACGAAGCGTTGTTTGCCCGGGGTGAGAAATATAAATGACCGATTAAAACTCGGTGGGCGTTTTCGGTGCCAATGTTTTGTCTTGAAAAAGCGACGACGCAGTGGGCATTAGCATAGATAGTCATCGACAACTTACAAATGCGGCTTCAAACACGGCTGCAAACTGGCGGCGAAGCAAACATCTTTACCAACCATCTTGACCATCGACACCATTTTGATGTTTCTTCACGTCGGAAAAGATCGGGAATTATTGCAGTGACTGCAGTGCAAACACAGGCGCGGGTTAAGATTGATCTTTACCGAAAACGACGATAACAGACGAACGACGCCGTTTAGCTTTAGTATCATGAAATTATGAGGTTTGTGTTTTGGGGTGTTGTAAATATTCTAACGGAATTGCCGCCACAGTCAATCGTTCCCAATCAACAGATTCCCATGAAAAATAGGAAAAGCAGAGAGAATTTTTTTCTATATCAACAAAATATCAACTTCCACCGGACGTCTTCTCGTAAGGTAGCTGCTACCAGCAGGGGAAAACGTACCAGAAAAGATATAAAATATGATCCAACGGCGAGTTGAGACCACACCGCACTACTATACCGGGGGATCTTTGATTTACACGGTGAACCGTGTCGGGTGGATAGCATTCACATATATATATATATATTTCAAGCTCATAAAGTCATAAAGTTGCAAAACGGAACCGAACCCAACCGCGGGATGTTTGAAATAAAACAAAAATAGTCGGACCCTACCGGTAGACAACAACAGTGAGCTAAAAAAAAAACCCCCAGAGGCAGTAGTAAAAAGGTGAAGTAAAATGTGAATAATGAAAAAAAACTCGCAGACACACACACACACATAAAATAACACAAAACCTGCGCAACCTCCGAAAGGGAAAAAGCGATCATCCATCCGCGGAAACGATAGTTTTCGGAATGGAAAGAATAATACAGACTGAAATCAAGAATGTGTTCCGACGTGCGGTTACGGTGCGTCATAAACAAAAGGCACACGTAGAAAAGGCGGTTGGTACCATAATAAAAAAAGGAATCTAACAAAACCAAGCTTCAAGAGCGAATAACGATGTAACCAAAAATCGAACATGACTTCTTCCCAATTCACTATCGATCGGAGATTTTTTTACTTTTTTGTTGTCGATTACCTCCGAAGGGTCCAAATCATTTAGCTATATTTTATGAAGAAACAAAAAAAAGGACGTTTCCCCCTATAGGTGACTATAAAAGAACGAAAAAAAAAACAAAGAACGACCCAACATACACAATACAGCCTCCGGGATGTGAAGACTAACAATAGCATGCCGAGCGAACGACGGCTTCTGAGGCAACGCGAAGATGCTGAATTAATGCAACGGAAACCCCGGGGCCGGCGAAACGGGTCGGCGAAGAATTAGCACTCCGAGGGGTTAAAACAGACGCAATAAATGGCCAATACGTCAAACAGAGACACTCGGTGTCTTCGACTTTTGTTTTCCCAAGTTTTTCGCACTTTTTTCGACTTCCGTGCCGAGAGAATGATGATGATCATGGTGGTGGCAACGATCAAACAAACCAAAAAAAAAGAACTTTTGATAAACACTGTCGGGCTAACAAAATTCGGTCAAAAGGGAAGAATTTTATCACACAACACACAAGAGCAAACGGTGCCGGAAAGAAGACCCGATGATCGTATCGTAAAAATTGAACAGATTGATTGCACGATAGATGTGCGACTGGAGGAGGAGAAGGAGAGACCCATTCGGTGTAAGACGATCACAGTTTAACGATTGCTGTCATAAAAATTAGCAACGGAGCATGCACGACATGAGGTAAGCATTTTTTGTTTTGTTATCTTAATTATTTACACCCAAAACAGAACAAGAACACTGGTCTGTGGTTGAATAATAAATTTAAAGCGATTCGCGATGCGTTGGTTTTTTTATGTTTTGTTTTTGGCGCAAACAGCCTGGACAAAAGCGAACACGAGCGTACCCCATCCACGAAAACACGAACGTATCATCCATCAAAAAAAAAAAGAGGGAATAGGCTGACGGTTAAGCAGGCCGTATCAGATAATAGACGGACCCCGAATGGGAGGACAAAACGTTACGTTGCAGACTTGGACGGGATGATAAGCGCGACGTTGAGACAACGAAAGTATCACGAACCAGCCAGTCAACACACCGCCACGGGGTAAGTCAACGTAACAGGCATTAAGGCGCGCGTGTGATAGTCGACCAGGGTTGGGTAGTTGTCTTATGTGAAGAAAAAAAAAGACGTCCTACTGTTACGAAACACTACGCTCCATAGAACAACCCTCCTCCAGTGAATGATATGCTTGATATAATGCTAAAAGAAAGAAACAATTCTTTTAAAGTTCTCACATTTTAAACCATATTTTTCACCCTGAAAACTTCACACATATCGATCATCCCTTCGCAGTGAAAGAAACAAATTGTTCAACCCGTTTCTGGTTTGCTTCCCATATCGGATGAAGAGATCGTTTTACATGCGCTTTTACAAATGAACCCGATGACAGCAAGCTGTCACTGACACAAATCGACCGTTTGGATGCTCAATTTATTGATCCCATTACGTTCGTATCAAGCGGTCAGAAATAATCACGCTTGAAACCGAGATGAATGAATCTGAAACGACCGATCATGACTGCGGGACACACATCGCATCATCATCATCATGATCCGTGCCAGTCCGTCCTATGTGATTCATATTTGTCACATGAGATGCTTTATTTTTGGAAGTACCACAAGACATATGTGATATGAAAAAAACGTGCCATTGATAAGATTATACTTTTTCTTTCTTTGAGAATGTCGAATGTTCCGAGTTGCTACCAGCGCAGTTTGAGATTTTGTTTGTTTGGGCGAGAGAGTTTTCCGCTGTGAAGAAATATTGGAAATGTATTAAATTTTTGGATTGCTTTTTCTAGCTAATCCAAGCTAAGAACTAATCAAATAATATAGACAGAACTGTACGACTTATCAAAACATTTGTTTTGGAATAAAATATGTGCTATAAGGCAACATTTCAAATACAGCAACTCTAGATAACTTAATTCCCATACATCCCATTAAGTAAAGAAGACTTTGTGTACTTGAGGATATATTCCAGCCAACATTGTTTGTTCTTAAATGCTTAAATGCTGCTCTGGTAATATTGTTATATTCTCTATCTGTTACTGAATAAGTAAAATTATTGAATGGGCACGATTAGCACATTAAACGGCCACTCACGAACGATCAGATCTGAATGCGTGTCTTCAATTCATATCAGCTGATTCCCGCGTTTTTTTACCATGAGTACTGGCACGATCAACCAAACCAAATCACACACCATTTCGACAGGCCGATTTTTTCCCGGTGGAAGTTTGTTTTAATCGAATGTGAAGGTATCATTCGTCTCTGCCAGCGCATGTGATCCTTATCAGATCGAGTAATCGATGACAGCTCAAACTACTTGCCTTCGACACGAGATTCGTTCGAGACAGCAGGGAAGAAAGTAAACACGCACCGTATCGATAACCTCCCCGGTGCGGAAATTACGGAACTACGGTAAAGGTAATGGGAACTAGCAGGGAACTGTACAAAGATGAACATTTACCTAGCACCAATATCAACCCGTCAACGGCAACAGGAAACGTGATCTTGGACTTTGCTTTGACACATATCTTCTGCGACTCGACGTCCGCCATTTTTGCGTAGCACTTGATGCAAATCGGCGGTTTTCACTGCGATTATGTGTTGTTTCACAAATTAGTTCTGATCGTGTGTGTGTGTGTGTATGTTTTTTGTTTAATTTACACTCACTCTATGTTGAATTTTCTTGAAGCACATTGCTCTTTTTAGGTCTAAATGCCTCGGTTTAGACTGAGTGACACCGTTTGACAGTTTGTGCAGTTACGCATCTGTGTGCACATCACGCAAACACACTCTTTTTCTCTTTCTCGCAGCCTACTGTGCAGATAACAAAGAAACTACTAAGCCACTATTTCTCGTTATTATGCCATATATTCTTGCTGTGATGGACATATGACGCACATAAGCACACCTTGCAGTGGCAACGATTCGGCACAATCAAGCACTTCCCTTTTGGCAACACTTGTGGGCACTTTTTAAACACGGTATCCCGGTAGTACCTGCACCGTTCACTACAATGGGGGACGACTACCCTACTTCAAATTGACAGTTGTTGTCAACTTTCCAACGCGTCGCTCTGCTAACGGGAGGCTGTGAAACGCACAGGGCAACTGTTGTGATTGTGCCAATAAACGTTCATTCCACGGTTGTGTTTTGATTGCCCGGCCAGGATGGGGCGGAATGATACTGAGCGCACAAAATAATCTCACTCACACCACCTAGCTGCCACAGCTGCACCGCACTACCAGTGTCATCCGTCGGGGGCGCGCGCGTTCGCTCACTGTGCCACTCGTCCACTGTCACAATTGTCAAAAGTGATTCCAGCCGCAATAAACAATTCGCATACCGGAACAAGCAATTGGTTGGTATGGTTCGCGAGGCTAAGTATATTAGCCGTTGCAGCAATTGTAAGATTAACGGAAATTAGGCATTAAATACAATCCGTCCTCCATTCTCCACACTTGTGGCTGGTGTCTCACTAGCAGCATTCAAATCAATTTAAATCGTTGCAGCATGATTTTGTTGTTTCGCTGCGTCTTTATGACGACCCCGACCAGCCAGCCAGCTAGCTAGTTGGGCCGTTTGGGGACCGTGTTTTTTTATTTTTACTTTCCCGCTGTCCCACACTCGTAGTGATCCACTTTTGCCGCTTTTGCCCCAATTGTCGATTAGAACAACGCGCTGGACGCTGGTATTAATTAATTAACAAAATGTTTCCCGCGGTTCCAATTTACGGCGCCGAAATAACTTATCGCTTGCTGCGGTCGGATGTGTTGCCTTGACTTGAATGATCTGGTCGTTTTACGAGATCGTACGACGGTACTTGGATTAGTTAGGCTTCACTTAGTTAATCTTCTTGCTGCGGCGTTTTGGGGGTTTAAACTATCGACAAAATGGGCACGGGTTGCTTTTTTGTTTTATTTTCCTAATTCCTTTCCGGTTTGGTTTCAAGATTGCGCAGTTTCTACACACTCCCAGGGCGTACCGCATGCATACGTGTATGATGACCATAAAATGAGTTTAAATTACTTTAATCACTGCACTGTAATCTATCGCTCGTAACCGGCTCCTAGACTTGCCCACGAACGCTTCGCCACTCGACCCCAGCCCCCCGTCGTTTGCTACGAATTTTGAACTAAAATCACACGCACACACATCAAGCGGCACACTGATAGATTACAGACGAAATCAAAATAAAAACACACCACCGGATCACCGCTTGATTTCCGCAACAACGGACGAAAACCACCAGAGCTAAGCGATCGATCAGTTGGCCGATCAATCTATCAAATCAGCACTAAGCAGAGAACCGACCGAAACAAACAAAGTATGAAAACACTCGAGTCCTCTCGGGTCTGAAGGATCGCGGTTAGGTCGTCTCTTTTGAATGGTTTGCAAGCGCGTGCACACGTGTTTACCGCTAGGCTTCACGCACGGGAATGAACGACGGAATGAATCTGCTTGCCACTCACTTGCTAGCGGCGTTTCGTTGAAAATTGTTAATCCAGGGTTGTCAAACTTTCACAATAGTGTGAGGTAATGGAGTGTCCCGATAAGCTACAATTATTAGAGCGATTTCTATTTGATACAGCTGTTATGAATGTACTCCATACATCAGCATAAATAAAATACGTAATTTCGTACCCTTAGCTATTTACGTATTTGTGAGAAAAATGATCACAGATTTCAAAGAGCATACTACAAGATCAACCGTTTCAAATAACTTGTTTATTGGTATTTTTCCTATTTTCTTTCTTATTTTAGAGATAGGCAAATAATAACTGGGATGTAACAAACACATAAATTATATGCTAAACGACTAGTAGATAAACTGAATAATGAAATAAAATACTTTGAGTGGACCAACATGACTATGAACAGAGAAATAAAATTGGACT
This sequence comes from Anopheles rivulorum, assembly GCA_018908115.1. Taxonomy (NCBI): domain Eukaryota; kingdom Metazoa; phylum Arthropoda; class Insecta; order Diptera; family Culicidae; genus Anopheles; species Anopheles rivulorum. Next base: position 27,784,379 of record CM032177.1, on the reverse strand, counting down.
GGCCAAAAATTTATTCGACGGACAAACTATAGAAGAGCATTCAAAATGCAACTTCATAGGTAAGCCAATAGAGAACTGCAATGAAAATAATACAAGTAAAAATACACAGATATTCCTCGCATCGAGTCTAAGATAAGTGAAAATCTTTAGATTTTAATTTAAAAATCAAGTTCAAGCTTCAAGAATCCAATCAATTTAATATCATAATATCATTTTCCCAAGATATACGGCATGGCCGTTCTGAAGAGAAATAAAAAAAATCCTTTTTCTATTTTTTTAATATCAATTTCCTTGAAGCATTTTAATCTGTTAAATTTAACATAATTTGAACTAAATGGTTGGAATATTTATGTTACTTGAAATCTCAAGCACTCGTGGGTTATTTTTAGTAGCGCGACGGCTTTTACCATGTTGTCAAAATCTCCGAGTAAGTAAGGATAAAAATATCAGATCAGGTGTGTTCAAGGGAGTTTGACATGCCTGTACACTATGCTGTATATCAATCTTTTTTGTTTATCTTTGAGTTCTCCTCATAAACGCGAGTGTCGTTCATCAGTGGAAAACTTTGTAAGATGTGCAGTATTGTTTTGACTAGAATAACGGATAGTAATTTACAATCGTTTTTTCGTTTCCTATTTTATATGCAAACACTTTAACGGTAATTTTTAGAAAATAAACATAAAAATAATTTATATATGATTGATAAATTATAGCACAAACATTTTTCTTGTTTGTAACTGCTGACGAAAACTCTATAGGAAACAAAATAAAAAGTACGTAGATCATAATACCTCTAACTTGATACACACTCATCATATAGTGACAGTGTCAAGTCACTTGCCTCATAAATTAGTTGGCCTAATCTAGCGTGAATAGGTGAATGTTTACTTAGGACAAATATTTTGTGTTGACTGCGTGATCTCGTCCGCAGTACGGTGCCATATCCAGATAAAAATTATGCCCATGCATTATCAGACACCTCCACTACACGACCACGTTTTCATGTGCTTTGAAAAATGTCTCATCATCTTCATCCGTTTTTGTCGTGCCAAAACAAACCGTTTGATCTTGGCGCTTTCCCTACCGTAAGGACCCTTGAGGTATGGCTTCCTTTTTTGGGGTGTAGCTACCTGAGCATACCTTTGACCTACGATTATCGATAGGCATGCAGTTACCCGAATACGAATGAGAAAGATTATATATATAAAAAGAAAACAAATCATCTTTTCAAAAGGAGATCATTTTTACTTGATCCATTATTGCACGTAACGTTTCACTGACTTTCCCATGGTGGGTTTGGCAATAGATCGCCTGTGAACACCCCTCGGATGATGATGCACTGGTTCATTCTTCTTGCCCTTTTCGAGCAAGGAGAAAAATAGGGGGAATAAACATCACAAAGAATGTCATTACATCCCTTCCGTCTGGGTGAGCCCCGTACACGCCGTGTGGAAGATTTTCAATCACAACTTATAAGCCATAAGAAGGCGTGGATCAAGTTAGGGAAGGCCAAAAATCATCAGCTGTAATAAATGTGAACAGAAAATAGGCCCAACAGCCTAACACGTCCTTGTTGAAGGTTGATTTACGGCACAAAAATCCACCGGGATAATAGCAACTTTGTGTAGAATCGAGTGATCTTCGTTTCGAACTATGATCGCATCGAAGGGCCGGATTGTGTACGAGCGTAAATGGAAAAGCCGGCTTACGATATTTATTGACAGACGAAGAATGGTGTCCATTCTGTTACGCTCGAATTGGTTTTGGATAAAAACATCCATTCGCGTAATAATTATCATGCGCTGTTACAACAACACATCACAATTTTCACACATGCATGCATGCAAATACAATAAAATTAACAATTTCCCCACTGCAGCAAAGATCATCTAAATACGGAACGAACGATCCGAATGATCGTTCTTGGACGTGATCGACCAATTCTGTTACTTTGCACTTGCCAGTGTCATCTTCCACACCAGCACACAGTGTGCCATTTGCACAATCACTTCCAGCTGTGCATAAGAAGCGTGTTCTCGCTGTGGAGGATAAATGTCCAATCGATTCACACTCTAAGCTCTAGTGGTCCATTAAACTGGCACCAGAGTAACCGTTTCCGGATCGATCTACTGTTGACACTTGAATGCAATACCAAACGGCCGGACACTTGCGGACACCCAACGATACACCCTGCCAAACGGTGGAAATGTACATGATGCTACCGGTTTAATAGAAACTGACACCGGCCATCTATTATTTCGTCCACAACGCTTCGCTTTGGCGATTAAACTCGGCACCGGTTGCTGCTGGTCGTGAATTGAATCTTGTAAAATGGCTTCACATTAGAGGCAGCGGGAAGGAAAAACACATCTGCTGAAAGCTGAAAGGATGTACGTTGCGTCGTAAAACGGTGTCGCAATTAGTCTTGTAAGTAAGGACAGAACCGGTGTTGTAATGTGATACACCCACAGCATGACTTCTGCATTCATTGCAATATAGGGAATGTGGTTGTAAAAATGTATTACACAAATAATGCCCATTCGGAATAGTGGTTTATATCAATGCATTTATAAATTAATATCTTACACAATAGTTAATGCAAAGTGTAGAAGAAGAAAATAAAGGATTTCAAATATTAAAATTAAACATATGCGATTAATGAGAAAGCAAAAGAAAACAACATAATTATCATACTTATCAAAAAGAGTAATAATCAACCCATTTTTTAAGTTCAGTTTGATAAATATAAAGCAATTTAATTAATACAAAGTTAATATCACGAACATAATTCAAACGTTAACAATGAAACTGAATAGAATATAATTCTTTATTCATTTTCGCAAGAACTGCCATGGCTCGTACGGAAAGCATTTTCAGCATTTATTATTGTTTAATTATTGTCCAACATGACAGGAGAAAACACAATGATGAACAATATTACGTGACTGCACTTCATGAATAACAAAACATATTTTTTTACGGTTGTGCTTAAGCATGTCATACAACATTAACTATACATGCCCTTGTATTATTTACAAAATGTTCTTGTGCATTTATTAATGAATAATAACCAAACTCACAAAGGAATTTTTAATTTTGTACGAAAAGTACAACTAGTCAAGAGATATAAATGAGTGTTAATTAACGATTTATTTCAAATAAATTGAATTATACAAGACAAACATCCGTTAGTCGACAAGTTTCCATATTAATAATGCAATTTATTTACACCAGAAGCTCACAGCAGTCATCCCCATTGAACTTAACATTTAGAAAAAGAAACGAAATACAACAACGATCGCAACAAAACAAGATAAAACAACAAACAACATGAAACAATCGTTTTACATTCTTGTTGGAATTTAGCTTTCATCCACGTTTTCCTCCCCCTGATTTTCTCGCACCACAGGTATAACAAATCTTCCAACATCACAAACACTTACTGCAGTGTGCAGTGAATTTGTCGTGTACTCATCAACGGGAGCAATAAATTTAAAGCTGGCATGAAATAATCAAAATCATCGCAACCCCAACGAAAAAAAAAGATTCGAAACACGAAGGCTTACAGCCGAAACTAAAAACCCTTACAGATTGCTTACCAAACCAACCACACATTATAAGGAATTAAAAGAAAACCGTGTAGTTTTTTTTCTTCGCCAGTTGAAGAGAGCCTGATCCGCTTGTGGGCCAGTTTGTAGATGATTATCTCGCGGTTGCGGGTCGAAAGAAATGGTGAGTTTTTTATGAAATGTCTTTTTTTGTGGTTCCTTCTCGACGATACGCTAAACAAATTGCTGCCATAACCCCTAGTCGGAGCTAACTGGTCCACTGGTCCGTTTGGCAGACCCTTTAGCGGATCATTCTTTCACTGGAGATTTTCAGAAGATCTCGGCTACGATCACAATCACCACCAGCCGAGGAAGTCGCCCGTTTGGTGTGGGGCTTGGCTTCTTCGGGCTGACCTGGAAGTGTTGGATGGTCGGTCCAACGGTCCAATTAAAAACCCCAACGCCGTAATGGAATAATAAGGGTCTAGTCGAGTGGCTTGACTTCTAACCTCGGTCTGACATACCAGCCAGAGGGTATAGCTACACGGCGCAGAGGAATCCGGTAGCCAACGCATAAAGCTGGTAAACCGATGGTGACCATGTCATTTTTCTTGTGATTAAAATAAACTCATCCCGAGCATGACTCTGCCCCTTGCTCCTGTAGATATATTGCCGTAAGGAAATTAAGCAAGGAAAGGAAGGAACAGGCGACGACTTGGCTGCTGACAGCTGTACATGTAAACGGAACATGTCATGAAGCACGAGTGCGCCCTTCAGATCGTTTTGATCGCCTGTCGCACTTTTGTCACAGTTTTATCAATTGTAACAGACGTTCGTACATGGTACAGGAACATTGTAATGTATTCGGATATCGTGAACAAAAGAAACACACATTCTCTGTACTTTTGGGTTGAGCTAAGCTAATTGAAGAGCTATTTTTGAGCTACGACCAGCAATAACTTTCTTCTCAATTCTTATATTTTTTGTACGTAAGGCATTCTCGATCAAATGACACAATTGCAGTGCTCTTTATTATGAACTTATTACTATTTTGTGCCACAATCACACTAAAGAGGTCATTTTTAAATAAATTTGCCTTAAATAAATTATTTACCGCTGCGATATAGTGAATTTATTTTTTATTTCTTGACATTAAACAAATCACTCATTGAAACCATGTTTAGTTGATCAGAATGCATTATTCTAAACGTTCTACTCGAAAGTGGTTTCATAGCGTCTCTCTGCTAGAGCAAGAGAATCGCAGCTCAGAAGACATAGTTCTGCTCCTACTGCGTAAGCTCGTTTCGTAATGCACACGCAGACGAGGTTATTGATTACGAGCTAACATGCAAGCAAAAACAAACAAAAACCAGAACGAACCTCACATTGTCAATCAATATGGTCGTGGTTTTTGCTTTTCTAGTGGAAATGATACCCGTAGCGGTTCACAATATATTGAGAGCCCGCTATAGTCCCGCACATAACCGCAACCGGTGGCTTTACAAGGACATAAAACATCACACCAGCAACGTGTAGTTAGAGTTACGATTTATTTGTTGCGTTATTGTTAATTACACTGTAATCATAACATGTTATTAATTAATAATACAACTTGCGATTTATTACTCTAAATCGTAAATCGATAAATCACAGTGTCAATATAAATAATTTTGAATTGAGCTCAGTTTCCGGTGCGAAACAAATACCTGAATGATGGTTTTTGGTGACCCAATTTAAGGTCAAACCTCGATTGAAAGTTTCTGCATTTAATACTGTCGAATTTTTATTACTTTCAATTTATTTTCAGATTCATTTTTTCATTTCAAATGTTTTTTTTACGGATCGTTATTAATAACTGACATCTAAATTTTAATTAATAAATATATTGTAAATCGCATTTATTATTTGCCTTATAACATAAAATTAAGATTATCTTCTTATTAATTTCAATGAATTGTACAAATAGAATGCTTGTTGTTGTAAGCATATTAAAGTACAGATTTTTTAATGCAACAAATTTTATGTACAAAAGTGCATCATATGAATTCTCAAATTTCTTATAAATTGACATAAATTCTACTTTCGAAATATCATCTTAAAGCAAACAACTACGACAGCAGCCGCCAAGTGCATCGATTATTGGAGTGGAACCCCAAACGCCCTACCATCTTCACCAGCAGTAAATGTGATGCACTTTATGCACTCAGCCCAGTAGTGATTATGATTGGAGCGGGAATCAATTGCATCGTGTTTCATCTCGAACGAGCGAAACTGAGCTCGTAAATTATTAAATTAATCAACGATGCGCTGGTAAAGTGCACTCTTTAATGTGTTCCACTGGCAGTGGGAAACAGGCCCATGCCCAAGTCCAAGCGAAACATCATTCTAATGGTGTTCAAGCTAGAAAAAAAAAACAGGAAGGGGATTTGAGGGAGCATAATTGTGGCGCACTCCAAAAACCAACACACTCGAACAGGAAATGGATTAGATAATTGAATTGTTCCTGGCACGGGCAGGGGCAACTCCGGTCATGCTTGTTAGACGCGTGGTTTATCTTGCTGTTGCTGCCCCCTGAAGAGGTGAATCTCAAGCGATGGCTTCGAAACCAGACAAAGCTATACGACCATTCGTTATTGTATCAAAACCCCATTAACGATCAAGTAAGATGAATGGCAAACAGAACGCACGATCGGCTCTTGATGCATTGATTGAATGCATTAATGCACTGGGGGGTTCATTGATCGAGTGGATTCAGGTTCGGATCGATCGAGATCGAAATCAACAGCTGTTGTTTCCTTTGCTCTATTCCTATGGCTGTCCTTCTTCGAGAAGCTGGAATTTTGTATGCAACACAAGAAAAGTGACATTATTTCCTGTTTCCAGTGTTGCCCTTGGGGAAGCATTATCAGCAGGAGAGCGTTACAAAGCATACGTTTTAAGTTTCAAAAACGCTGCTCAGATATTTCTCTCCGTGGGCTCCTGCTGGGATACGCTTGGGGACATCTTTCGACGCGATACATATCTCAAATGTCCATTTATGATGCTAATAGGTGAGGATGACAAACCACAGTTAAACACCCAAACCTACGAACACACAAACGCCGCTTGATGTCCGATAAAGCTCATCAATTTATTTCCCTACGAATGGCACTAAATTTGGTTGGTAAGCTTGCGTAGGATTGTTGTCTTTAGGACGCCATATCCAAAGAGATTGTTAATCGTTACGGGTGTTCGATACAGGCGTAAAATTTGCATAGAAATCTCATAGAAATATGAAATAAAAGTCTTCGTAAATAGTATTGAATGATTGATGTTTAAAATGAAGCTTAAATGATAATAAATAAAGAATATAAGATTTAAACGATTGATCCATAACATGATAAACACGATGAAACTATCTTAAAAATCAGCTAATAAATCGTTTTGAAACAATGTTAAGGAGAGTAAAAATATATATTATTTTCACAAAGCTTAAAGATTCATCAAAGTAATATTTTTCACATGTAAATTTTTCTAACCCATTTTTCATCTGATATTCATCAGATATTCTTTACACTATAATATTAGTCGTGTACATTTCTTTTAGATTAAATTTTATTGGTGTTTTTAATAGTCGAAGAATCGTTAGCTATTCGCTGCCGGTGTGTAAAAATGAAAGCGAATCTGGATTGTTTGTTAGTATGTTCATAACGGATGATCTGCGGTGTAATGTTCTATGTATGATTTTGTAATTATACAAAACCAAAGCAATTCAAAAAAAAAACACAAAAGTTACAAAATATAACTCGTAGAATCTGATTAATAAACCACTTGATCGATCAAAACATTTTATACATCGACACATGGATAGGAATGTCGGAAAGTTATCATTCCACCATGATTCGGTTCATTTGTTTTCCAGTTCAATGCAAACACATATCGGGAAGTTTGAGGTGTGATGTACACAAAAAAAGAAAGAAACACGTGTATGCTACAGCGCGAATTGAAGGCCACCGCAATTGCTTAATAAACCACCACAAGCGCATAAGCATCCGAACGAAACGATCGTAATGGATTTCTTCTCGCCCATTGCTTTGAACGGTAGTGATGTTAGTGAACCGATTTCTGTCCACCGGAGTACATTCTTTGCGGCTGAATTATTTCTAATTATTTTCTCGCTTGTTTTTTTTGCATGACGATCAACCATCATTCCGCCGATCTTATCGAGGTTAATGGCATGCTCTATTATGCTTTCACCGGTTGGGGGGATGCTTTGTTTAAAAACCGGTCATTTGTACCGAAAAAAACACACTCACACCAAGAAGAACATTCAAGAATAGTACGATAGAAACATCAAAGAACAGTTTTAATCAAAGAAAACACATTATCTTGGATCATTCATTGCGTTGCACAGATGGTTTCGAACATGTGCCGGTAGATTCGATTCTTTTTCAAACATGCGACAAGAAAATGTCGCCATTTCTCGTCAGTTGTTGGTGGTTATCAAGCTCGATAACAAACATGAATCGATATCGCTCGCCTCGTGCAAGTCATGCTTACGGTTGAAAATTAATCGTAGTTAGGTACACTTGTTTGATACGACCGGAAGGCAACTAATGTTGACAATATTCTTACCTGCATAGAACAATCGACTTAACACCTTCACCTGTTGCATTTTGAACTGCATTTCAAACAAACACAACACGTTGCTATTGCACTGGTGCACCGGCTAAAACGGTGTCACGATCGCGCGTACTATGCAAAACCCTTCCAGCAACTATCGACGTAGAAAGGAACTTATCGATTGAACTAAATCCACATCGGGCGAAGGAATGAATACTTATTTCACCATAAACTTTGCGTAATCGCAGCACTAAACTCTAAATCGTTTTGATTTGCCTCGCGAAATACGCGAAAATTTCGTTCACCAACACACACGCATCGATCATTTGACAGATCAAGTTCCAGGGGTGCTCAGTGCAATGACGAATGCAATATGGTGAAAAATATTTCTTTCGTTTTTTCGTTTTATTTTTCTCTTTATTTGTATGTTTGTAAGGTGTTTTTAAACCGTGTAAGTATAATTGATAATTTGAACAGTACATCTTTACTTTTGGTTGCAGTTGAACTTGATTATTGAGAAATCCCTGAAACAGTGAAGTATTAGACTGGAAGAACTAAACCTATCGTCAGACGTCACACAAATTGAGCGCAATTTGTTTACGTTTGTTTTGTTTTGTTGGTGCTTTGCCGCGGATGCCGGCAGTTTTGATTGTTTTTAGATAAAAGTGGTAAATTTTTCATAAATCCATGGAAAGTTGGGAAGAAATAGGCGAACATTCGTATCTTTTGAACCATGGCAAAAGTGTGGAAAAAATGTACCATAATAATTTTGCAAATGACAACATTAAACAAGCGTGCTTGAACAAAAAGCTTTTCAAAATAAACGTTCCGTACGATCGTCGAGAGGAAACGAAAGATGAAAATCAAACAGCTAAAAAACGGAAACGCATGAAAACAATCGGAACTTTTGACGGCATCACTAAAAGGGTAAGTGGTTTATTGCATATAAAACACTTTGTGTAGAGTAAAAGTTTGATATTTCACTAGATATCTGAAAACCATTCCATTGTTCAACACAAATTGATGAGAAATTCGCTACAATTAGACACCAACAACAAGCAAGCACTTGAGTTTGTGGATCAGTTCAACGCCTCAACCCGTTACGATGGAGCGCAACGTTTCCGGGGTCAAAACGCAACGGAATGTACCATCGTTACCGAGATGGACGGTGAACAGTATCTGATACCTCCACGAGTATCGTTCATAAATTCATCCGTCGATAGATTCGCCGAATACATCGGCGCTAGCGAAACGTTTGATCTAATCGTTCTCGATCCACCGTGGTGGAACAAATACATTAGGCGGGTGAAAGCTGTTAACAGCAAAGCTGGCTACCAAATGCTAACAAACGAGGACATAAAAGCGATCCCCTTGGAGAGGCATCTACACCAGAATAGTATGGTGGTTGTCTGGTGTACCAATGCACCTTCCCACATTGAGGCGGTGTCGAAAGAATTTTTCCCCAAATGGGGAGTAGAACTTGTGGCTTGCTGGTACTGGATAAAGATTACCTCCGCTGGCGAACCGGTCTGCAAATTCAACGAACCGCAACAGAAACAACCGTACGAGCGTATCTTTATCGGCTTGCCGGTCGGTTCAACACTGGCAAAAACATTTCCTCGCGAACGGTTCCTCTATTCGATCCCGAGTGCAATACACTCCCACAAACCACCCATGTTTGGTAAGTGATCGAACACATTAAATGAAATAATTTCGAGCTGTTCACATTATATCGGCCCCTACGGCATTCCTTTCAGATTTATTCACATCGAAATTTTTACCGCAACAAGCCACCTGCTTAGAACTATTCGCACGCAGCCTCTATCCCGGATGCACCTCGTACGGAATGGAAGTGTTAAAATTGCAAAACAAACGCCTGTACGAACTGGCCATGGAAGACGAAGATGGAAAGACGGACGGTTGCGTTGCATTTGAATAAATACGATAAAACTGTCAATTAGCAGCACAAGCGCACACGTTCCCGTTAATGGTGAACATTAGCTTGCTCCGTTTTGTAGCCGTTCGGGTTCATGGTTTGCCATCGCCAAAAATCTTCACCTGCAAGCGATGAATGAAGGTCGTCGTTAGCAGTGGAATGCAATGGAACTCACAGAAGCAGACACCGTCCGCGTTTTACTTACACATCTCATCGACGCTATGCGCCGCCTTCCAACCGAGTTCTCGTTCGGCGAGCGTCGCATTGGCATACATGGACGATATGTCACCTGCTCGCCGTTCCTGAATTACGTACGGTATCTTGACCTTATTCACCCGTTCGAAGGTTTGTATGAGCTCCATTACGGAAATGCCTTTTCCAGTACCGAGATTGTACATCTAAAACAGGGAAGGAGAATAACTTGAACTACTTTTCGATTTTCTTTACAGCCCTCTACCAAACGACATACCTTTAGGCCAAGGTGTTCTTTGTCCAATTTATGCAACGCTGCCACATGACCAGTGGCTAAATCCATGACGTGTACGTAATCCCGTACGCCCGTCCCGTCCGGTGTGTCATAGTCATTGCCGAAGATGGTCAGCACATCCTTCTTTCCGATCGCTACCTGGCTAATGTACGGCATCAGGTTGGTGAACTGCTTAGTCGGATCTTCCCCGATGCGACCGGATTTGTGTGCTCCAACCGGATTAAAGTAGCGCAGCGCAATGATGTTCCACTTGGGATCGGCCCGTACCGCATCTTTCAGCATCTCCTCGATGAAGTACTTCGTGCGCCCATAAACGTTCGTCACGTTGCCGGTGGGATTCTCCTCGGTTATCGGTAACCGTTCCGGTTCGCCGTACACCGTGCAGGAGCTCGAGAAGACCATCTTGTAAATACCGAGACTGTCCATGACCTCGAGCAAGTTGATCATGCCGATCATATTGTTCTTGTAGTAAAGCAACGGATTGGTCATCGATTCACCGACCGCCTTCAATGCGGCAAAGTGAATAACCGAATCGATACGGTGCGCCTTGAAGATGCGCTCGACCGCATCCTTGTCGAGTAGGTCACAGCGATAGAAGTGCACCTTCTTGCCGGTGATCTCTTCCACGCGCTTCAACGCAACCGATTCATTCTTGGAGGAGTTGACGGAGTTGGTGAAATTGTCCAGCGCTATCACACCGTAGCCAGCCTCGAGCAGTGATACGACCGTGTGGGAACCAATGTATCCGGCACCACCGGTTACCAGCACCGTGCCCTTCTGTTCGCCCGTCATGTCGATAACAATGGAGCTAGAAATGGAAGAAAAGGCTGAAAGTTAAACGAATGGTGCATATGTATAGCATTGCTAAAGAAAACAAGAATCAGAAAAGTAGTTAAACAGGCACAAGAGATACGCTCAAGTGAGTTCATAATATTTTATTTATTCGTTTTACTAGTTAATTATTAAATTATCAGCGAAATTTAACAGTGCTATACTTCTAGAAAAAAGAAATGTAATAAAAGAATAAAGATCACTTTTAGCGATACTTCCAATCTAAAATACATCGCTAATGGATTAGCATAAATTCCAGCCAGTTTGAGAAAATCATTAAATATTTAAGCCCTTATGTTGAGGCTAGTCAGTTCATCAAAAGCCATGTGTAGAAGAAGCTTGCCTCTCACTTCGTCATTGATATACTCTGGCCGTTGCTTGTTTAATGCATTTCAAATAGAGAACACAAGTTCAAAGCTAAATCATTCCACCAATCAACAGGTGGGAAGGTGATGGAGTCTTCAATAACAAATGAGCACCATTTGAGGGGAAAACACTGAAAACTAACGAATGTTGTTGAGCTTCAACACTTGTTTTCTTGTACGAATTGACCTAAAACTTTGACCTCTTGACTAAGAACTATGAAGATTAAACATGTTCATTATCTTATACAACATTAGTACTGATCACATTTATAACTGTTAAGTACTTAAGGTACGTAAGGTTAACATCACTGCTTATAAAATCTCTCCCGTCTTAACATATGTCTGACGTAATTCTCCGCTGTACTTAGCTCCGTTCCGTGTGTTTATAGAATGTAAACCCCACATATGCAGTGAGTACTAATCATCACTGCAAACACCGCATTTTTGAGTGATGCAGGAGAATTATAAGATGAAAAAAACAGGTTTCAGAATTGGATTCGCTTCGTCCAGTGAACCTTGTTGTCAATGAACTTGTTACTGATTTCCGTTTGCGTGCGTACGCCACCGTCTGTTCCAGTCGGACGTAGCCCGATTGCGTAAGAGGAGTGAACTTCAACCGTGCCAGACGTTAAAGATAGCATTCTGGATGTTGATCGAGAATGATTTTACTTCTCTGCACAATGGAAATTGTAAGGTTGAGCTACACACAACAATGCCCTTTATGCCTGTGCCTCAAAGTCAAGGTTGAAGTATGGTGAGAGATGCATGGACAGCTGACGCTCACGGCTTATTTTCAGGCAAGGTAAAAACCCCATAGTATTAGTTCATTGAAAGGTCTGCGTGATATTTACTCATTAGCTTACGCGCACAAAGCAATCGATCATGTGATGCTTCCTACCCAATAATATTCCATTATGCCTTTGGAGTTACTTTCCTACTCTGTTCAAGATTGTTCTTTGTTTTAGCACTAGAGCCAGAGAGCGTTAATTAAATGACTAAGCTATCGCAAGCAAATATCATTCCAGTGGAATGGAACAGATCTTTATGTAAATGTCCTTCCTAAACCCATTTCGGTTCGAAGGAAATCATCCGAAACGGAGACTTGCTTGTGGTTTGACATTTGCATTTTTGGGTCAAATTATGCGGCCAACGAGGCTGCATTTTACGTAAGCATTGCTGGAAAGATGTCACCATTTGCCAAAGGTTAGCGATCCTCACTGGTACAATATATCTTCAATTTTGTTTGCACAAGTTTTGCCGGATCTTTTGGATTATTTTCATTTCTCATCTTCAAGGTCACCCGGCATTCTTTTAGGGACACAGAATGCCACGTTGTCAGACGCGATCACACACACAACGCCGCCGTGGTTAGTTCTTGCTGCAATACGCTACACGATCGCGTGACATGAATTCTACCGCACAAGGAGGTGATCGTTCCCTCGCGCAGAACTGTATCACAAGGAAAGTGGCAACCCCACCAAACGGGCTGAGCGGGAACGGAGCGAGGAAGAAATAAATCGCCAAGAACAGGTTGTTGTTGCGCCGTGAAACCTCGCGGTTGTTGCGCCTAGCTGTGTGTGTTCGTTTTTTTTCTCCGCTTCACCACCCGAAGCACCGTTATCGGACCCCGTTCCACATTATTATTGTTATAACGATGGATCTGCATCTCTTTAATGCAAACATCTTCCGAAAGGAGTGGAAAAACTGCTTATTTTATAGGTCGTTATAAGTCGGACCCGAACGCCACACTGACTGTGACTTCACTTTGGTGATGGGTTGGGAATCAAGATTCACTAAAACATTCCACCGACGGTTGAACGAGGAATGTGAACGTGATTGCGATGTGTTGTATACATGCTTTGGGGCTTGTTATTTGCTTGTCACAGTATACGATTGATTTTTGTACCACGATAAACAAGACACCGACACCGCCCTAATGCACTTATCACGGTTTCGGAAACACGTTTCGGTGTTGCTGCACGTGAAAACCCTTATTGTTTCGTACACAAACGTTTAGAAGAAGCAGCTTCTAATATACCTTCTTCCCTCGGAGGGGACACACACAAGGCACCGCTGAAGCACACAGACCAACCGACACTACTGACGCACAACCGACGTGGCCGTTGGCTGAGCGCTGAATGAAGAAGACCCAACAGGTTTTCACCAAGTACCCGCCAGGGTTGTTAGAGACCCCCGCATCTATCGACGTCCACACTAACACGCACATATAAACACACACAGCACACAGCACACCATCCATCCATCCCATTTCAACCGGTCTGCTTCAGCGCCGTATAGCAAGCGGCTCATTTCCGGACGACTTTATGCGGATTTCGGATGCGGGCCGGTGGCTGCTTGGTGTGAGGTGCCCGCTTTCGCTATCGCACAAATCTTCCATTCTTCGAACGCGACTCACCTCATGGTTGGGAGGGAGCGTTTTATGTGCATCCGCGAGCAAGCGCAAGTTATATGCCTTCACGCGGGTACCGCTATGGGTCGAAGTCTTGCTTCTTCTAGCTACGTTTGATCGTACGCGAGCGAGATCGAGCGACGTGAATCGGTACCCACGTGGAGACCCACGTCCGATGGGGGTGGGAAGTTTACTGCGCGTCACTAAGCATTCATAATCGAACGAGTGCGGATGATTCATGTTGTTGAATTAAACAAGAAAAAAAGTGGTAGAAAATTGCTTGTCCTATTACATCCCGTACGACCTTGCGATTATTGCTAACAAATTTAAGATAATTTTAGTTGTTTAAATGCGCTTCAAATAAGCAGAGTAAACAACGATTATTTCGATTATTTTCAACAACAAAAATCCACGGTCATGCACCACATTATTCGTTAACCCTTCACGTACGGAACAGACATGAAATATTTCGGTTCGGTCGAAATTCCAGCAACATTCTAACATTAGCACACAAAAAAAGCATTCAGATAACTTGACAACACACATGCTTTTAATGTGGTGTCTTTCATGTCCCATGTTATCGTTTCCCATTTTTGTTACTTTGTTTCTTGGAGGAATTTGCGTCTGTTGATCATAATTGCAAGATTGCAACGTTCTTCCCTTCGTCCCAAAAAATCCAGTTTGAATGTTTGCCCTTACTTAACTTCGTTGGCAAATTGCAGAGAATTGCTTACGGATCGTTAAGATAAACTTGTATACACAGTTTTTAATTTAAAAAAAAAAAGCTGTAAAAGTGATCGTTACCGACTGTGGATCTGCTTACAATTCTAGAATAGGTTTATCAACTCACATAAAATATTCAACATTCGAAATAATAGAGGTAACGATCTTCTCAACTCTTTTTGGAGTTGATTACTTTTGCCATAAAAAAAGAGATTAAAGAACTCACTTTGTATCTTCCGCGAGCACCAATTCATCCGGGATGCGAATACAAACGTTACCATTAACGTTCGACGGGTGCATCCAACCATCCCTTACACTAGTTTTCCCGCACACTGTGCCATTCTCACATGCGTAATTAACTAAAACACTACTACCCACCATGGTACTGGCGAAAGAAAACGTACGTCCGATCACCACAAGCCACTATCAAAGAATAACCTCGAACGTGCTATCACATATTGCCGATCCTCATCATATCTCGGACCATTCTTCAGCAAAGAGAATGGCTTTCATCTTTCACTGCATAAACACGATCTGAAAAACGGTTCTGATCACCTGAATTCCTTTTTCGTGCCGTTGCGGGGTTTTTTGCAAAAAGAGAAAAACAACCCGCTGGAAAACCGTTATGGCATTATAATTAACTTGCAGAATACTTTCGGATCACAGTGGGAACGCGACCAGGCCGTTGGTTGGATGCTAATTCGTTGGCGCTGCACAGTTTTTGCGTATAAAAATTCACTAGCTTCCTTTATTTTTCTCCATCCTCTACAAGCGAGCAGACGCGCGTCAAGCTCGTGGTCGCGAAAAGGGGGATACACGCGCCGAACATTATACCTTTCCTGTTCCAATTCGTTGTTTCTGTTTTCGGTTCCTCGGTGTATACATAATATGTAGCCTACAGTTTTCGCCCACTTTCACCTTAATTGCTACGCGTTGTATAATTATGTATAAAATAGAACATTAATAGTAGCGCGTGTGTGTGTATATGTATATATATATATATTAATGACCAGCAGGGACAGCTAAGGTAAAACGCAACTGCACTGCTGATAGTTCCCATCTAATAGTAAGTGTTTTCCTTCTCATCCCTGGCCATAATTCGTTCTCTTGATTTCTCAATCTTCTATTGCTTGCTACTCCTCACTGTTGCATACTTAAATATTTAAAAGGCGTAGATGGATCATTTTCGTTTGCATTTTATCGCTTTCCTCCCTTCTGCCCAATCCCTTTCTAGCTTCTTTCATTGCGTGCCTCTTTCAAGTTTAACTCTTTATCCATTGTGTAGCGATCACACATTTTATCGCACGTATTCATTCGTTACAATACGAAAATGTCTTTTTTCAGTTCTCATCTCGGAGGTTTTATGTTTCTTTTTCATCTTCGTTCGTAATGGAAGCATTTCAACTGATTCTCGCTGTCCTCCCTTCTGAACAATTCGTTATCAACGCTGAGACTTAGGCTATAGTACAGATTTCTCCTCCACCGAATATCATGTGAGCAAATCGTTTTTTTTTCACCCTTCTACGAAACCTTCTCAACACGCGAATCACACACTGCTGGCACAGGTTCACTGGCAGTTGCTTGGATCAATCCCTACAGTATCTTAAAGGGGTTTTGTTTCCGAAGAAAGGCGCATGGACGAATTTAGCGAATCTTGTTGCCTCACTCTTTATCACAATTTTCTCCACGATAGCCAGTACATGCGTGCAGTTCTGGCTGAATCAACAACAGCATTACTATCTGCAGGGTTTTTATCGGTCCTATCAACGGTAAACAACAATCAACAACAGCAGAACGCGAGACAGTTCCGAACTGCTTTCAGTCATTCGCACAAATCTCAAATCACTTTGCACCTGCACCTTCTTGTTTCATCGTTCAGTAACATTACTGCTGATCTGCTGGCTTCTTTGGGATGCCGTATCAGTTGGGGTTTCTATAATGTTAATTGTTCAGACTTTGTAGTTTGAATGCGTTTCTTCAAGGTACGTAATGTTGGAACACAGGAAAATGGTCCTAGTGTGGCAATCTTCCTAGTAACGACGTGATTGGAACAGTGTTTCCTGTGATCATTTGCCCCCTTCACCTTCACTACGTTTCGTCGGAAACATATTGCAACTTTCGTATTAGTACACGGAACGATATGTGGATATCAGTGTTGGATTCTTAAATGTTAATGACACTGGTGCGCTGTTGAACTGTGCTTTGCCGGTTCGTGGGCCCGGGTGATGTCCGCGTGGAGGTCAGTATGATTGCCGTGTCCATGTCGAGCGGGGTTAGCAGGGAAGAAGAGCCTCCACCACTTCCACTACCGCCGCCGACCGTCTGCTGCATCGGTGACGATCCGTCCGCGATCGACGTCGTCTGCAGATATGCGTGATGATGCTGATGATGATGGAAAGATGCTGGTTGGGTGTGGTGATAGTGGCGTCCCATGACCGATCGGTTACTGGCAATACCATGCCCACCACTACCACCACCGCTACCACCGTTGGGCGCACTGAAGCTTAAAATTTCTTCATCGCCTGACAAAAGAGTATCAGATTCTGAGTCATTTGGTTTGGTTTTGTGTATCATTTTGTATTTTACCTGCAAAAAGATGATGGGGTTCATGTCAGAGAGCTCGGTTACTCGGTTTATGTTTGGCGAAAGCGACAAAAGCTTAAGAGCGGGCGCATTTATTTACTGGATGGAGGGAATGATTTTGGGTGGTTTGTGTGATCGGATGGATGGAGATTCAGTATGAAACAAAACAAAAACTGTGCACTCTACCAATAACACCAGGGGAGTAAGGGCATGAATGGTTCTAACCTTGCGTTGCTAGGAGTGTCATTTTGCGGTGTAATACTACAAACAGTGGGGACGCTACTATCCATATCAACAACATTCAAACACATTATTCTGCTGCTCTGTACTGTCTTCTCACTATCTTCGTTGCTTGGTGGGTGTACTAAATTCGTCAAGCGAAACTTTAAACTCGTTCACGAAATCAAATGGTTGAGCAATTCATGGCTTACAAACTAGCTAAGGCACTAAAATTCCCAAAACATCTAGTATCATAACATCATTAAGTGTGGAATAATGGTCGGTTTAGGGGTATCTCCAGAATCCCCTTGTCAAAACGTTCATAATAAACAGTATATAATACTAAGCACCAGCAAACATGAAAGACAAAGTTGCATCTTATAAAACCTAACTATTCTACTGGCGGGAGCTGGTGAAACATAAGAAACAAAAATATAAGAAAAACCACACATACACACACATAAACAAAACCTAGCTATGCTACTTGTACGTTACACGACACAACGTCAAGAGATGGCTTTAGAGTTCGTTAGTTTTTTGCTGAAAATGGCCCCTTACTTTTTGTAGCAAACTGTGCTCGCGACCATGAGCGTGATGTGAGCTGCTAGCCGTTGTGTTGCGCTTTTTGCGCGTGTGTCTCATCAGGAAGTTATCTGTCACCCAAAAGATAAGAATCTGCAACGGAAACATAACATTTAGAATATGGATTGAAACAATTGTTTACCGCAATACCGAAGGCACTTACATTGACAAAGAAAGGTATTACAAGCATCACAACGGCTAGCTCTATTCGTGGATCCTTGAACGGTGATAAAACAAAGTTTTTCACGTTGTCCCAAACGTCGAACTGAATGATTAGGGTCGTTATGAGCTTAACGACCACCATCAGGCACACGTAGATACACGTTTGATAAAACCAAGATTTTGGAGCACCTGAAAAGAGTAAACAAAACACGGGCGTGATTAATCTGCCAGCATCAACTGGTGTAAAAAGTTGGATGATAATCATTAGTTCAGCATCATGACGGCTAGTTATTGAATACGCCTAAATGTATGCAATGTGCATTACATCTTCTTGTTTCGTGATATTTGACCCGCTCCCAGCGTGGTTCCATGGTGTAATGGTTAGCACTTTGGACTCTGAATCCAACGATCCGAGTTCAAGTCTCGGTGGAACCTGAAACTGCTGCAGAGAAACATCTTTTCATTTTTCTTTTTCCAACAGTCATGCGTACTTCACCAAGTGTTTCTATTGTACTTTTTCTCAGTGGGAAGTATAAATATGGGATGTTCGTATTTTTTACAAATAATTTACTAACTTAATGTACCAGTACCAGCACGATATTTACAACAATTTGTGTATTGTTATACATATCTGTTGATTTCTACCAAATAGTTTTTAGTAGCATTTATCACAACACAGCACAGGTTTCAGCCTTTGCAATCATTGTTACGAATTAAGAAACAGGAGAAACCCATGTGCTGCTTTGATATACGAAAGACCTATGAACCACCATTCTCAGATAGCTGAAACCAACCACTCCAATCCTTCTCAGGCTACCGAGCCAGGTAATCAATGTAAATAGTGTCTGCGTCATCGTCGCTCGCACCATTACCCGTGATATAAACAATTCTATTGCATACCCTTATCAACCCACCGCGTAGCACCGTGCTTGGAGTGTTCCTGATGTGGTGGATGTAGATAAGCTGTAGCAGGATGAGGAATGCCCAGCGATAACGGTCTCTAGATAGGTGCAATCGGCCTACCAACAACAAGAGTGCTCGAATATCGAAACGATAGATTCGATTAAAAGATGAATTTGTGTAACGCAACGGAAGCATATTACACACTTTGAACTTGTGCCTATTGATATGATGCTGACCTGACGCTTTTATCAGGTTTGTGTACTATTGGTTTCGCTTTTCACAACGTTTTAGTGCGTTTATATTATGCATGAACCGTACAGAAGGATTACAGTGCTGTTTGCCAAGTGTCTTGCACCCTGAAGCCCATCTGTGAGCCTCTATAGCGTAATCAAATGAGTACGCCTGACCGTTGATTCATACGCTACCTCCAGCACAGCACCGCTTTAGGCCAGCAGTGTAACATACATCTTTACCCCGTTACAGTTTTTTTCCCCGCCACAACATCATTTCCCTCGCAAGCTTTTTCGTGAACCAACAGAAAGAAGAAAAAATAACAGCTGACCACTTTCTATTTCATAAGCATACAACTGCAAACGGCTATGCATCTTTCTCCCGCAGCTGCGCTTCGCGATGACGAAGGCAGGTGTGTTTGGGTGGCTTAGGTTTGGCGAACACGCCACCAACCACCTTCGCCGCTAGCGTTACCGTATGTAATTAAGACGTTTTTTTCACACACACACACACACACACACACACACTGTATGCCCATCGGTTCATGAACGATCGATCTATCGATTCCCTTGCAGGTGTGTGTATAAAGCGATCGAGACCTATATTGGTGTGTCCTGCTTATGGGCATTCGCTAGACAACCCGTCTGAGGAAGACATGGCATGCATTACGTTACACCGGTTGCAAGCCTTTTTATGCATCATAAGCCACGTTGCCCTGGCCAGAACATGCTCTTATGATGGCAACGTGAATGTGTCTCCTGGTAAATTGAATCTGAGCCCGCGATCGTAATACACTACTCACCATATTCACCAAAGTTGATGGCATCCCATTTCTTTTTCCGCGCTAAATACTGACAGGTTTTAATGCCGATGTAAATAATGAACAACCCGATCGTGGAATCCAACAGGAAGTTGATAATGTACCTAGAATGCAGGGGGAAGAGATGACAAACAGAAAAATAAGTAAACGCATAAGTAAACGCATACTTCATGTTGATGATTATGCTTTGTGTTGATGCTGAACAGGAGTACCTACCAGGTACAGGGATCTCCTTGAAATAATGGGGCCAAATAAACGTTGGCCATATGGATCACTAGGGCACCGATACCCTGCTTGGATGTATCGTACCACCAGGTTTCCCATGAGCGTCGATTGTACTGCGGTTCACAGAAGCGTTTAGCTGAAATGAAAGAATCGAGATCGAATAAAATATATTGGTTGCAGATTGATACGCTTTAGTAGTAATAAATCGTTTTCTAGTCTCATTACTCATAATACATTCTAAAGTGCTAGTTAACGAAGCAAATGTTCTAGTAATTGAATGTTGACCGTTTTAGCTTATTTTGATTGCTACAATATCCCAATTTCTGGTCTAAAACAAAATAAATAAAGATGCCAAATAAGATGCCTGCGATCTTCTCTAGAACCTTCGTATCATTACAACACTATCTAGCATTACAGCAGCACAACAGATTGTCTAATCGATCAGAATAGTTCGCTTATCGTGCATCTGATTACACCTGTTGTGTGAGAGAGGTAATGGTACAGTGATGCGACGGTTGTTTTTCTTCTCACGCACTTGAAATGATACGTAACGCACGGTTTCCTAAATCATACAATGGGAAGTAGTTTTTATGAAGGTTTCTATCGAGCGTTTGTTGTATCTATTTTGGGATTTAATGCTATTTTGTTATTATTTCAAATTGTTTGTTTTTATTTTTATACCAGCAGCATGAATTTCTAGTCTTTTGGTCAAACTTCTCGTGACAAGTTTTTTGTTTTGATTTGTTATATGTAAGAGAGACCCTATGTCGGAATTATTTTCAGCACAGCTTCTTAACGGTAATGAACACCGTTTAACATACATATAAAGTCTTGAGACGGTAGAGAAACAAAGGATAGATCATAATAGATCACATCCTTTGGTACGTCGGTGGTTGCAAAACCAACAGCTCGTTTCGTGCCAATCGCGGAACTATTTCGCTTGTCATGATTTTCTTTCCTGACGCGCCTACCCGACAAGACTGTGCATCATATGCCCAGGGTAAGCTGTGCCGCCGGTTGTTTCTCTTTCACAAAATAATCCAATTAGCGAACGGTAAAGCTATAATGAGGCGCCGTAACTACTACTCACCGATAAGGCAGGTAAAGGCGAGAGTGGCCAGTATGCCCTGCAGGAACCAGCCGAACAAATCCGTCAGCGCATCTTTGCTGCAGTGTAACGTTTGCCATTCGGTGTTACCCTCTCCGGCAAGGGCCGTTCCCGGGTCAGCCGTCTGCCCCAGGAGCACTGTGGAACTGTTCATCGAACCCGTGTACGTGTGGCGACCTAACTCAGGGAACGCTTCCGCACGCTGTTGCTAAGGCGCGTATATTTCAGATCGCACTGCTTCCGATGTGGCTCAAGTCGGGTGCGACATGCATAAATTTTATCACTGATTTCACTTTCGGAGCAAACACTTTTTTATGGTGGAGACTGGACCACAAAACAACGGAACAGACAGAAGAATATGATAACTACATAGATGATGCACGGTTTTCGATAAACGTAACAGCAAAAGACTTCGGAATAGCGGAAGAAAAGATCACAGCAAAGGCACGGCACACTATGTTTTTATGATGAGGCTGGTCGGACGTTCGTCCAACCCCCCTTTCTAACTTCTCCGCGCTATCCAACTTTCTGCACCATGCACTGCATTCGAAGTGTTGTGGGCAGTAGTTTACGCGTTTGGTGCTGTTGCTGCTGCCACCGTCGAATGCCAACCATTTGGGAAGATGACGACACGCTTTTTTTGGCTAGCAATCCCGGGCAGAAAAACGCGAAACACAAAAGCTTTAAACTGCGTGGCCTTCGTGAACAACAAACGCGTTGCGAAACTTCGACGTCAGCACATACGGGACGAACGGGGAGATTGGTTCCGTTCAGCTGAACAAATTTAGCCGTGATACAAATGCACTACGAAACTGTACCGTCGAACAATGCACATTTTCTAGCGAAGATGACGAAGGGAGTTTGAGTTCGGATAGGGAACTACGTCTTTTGGGATGGCATTAAGTTGTGGAATTAACAACACAAAATAAATTTCCGAGCTAACGTCTTTGACAGGTATGACAAATACCTGTTTGGAATGTGGACCAATCGCTATTCCCATAGTTTATTTTGACCAGTAAAGTATGATTCGGGTGTCCCGTAGTGAGAAATTCGTGGTGAAAATCGGGCGAAAGGGAACACGAATTAAATTCTAATTTGCCTTTTATATTTAAAAAAAATAAGATCCAAACGAATAAAATGAATGAATGACACGGAAAATAACATTTTTATATTTGTAAATGAAATTACAAAGGAGAATATATTTTGCGCATTAACGGTTTCCGACAAAATGTGTAGACAATCGACACTAATTCAAAATTTCAAATTTTCTGTTCAAATGTTACAAAATTCATGAAAGTTTTCGTTTTCTGTAAAATGATACGACTGGATGATGAATAATAATTTATGCACAATTTATGCGCTAGGGGAATAAATATAAAAGTTAAAATTACAAATGCTTTTGGCAGAAAAAATTACAGTGGTAAAAATCTGTGGCACTGCGGTACAAATTTGATCCTAAGATCACCCTGGTTAGCCATAACTAAGCCAGGACACGAACAGGCGACAAACGCCACCTAGGGAGAAACAAAAGAAACACAGAATATGCATGCAGGGTAAAGGCCCGGCCAAGAACAAAAGGATTGTTTCTCCTCTAAGTACGTTTCTTCCAGGAAGAAACAACGTTGAAAACGAAAACGGCTAGAAACGAAGCGAAATTAGGATGGTTCGTGACAAGCTCAGCCGGATATAAAAACGGCGACTTGTCCATAACATGATCAATTCAGCTTCAACTCCAACTAAGAAAAAATCTCCTGGTGAATTTTGAAGAAAGGAAGAAGTAAATTAAAATAGTGTTCAGCCGCAACCTCTGAAAATCAATTCACCTGGTAACGTCTACTGATTTTACAAGATTTGTAAACTTATTAATTTTTATTATTAGATTAATTTGTTTGATCCTTTGGAATTACTTCCAAGATCTTCAGTCCATTTTGGCTACGTGGGAATCGTTGTTGCCCATAGCTATGTTTCTATAGAAACAGCAAAGTCGTTCCACAAAATGCATAGCAACCACATCAAACAACTTTGAACTTGAGTGATCCGTTTGTACGGGCAGTGGCAAACGAGTTTACCGGGGATTTTCGGAATATATATGTTTTTACTTTTGTTCACGATAAGCACGTCTTCATTTCCGTCCACAGATTTAAAATGCTTTTCTATCCGGAAATTAGTATTCAAAATGAGCTGAAAAAGTTGGTAAGTGTTGCATTGCTTCCGGAAGTCGCGGCATGCACTTACTTAAATATGTTACAGATGTCCCGTGCCGATCAGGAAGTCGACCATCAGCTAAAAGAAAAGCGTAAAAGGTAACGCAACATGACCAATAGAGAGCGAAATTTGAAATAACTTCCTTTTTTTAAGGTTACAATCCCTGCTGCGATCTGAAGAAGAGCAAGAGGAGCGGGAAATTATGCAAAAATTCAAAGACGAGGAAGCAATGCGTTTGAGGGACAAAACGAATGCACTTCTTAGCGCTAAACAAGACCAGGAGCGGCAGCGATTGGAGTTTGTTGAAAGTAAAATGATACAACTAAAGCTGTGAGTATTAATTCACGCTTTTCGAGACCCATCCAGCAATGCTGTCATGACGCTAATGTGTTCCTGTTGTGCAGCAATAATTGTGACGAAATACGATCATTCCTGCAACAAAAATATCACGAAGAATCGAAAAAATGTCAACTAGCACAGATTGAGGATAAGATAAAACTGAAGCAAGCCAAAATGGACGAAGAAAGGATGTGGACGGAGGTGCACGTGCGAAAGTACAAGATGGATGTGAGTTGAAATTTGTTTTTTTTTTCATAAAGAACGGCCAATACGGCCTGGCCGAATTGAGTTGAACCACGTGTTATTAAAAATACAGCATGAATAATTTTTATCATTATCATACACAGCTACAAAATGAACAAAAAGAGAAACACGAGAGAAAATCGATGGAGCAAAAGACATTGCAAGATATTAAACACCAAATCAAAGAAAAATCGTTGAAAGCAGTTCAGGATAAGGTTGATCTGCAAAAGGTAGTTTGCGCTTCCCTACCGTTTCCCGATCATGATCCAAAACTGAAGGCCATCGGCAAGTCGGAACTTGCTGAACACTTGAATGAGCAAATAGCACTGCGAAAAGAACTGCAACGTAAGCGGGAGGAACAGGATATGCAGGTCATTCGTATGCTAAATGATACCACAGCCAAACAGCTCGAGCAGGAGCGTCAGTCTCGCAAAGCGGAAGACATGCTGCTGAAAAAGCAAAAGGATCAGTTCTACCAGTACTCCAAGCATGTTTTGCGACAACGCCAACTTGAAGATGGTAAGCTGGAAAAGCTTATCAACGACACGCGAGAAAAGTTTGAACAGGAAAAGATGGAGGCCTGTCGCCGGGAGAAACAGAAGCGACTGCAGATGGCTTCCATTGCTTACGAGGGTCAACGGATGCAGATCGCAGAAATGGAAGCACGCAAGGCACGCGAACGCGAAGAACGTCAGCAGGAAGCACTTCGAGAACGGGAACTGCAGGAAAGGAATCGAGAGGAAGCAGAACGAGCTGACTGTAGAATACAGACGGCAGTACAGCAGTATCGTGATTCGCTGAAAGAGCAGATTAAATCGGCATCGCTTGACCGAGAGCACAACAAACGTGCCAATCAGATGGAAACGAATCGCTTGATCGAGCGAAGCTTTAATGAGCTGAGTTTTGTGCAAAGTTACGTGAAGGGATCGTTCGAGGAGCACTTCAAGAAACATCCAAATGTGTCACTGATGAAACGCAAGTACTGAGAAATTGTGAGTGGTATTTTTAGATAAAAAAATTTACGTAACTTTTACTTTAATTTTGTGCTTCTATTGAATGTGGATATGGTTCGTTGAACGTTAGCTAAAACTTTCATAGTGAACTTTAGGTAATTTGAATAAAATCTTCACGTACGGAGTAATAAAAATAGGTTTTCGGTGCATTTTGTCTGCAAAATTGAAAAACCGTTGCAAATTCAAACCGTTGTTGTAAATGTCAATGGTTGACAGCTGTCAAAAGATGCCGCGCACGGGAGTTTGTTTATGTTTAGTTTATCGTTTTGCCTGTGTGTAATTTTGTACATTCGGCGCGAACTAAAACAATCCCGATTTTACCATGAGTGAAAAGGAGAAAAGCCGTCGAAGGCGTGCATCGAGTGAATCGGAAGAACAAACGCCTAAGGATGATCCCAAACAATCGTTGGAACAACCGGAGCCGGAAGAGAATAAGGATGCCGATGGTGAAGATGAAGACGATGGATGGATAGGACCGATGCCGTCAGCTGCGGCACAACCCAAGAAGAGAAAAGGTGAGCTGTAAAAATACGAATATACTTTTCTCTTACGATACACTAAACTTAGTTTTGTTTCCGTGTTTCAGTTCTAGGATTTGAAAAGCTCTACATTGAAAACCTGCCGGATGCGGAATGTTACGAAAAATCTTTCATGCACCGGGACACCATCACGCATCTAGTGGTGACGAAATCGGAATTCATCGTCACAGTCAGTGTGGATGGTCACGTAAAATTTTGGAAGAAAATGGAGCTGGGTATCGAGTTTGTGAAGCATTTTCGCAGTCATTTGGCTCCGATCAATTACCTGGCAGTAAATTGCAGCGGCACATACCTTTGTACGGCCTCGGTAGATAAAAGTATCAAGGTGTTTGATGTGATTAACTTTGATATGATCAATATGCTAAAGCTAGAGTACGTCCCGTATCGAGTGGAGTGGATTCATCGAATGGGGGACGTGATTAGCTATCTGGCAGTGTAAGATGAAACAGTTTTCTTGATTTGGATTGGTACAATAAGTACACAAATGTTTTTCTTTTCTTGCAGAGCGGACCAAGATTCTCCGGTAATTAGAGTCTATGATGGAAAAGGAACAAACACTCCGCTGCATACGATTGAAAGTTTACACACAAAACCCGTAGTAATGATTCGATACAATCCTGCCTACGAGGTAACCATTACGATTGATAAAGCAGGAATATTGGAGTATTGGTTTGGGCCGCGCCATGATTTCAAATTTCCCTCCAAAGTGGTACACTTTGAGTCAAAGCTTGATACCAGTCTGTACGAGTTCGCGAAGAACAAAACAACCGTAACTTCTTTAAGCTTTTCGCCGGATGGAAAGAAGTTTGCCACCATGTCCACCGACCGGCAGGTGCGTGTATTTGGATTTCTCAGTGGAAAGTTGCTGCGAGTGTACGACGAAAGCTTGGCACGGTACAGCGAAAGTCAGCAGCTGTCGCAAACGTTATCGAACATGGAATTTGGACGCCGAATGGCGAACGAGCGTGATCTGGAAAAATCGGATGCGTTTGCCAATATGAATGTAACGTTTGATTACAGCGGCAATTTCATACTGTACCCAACGATGCTTGGCATTAAGCTGGTTAACATAGTCACAAATCGTTGTGCGAAGATTATCGGGAAGAATGATAATTTGCGTCCACTTAATTTGGCCCTGTTCCAGGTGAGTTTGTGGAAAGTTTGTGCGTACATTTACATTCCAAATTAACACCTTTGTTATGTTGCAGGGTAAAGTAAAGTTTTCGAAAGCAGCTACCACACTGGAACAGGAAGCATCGGAAAATAAGGCGGCACAGGCAATACCGAACGATCCAACACTGTTCTGCACGGCGTACAAGTAAGTAGGAGGAAAAAGGGCGTAAAAAGTTCGACAAAAGCATAATTCTGGTTTATATTTCATGTAGAAAGCAACGGTTCTACCTCTACACCAGACGGCTGCCGTCCGATTTGCAAGATATGGAACGCGATGTGTTCAACGAGAAACCTTCCAAGGAAGATATCATTTCCGTCACGGAAGGACAAGGTAAATTTCGCAATACAATCGGGATAGTAAGGAAGGTTGTATGTTTAAATGTAATTGTTCATATTATTCCCCTCTCCATACTTTCACTGCTAGGCGAAGGTAAATTAGCTATTCGTATTATCCGTCCATGTTTTTGTACTGTAGAATTAAATTAGTTTTTTTTATTTATTTGATTTAAATTTATATTCTTTTGGAACGATTTGGAGACAGTTTCTCATTGATTCGTTTGTCCTCTACAGGTGTACAAAAGATCTACGACAATGCAGTTCTACACACGACCATGGGTGATGTCCATTTGCGTCTGTTCGGCAAGGAGTGCCCGAAGACAGTGGAAAATTTCTGTGTGCACAGCAAAAATGGCTATTACAATGGGCATTTGTTCCATCGTGTGATCAAGGGCTTCATGATACAGACCGGAGATCCAACAGGCACGGGTACTGGTGGACAATCGATTTGGGGTGGCGAATTTAAGGACGAGTTTTGTTCAACGCTTAAACACGATCGCCCGTACACGGTCAGCATGGCGA
This sequence comes from Anopheles rivulorum, assembly GCA_018908115.1. NCBI lineage: Eukaryota > Metazoa > Arthropoda > Insecta > Diptera > Culicidae > Anopheles > Anopheles rivulorum. The sequence continues at coordinate 27,756,274 of CM032177.1, read as the reverse complement.
ATGCAGGATCGAACACGAACGGAAGTCAATTCTTCATCACCGTACTGCCTACGGTAAGGTTTTAGTGATTGTTGTGAAGTTAACAGTCTTGTGTAACTAACTATTTTTTGCCTTTTTCATTCTTTTCTACGTAGCCCTGGCTGGATAATAAGCATACGGTGTTTGGACGTGTGCATAAAGGTATGGAAATTGTGCAGAACATATGCAATGCAAAGACGAACCCGAAAACCGACAAACCGTACGACGAAATTCGGATCATTTCAATCAACTTATCTTAAGTGAAATAAAAATGCATCAATAAAACATCGAAATGACAAAAGAAAGTCTTATTGCACCTGATTACTTTTGTAAGTTAGTTTTTTTTTTAAATTTAATGTTACAACTGTGTTTACGTCTCAGTAGAAGCTGTATATGGTGGAGGTTTCTGAAACTGGTCCGGTGTTTTTATCACTTCTTCATATTTTGGAGGTGGTGGTGGTTCCGTGTCTGAAAGTAATTGGAAAGGTATCGATTACGACGATTAATAAACTAATGATTGGATAAATTCTCCCTTCCAACGCTTACATGCTGGAGGTTGACTACGTTCCGACGATTGATGCGATTGAGCCGTCCGCAGATCATTCTGGTAAATTGTGAATACTGCAAAGCGTTGTGAAGTTTCTGAAAGAAATAATATATCGATTAAGGTGGCTGTAATCTGCTGGATTACAGCTTGTCCTTACGACTGCGCGATTGGTTTGCTGGTGCTGGTCGATGCACTTGCAGTCCGAAGTAATATATCCTCCGCTGGAATGAAGCCGTATAATAAGGATGTTAATACGCAATAAAAATTTTTCAGGTGTTTAGCATTAAAAATAATAATTTCTTTTATATTATGCACTTTGTAAACCATTTTAAGATGATTAGAAACAATATTTAATTCTTTGGTTCCTTAGTGGTTTAAGCGAACATATATATTTAACAGTTCTCTCTCTCTCTCTCTCTGGCTTAAACGACCTACTCGGTCATGCCGGCCATCAAAATGGCTTACTAGACTATTAGATACCACGTAGTTGCATAGTCAGTGCTCACTACGGGGGGACGGTCCGAATGGGATTTGAACCCGGTCCGGTCGTGGTAGGGACCTAGCGCCGTTGCCAAATACACCACCGAGCGCGCCCGCGTAAAAAGAAATTAAACACTCTGAAATAAGAAAAAAGCCTACATGGGAGATTAATCACTGTCATGATCAATAACAAGGTTAAATTAGTCAATCTGTATACCCCTACTGGAATAAAAAACAGACAAAACCGTGATAACTTCTATAAGTATACATTAGCATACTATTTAAGACATAGTCCAGAACACACAATCATAGCAGGGGACTTCAAATGCGTCACTAACCCAACGATGCTTCAGGTTCCTCTAACTTGTGTACTTGCCTGAAACAAACAATACAACACTTAAATGTTGAAGATCCATAGACGTTATTGAATAACACGGATTAACTCACACGGATTGTACCAACATTACCAGTAACACCGCCTCTCATTTAGACAAAATTTACATTACAACAAATCTTAAGCAAAACCTTTTTACCGCACACATACATAGCGTTACCGCAAGCGATCATAGAGCGTATTTTATTAGAATTGCAATACCTCAGGAAATACCTCACAGCAANATATTTAATTCTTTGGTTCCTTAGTGGTTTAAGCGAACATATATATTTAACAGTTCTCTCTCTCTCTCTCTCTGGCTTAAACGACCTACTCGGTCATGCCGGCCATCAAAATGGCTTACTAGACTATTAGATACCACGTAGTTGCATAGTCAGTGCTCACTACGGGGGGACGGTCCGAATGGGATTTGAACCCGGTCCGGTCGTGGTAGGGACCTAGCGCCGTTGCCAAATACACCACCGAGCGCGCCCGATATTTAACAGTTAAAGAACTTAATAAAACTTTTTCACTCTAATTCTTTTATGGAAATTACTAGAACCAAGTAATGGGTGTAGTGAGTCACGCTACATTCAACAGACTAATAAAAAAACAGCGTGTCTTGTCACGTGTTCCTGGTAAACATTATGATCGATACGCTTGATTGCCAATCACATTACAAGTATGGTTTTTTGCTTTTAGATGAGCGTACATGAAAGGTTTGTGGTAATTGAATAACTAAATAAAAAGAGTGAACTTTTTATTGTGAAATCATTTGCAATCAAATATCGTTGAACCGACGGACTGTGACATTGTATGTACGTAAATTAATTTTTTATTTGAATGTATATGCCTAATATTAGAATTGATGCTGAAGTATGATCGTGATGCACTTATGAATTATTAGGGAATTTAAAAACACTCAAAAAGCTGATATATTCTCTATTAGCTGTATAACTCTTTCATTTTTACGTCTTTTGGAAGGATTGATCTGTAAGAAGTCTCCTTAATTTTTATCCTCATGTTGCTCACCTAATACATGGTGAGCGGATGAATAAAAAAGGAATAATAAATTTGAGCCATATGGATCATCTTTCAAACATATCGGAAAGGGGCCAAATTGTTTGTCACGTATTTCACGTTTACTGATAACTCTTAACTGATCTCGCTGTATCAAGATAGTTTTATTTACACCGATTTAAGGTATTTCATCTTTGGGGAAACCAGAAAAATAGCAGAATTCATCTTTAGGGATGGGAATTAGAATATGTCTTAGCAAGACTAGCAGCAACTCCCTACAGTCAGTTAGCGTTTTACATGCACTGAGATACACTTTAGGTCGCGCACTGTTTCCGTTACTAGCTATGTTTGTTTGTCAATTATATAGAAATAGTAGGAAAGATTACTTTCGACATTTCGGTAATCATTCCAAAAAGCTTATTCGTCGTTAGTTTATCGTAAAACGAAACAGAAAAAAAACAAATTTTTATTGAATTAATTAAGGACATAAGAATTTAATTAAATTCATGTAACATAACATCCATGTACTGTACATGAAGTTTTACCTTTTGTTTTGTTTAGTTTTTTTTTGTAATATATTTATAACTCACAAGTTGGTGTACTAATTGTTCTAATGGCCAAACAATTACTTTAATTGTTATTGTACAAGAAGGATTATGGGAATCTTCTACAATTTTTTTGTTTTGTTTGTCCGACACATTCCACACTGCAATTAATTCATGATCATTTTAATTTGTCTCCTCCTATTCCATTGTTGCCCACCCTACACCACGTCACTTACCAGAACGATGAAAAACAGCATCAGCACCAGAAACATCCACAGCAGATGAAACACCCAGGACATGTTGGTGGCGTGTTATGCGACAGATCTCGTTGGGAAAGGTGTGGTAACTGGTGATTCCCTCCGTATTTACAGCGAAACAAAATAATCTACCACCGGAGGGGGGGGGGGGGAGTTTTTTTATTAAACAAAACGAAAAAATCACAGTCAACAAACGAGCCCTTTTTTTGCGCAAATGTTGCTCATAGCCCTTTTGCTATGTGTGTTCTTGTGTGTGTGATAAAAATATGAGTAGAGTTGGCAAGCAAATACACACACACACACACACACAAAAAAAGAGGATCGAATCCTTAAAACGCGCTAATTGACTATTCAATATGGGTGAAAAGTGGATTGGCTTGTTGGGTGGTTGCACCCCGAACGATAACCCGGGGAAGCTTTGGTTTGATGTGATATCAATATATGTAGATTTATGTTTTTTTTTCTCTCTCTCTCTCTCACTCTCTTGTGTGTTGCTGTATAAATCTTTCCTGTCTGTTTGATCCACTTTGCGTAATGTTTCGATTGTTGCCTGATTTAACGATGTGTGTTTGGTCTTTTTTTTTCGTTATGTTTCTGTTAGTTGGTCTACCTGGTAGCGGGTACGGTAGGCTGGATGCTGCTGCTGGTCAACTGATTGCGCATAAATATGGTCGCGTATTTTGCTGGATTCCAACGAGAACAAAAAAAAATCAAGGGTTGATCGTCCCTTCCCACCCGCTAGCACTTCCCCCGCACAATTAAGCAGATGTTTGTTCCCGCATTCAAACCCGTACGGGAAAGGTACAAATGTGTGATAAAAATTATGATGCGTAGTGCAGGGTTCGCGTGTGTGTGTGTTTTTCTCTCTCTCTCTTTCTCTCCCTCTATTATGCTGCTTTGTTTCGTGTTTGATTGCTATTTATGTCAATTTTCGTCATCCGGTTGGCCACGTTTCCAGTCAGCCGTGTACGTGCTCACTTTTTTGTTTATTAACACCACTGTTTAACAAGTAATTTTAACTGTAATTGTCACTCCAATGCTCAACCGAATGTACCCGTACGTCCCACATTCGGTGTGCAATCGAAATGTAATCAACCGTCGAATGTGCTGGAATAATTTCGTATCGATTGAATTTTTACGTGATTGCGTACTGAATGATCTTCCAGAATGGCGGGAGGATGGTTTAAGTCATCATTTAATTCAGTATTTTTAAATAACGCACTTCCTATGGCACACGAATTTAAAGCAAAAAAAAATCGTCCCTGTACGAGCCCGATAATTGCTACTACGGTGTAGCGTAAACTGTGAACTAAAGACCGAGCTAATAGTTAAACCCGATGGGCGATCCGTCCCCGTCGTCGGCTAGCCCATACTGTGGTGGCAGGATTGTTGTCGAATCGTACGAATCTATCCACTTGGACCAGTTAGCGATTGCAAATAGAGAAGAAAAAAAAACGGCACTTGCTCTTATCATTCGTCCGCGATAGATACACCGGGGCGTGAAACGGCGAATGGGCCCTCCGAAAACACCCTCCCAGTAGGCCACCATTGCAATGCGAAGTTAATCGATTTTCGATCATTTTCCGTCACTTGGAAGACGCTTGCCCGATAAGAGTGTGGTAACGTGCAGCAGCCTGCGATACCTCGGGACGTCCCCGTACGGTGGCCGAACGTTACACACATATTTCATCCATGGTAACCAACCCGCCAGCGGTTGGACGCGGTTCCCACATCCGTGATGTTCGAGTAGCGGTGGGATTAACTTTCGTTGTGTTTGACTGTCGATGAGGTACTTGATGTTATTTTCAAACGATACGGGCACGATTGTATTGCACTTGAGCGACGGTTCTGTACCGTGCGGATGAAACAGAGGTGATGATAATTTGCTACATTCGATACACTAGCCGGTAAGTGTTCTGAAGTGGTCTGACCGATAGCGAATGAAGAAACTATGGGTGTGATAAGCAGGATGCTACAAGCGGCAAGAAAACGGTGGTGTGAGTTTTACTTTTGCAAAGCATTTTGTAAACTTCCCCCGATGCACAAACCAAACGGAATGGGTATTAACGGGCAGGAAGTGATAATTATTATTACTATTGAAGTGCTTTATCCTATATTGATGCTTAATAATAGTGGCAAACAAGCGCCTAAATGAATGTGCACGTTAAACCCGCAACAGCATTCATGTGATGGTTTGATTTTTAAATCATAAGAACATGTTTTCAATCAAAAATCACGCGACTGCTCTATTTTTATCACACTCGCAAAAAAGCAAAAACATCATGTTAAGTTTGTGAAATGATGTGCGAAATGGTAGTCAACAATTATGAGCCATAAATTAGTATAGTCATCTGACGAATGACTTGAATCCGTGGGAAGACCACCCGTTGAAGGAAGATCACGATCGCGATGAGTTATACGGTTCATTTTGATGAGAGTGGGGTTTTACATACAGATATAACAGGTAGAATAGCCGCGAGTATTAGAGAGATGAAGAGAGAAATGGAGAGAGAAGCAGAGAAACCATTCAGTTAGTTAGCGTGAAGATCAAATTTACGCTGAAGTCGAGAGATCACGCGAGCTATGCTTTAGGGCAGGGTTGTTCGTATAAAAATGTATTGAAAGAAGGAACCATAGCTTAGTGTTTTGTTTGGATAGCTAGAATTTAGTTTACAATTCATCTTAAAAAATGCCAGTTATACATCTCTTTGGTAACTCGGGAATAATGCTACAGCGAACTATTTCATCTTTTCGAAATGTATTCACCACTTGAAATTTCTGGCACAGCTTTCATTCGTAGGTCTTTGGTAATGTGTTCGTATAAAACACTGATCTCACGGAATAAAATATTAAACGCAGACGCTAACCTATGGGTAACTGAAGTCTCAAGAACCCGATCGTTAAGTTTTGATCATTATCGTTTTTAATGTATTAAGGTTTTTCGATTAACGATTCGATTAATTTAAACTATTAAGGCTTTCGAATCGAAAGATGTCCCTCAATTCAGAGTCATTTTCGCTACCCTTACGCTAGACCCAAGTCTATCGATGGTTTCAACATAAGAATGGCGTAAGAAAAAATGTGTGCATATCATAATGCGAAGGCAATAAACGAACCCTGCATTGTTCTCTCTCTCTCTAAAATTTTCATCACGTTACGCACGAAAACGCGACCGATCGCGCTTGCGGGAGCTTGCGTATCTCACGGTACAAGCCGCGCATCGCTTATGCTCAGCTTTCTCAGTATTGTTTCGGTGCTTGTAAAGTTCGCAGGCATTGCGGACCCATTTTACCCTTGTCCGAAAAACGTACAGCCCCAAACGCTCCCCAAACGGGGCTCCGGGCTCCGAATGTTTTTGTAAGTTCGTTCGGCGGGAGGGTGTTCTGTGCATTCATCTTCCACCTAAACAACGGCAGGTGGTAGCGGAGACCGCGTGACCCACACCGTTGTGACGCGTCACATAAACGTTTGATAAGTTCACATCGATTCGTTTTGATAAAGGGGAGAGATACACCGGGACCGTTGGTATGTGTTAGACCGTTTTTGTTCCCACCGCGCGTGTGCCTGTGTGTTGGTGTGCAATGTGTGATATTTCTACCAGTGACAATCATTATCACTTATCGGAGCTGGGAGATAAACTACGAACGTACGTATAATCGAGAGCGTGTGCGTGATCGATCTATTGCTTCGACCGTTTCATGCGGTAAAACAGAACTGTTGTCCCTGTGTTTGGTGGCACTACAAGGTGGCAAACGGTTGATACGCGCGTACCTTCTTCACGATCTGTTTCTCTCTCTCTTTCTCATTCGTTTCTCGTATTATATTTTAATCTTTCTTTCTATCATGCTTTCTGGATTGTTTTGTTACGGTCCCTCTTCTTGCATCATTTTCGCTGGTTGACGCGTTGATACACACTCACGTGTGTGTATGGGTTGCTTTGATAAACGACCCCCCCCCCCCTCCCACCACCTCCGTCGTCGATTGTTCAAACACCATTACAACGCTAAAGTTTGGAGTATTTTCGACGGGCAAGCGTTTGTTTCTGATGCGTATTTGTTTGTTTGTTTGATCACCAGAGTACGTCACGCTTATAGCAGACGCATAAATACGGTCTCTTAAAATATGTCGATGTCTGACTGAAAGCGACTCCACAAAAAGGAGCCAGAAAGATGTGACGTGGTAAGAATGTGCGTTTGGTTTTCGCTGTGGTATACGCAATTTATGTGCTGCAAAAGGCTTTCAATTAAAAATCAAAAAGTGAGTAAGTTTACGATGATAGGAGAGAATGAAGAACAATTCGTATTGTTTAAGAATTACCTTGACTAAAGCAATATATACAACGCTGGGGAAGGAAGTGGTTAATTTGGATGATCGTGAGTGAAACGTACTTGTGATGATCGCGAAACAAAGATGTGATTGTTTTAGTACCTTTGCTTAGCAGCGAAAAAAGCGAGCTTTCATTCATATTTCAAGGTGTCTTCACAAAAATGAATCCTGCGAAGGGGCATTATACCAGTGCGTAGTGTTAATTTTAGCGTTTTTCTGCATAGTTACCAACTACCATCGATTGTAAACGGTGTGTTTAAAGTGAATGTATCGTTTCAGTGAGTGCAAACATAAAATCCCATTTGTGATCGATTAATATCAATTACCAGCAATCGTGAATTGTTGAGTGTGCAAGTGTTATGCTGTGAGCAAAGCATCGGATTTCACCTTTTACGCCCAGCCCTGTATGGTTTCATCTTGGTCAATCAACACGCACCTGCTTGACTCGATCCACAAGTTGCCGTAAGGATGACATTCGACTTAAAATAGGTAAGAAAAAAAAACGAAATGTTTCCGTCTATGGTGAAACAAGAGCAAAGCGGAAAAAGATCTTTGAGTCATGCGTTCAAAACTGGTATCACGGCGCTACCGATGCGTTGCTTTAAATGGTAAAAATATATAAACTTGACGTTATACTCGATTCAAGAATCAATATCGCACCATATCGAGTGTTTGGTTTTTGTAGATTCGAAAATATTTGCATGATTGTATAAAAACCTTAAACCGATAGCGTTGGGGGTTTCACATTTCAAAATGTTTTCCTTATTGTGAAAAAATATAAAGGAAAAATTTTGTTTTAAACACGATTTATAATTAAACTACTTCGTTGAGTAATTTGTTTGTTCGCTTCGTATTTAACTTGTTTTTAGTCTTGTAAACTTTTTAAAGTAACTTTTTAAACCATAGAATTTCTCTAATAATCACATACGTGAACAGGAAGAATTTGCGTACAAAGTAAACGGAGATAACTTTATGTACGCATGCGAATAAATACTTGCGCGAGCGATCGTTGCCGATCGATCGATGGTTACAGCTGATCGATTGCGTCAACACTGCACCGTTGAATCGAGCAGACTAATCAAACCGCACTCAAACAGCCCAACATCACCATGTCAATCAAGGTCTATTGCAGGACTCAAACGTCTGCTTCGCGATGATAGTGTCAAGCACACACACACACGCACCATGTGATCGTGTACGGCAAGACGCACTTGTTGGCACTTTTCCATCGTGCCTTATTTGTTGTGATGCGATGCGATGCGGAATGGAATGGAATCCACCGCGCACATTGGTGGATAATTATTGTTACGATCACGAGCGATGCAGACAACAGACAACAACAAAAAAACTACTTACAAGATATTTAATAAACACTACTTTGAACAGATTACGCGTGTTGCAAAGATTACTGCACCCGCTATTTACAGGTGAACTCGTTTCGATGTTGCACTTTGCCTAGCGTTGTCTAAGGGAATGCATGATCGCTTATTTAATCAGTCAAAGATTCACCACATTTACCGATATTACGTATCATCCACACGAAAAGTGGTATAGTGAGTGTTCAGATTCAGTACATGAGTGCAAAGCAAAGGTGTAAAAACGTAAATTTACTTCAGTACGTTGAATGAAGCCAACTAGCAGCATGCGAAAGAATGCAAAACTAAGTGAGCAATTAAATTACAACAGAGTGATGACGAGGCACTGCCTCGTTGACGGGTTGACGATAGTGAGAGAAATTATTTTTAGTATCTAGAATTAAACGGTGGTACAAACATTTCGGATTTTGTTATGAGTGACGAAAACGCAACGCTCTAAAGTGCGCCCAAGCGCTCACGTTCGTTTACGCGACAAACGCTTCTAAAACAATGGCGTTGAAACAGAATGCACAAAGCTACACACAGCCAGCTGCAAGAGGCTGTAGAGGTTCAAATTGTCTCGCCGAGTCAATGATACCGCAAACCTGAGCAGAGCATTTGTTCTGGCAATTCATCCGCAATGGATTAGTCACTGATAGAGGCAAGTTGAAACAAAACGTACGTATCGGGTAGAGTAGCTTGATGAGTGTTTGTGTTGCATAAACAATTTAATTTTTTTGATTTTATGTTTTGCAATAAAAGGTAATGACAAAATGTATGTACGTACGAAGCCTTATCTTATATCCTACTGGAAATATTTTTAATGTGCTTTTGTTGTAAAGCTCCTCTAAAAACATTTGTTTGGGCAAAATCAACGTTTCCTCCATTAAGAAGCAAACGAATCGATCGCCGGATTCAACGCCGGTGTCAGGTATCAGATCGCATAAAATATGACGAGGGCATCATTAGGTAGTATTGCTCTGTTGAAAACCAACACACTGCCGACAGAATTTAATCCTACGTACAATTCCCTTGCCACCATTTGTGCCACTAAAGCTACCTCCACCTGCTACACCGCTGTAGAAGCGAAACCAACATAACCTGGCCAAAACGTTGGTTGCATGGTGCAATGCTAAATACAACCCGTGGATACTGTCAATGCCGAACCACAGAGCCATCATCGTCATCGTTAGTATGGTGACCGCACCGTACCATATTCGCCCCATTTAGCACAAACCACCTGATCGGGCTAGTCAGGAATTCCCAGCCAAGCTTAGCATGTTTGTTCGATGAATTGCGAGCTAGTTCCGCATTGGACACGTATTTACACGTCAGTTGGTGAGAGGGCGACGGGTAGGCTATCGGCAATCTTCACCACCACCACCACCAACATAACGAGGGTTGGTGGTTGGATCCGTTGCCATTACCTTCCTCCTGACGCGATATCCGGCGGAAATCACAAAATTTATAAATAATTACACAATTATTTCTAGTTGTGTCTGGAAGTGGGGAAAATGTGGTAGTGCGTTGATGAGCTAATGATGCATTGCAGGACCCACGGGATGGCCGTGATAATGCACGGTTGAGTTAAAGGATGAGCAACGGCGTTCTGTTCAGCAGTGAACACTATAATTAATGGAACTAGTGTATTTAATATCCTGTGGGATCAGGCATCACAGAGAGAGAGAGAGAGAGAGAGAGAGAGAGAGAGATAGACCACAATCAATGCTTAATATATTAATGGGATAAAAGTGTATGAATGGAAATATCCTAAAAATAACTTATTAAATAACACTTTCAATTTAGTAAATAGTGTATTGGAAGTGGAAAGTCGAAGCTGACACCTGAAGGGAACAAGATGAGGTTTTATATTATGAGCTAGATAATGAGTGTAAATTCAGGTTAAAAATGTTCTTTGTGTTTAGATGCCAAACATAATATGGGATCCACACTTACCAAACTTCCAAACTTTGTTATTTATAATTCGATGAAAACTAAAAAAAATCCACCCTAAATTGACATCAGCTTTCAACTGGAACGTGTCCGACAACGTGTTGGCAGGGGAATAACAACAACAAAATACCCCTTTTCGCTATTCTCAATTTACTACCCTCATCGGTGACCGGAATTGGATTTGTGCATTCGTGTTGAGTTACTACTGTGCGCATTTCGCTGCGTGAGGAAATTTAACGTTCCTCAGTACGCCAGATTCGGTTTCGCGAGTGACGTTCCACAACCACGTTGTTGGTTAAGTACAACAAAAAAAAANCTGCCGACAGAATTTAATCCTACGTACAATTCCCTTGCCACCATTTGTGCCACTAAAGCTACCTCCACCTGCTACACCGCTGTAGAAGCGAAACCAACATAACCTGGCCAAAACGTTGGTTGCATGGTGCAATGCTAAATACAACCCGTGGATACTGTCAATGCCGAACCACAGAGCCATCATCGTCATCGTTAGTATGGTGACCGCACCGTACCATATTCGCCCCATTTAGCACAAACCACCTGATCGGGCTAGTCAGGAATTCCCAGCCAAGCTTAGCATGTTTGTTCGATGAATTGCGAGCTAGTTCCGCATTGGACACGTATTTACACGTCAGTTGGTGAGAGGGCGACGGGTAGGCTATCGGCAATCTTCACCACCACCACCACCAACATAACGAGGGTTGGTGGTTGGATCCGTTGCCATTACCTTCCTCCTGACGCGATATCCGGCGGAAATCACAAAATTTATAAATAATTACACAATTATTTCTAGTTGTGTCTGGAAGTGGGGAAAATGTGGTAGTGCGTTGATGAGCTAATGATGCATTGCAGGACCCACGGGATGGCCGTGATAATGCACGGTTGAGTTAAAGGATGAGCAACGGCGTTCTGTTCAGCAGTGAACACTATAATTAATGGAACTAGTGTATTTAATATCCTGTGGGATCAGGCATCACAGAGAGAGAGAGAGATAGACCACAATCAATGATATTAAGCATTAATGGGATAAAAGTGTATGAATGGAAATATCCTAAAAATAACTTATTAAATAACACTTTCAATTTAGTAAATAGTGTATTGGAAGTGAAAAGTCGAAGCTGACACCTGAAGGGAACAAGATGAGGTTTAATATTATGAGTTAGATAATGAGTATAAATTCATTTTAAAATTATTCTTCGTATTTAGATGCCAAAGATAATATGGGATCCACACTTACCGAACTTCCAAACTTTGTTATTTATAATTCGATGAAAACTAAAAAAAAAATCCACCCTAAATTGACATCACTTTTCAACTGGAACGTGTCCGACAACGTGTTGGCAGGGGAATAACAACAACATAATACCCCTTTTCGCTATTCTCAATTTACTACCCTCATCGGTGACCGGAATTGGATTTGTGCATTCGTGTTGAGTTACTACTGTGCGCATTTCGCTGCGTGAGGAAATTTAACGTTCCTCAGTACGCCAGATTCGGTTTCGCGAGTGACGTTCCACAACCACGTTGTTGGTTAAGTACAACAAAAAAAAAGGAAGGACAACGTTCCTCCTGCCACAAGCATGCCGAAAGCAATTAGGGTAAAATGGTATGCGCAAACGATGTGGGCCGTGGTTTAACATTTCAACCACATTTGCACCCTGTACGATGGTGTAACATAATACAACAGGTTAAGTTTTGCGATTTAGTAAATTGGTATTATGCTGCTTACTGTTGCCTTCAATGTGTGACCTTGGGAAGTACTAGATTTTCGATCGGTGTGAAGGTTATGCAGAGGATTTTAAAGCGAAGCCGTACACTACTCTGCTAATATTTTTGCCTTTCCAGAAGGCGTAGCATGCAGCATTATGACCCCGTTCATGTCATGTTCTTTTTAATTGTATTATTGAATTTCTTAGCAACTATAATTAGAAGCAAATCTTGAACAACTTGAAATAATTTTACTGTAAATTGTTTCGTTAAAAAATCATAATATATTATCTTAAACTCTTTTGCCACTAATACCAAATGTACTACAGTTTTCGGAACTTGGGGAGCAATAGCGTCTCTAGGAAGTGTTAAAGAATTTGTAACAAAAATCCGCTGATCCTGAGCTGATCGATATCACCGTCATCAATTCAATAGTTCCATAAATCCAAACGACGTTATTGCCACTATTCAGATACATTTGAATCTTTGGCGTGTTACTTCGAGACGATCTTGTATGAGAAAATTCCAGATATCGCGAATGCGTAACGTACTTATAGTAAGCAATTACAACAAAGTATTCTGCACAGTATACTTCACCTACTTACGCTTTTGTTGGTGCCATTTCCGGACGGTTTACTGGCGGTATGCTTTGACGAAGAGCACGGAACGTACGTGATTACCCGCCAACAAGCTAATTTCGCTCTGTTCTCCGATGAGCGGATCCAAGCGATATGATTTAATCCCGGTATGGGATACGGTGGACAAGGGTTGTGCGTTATTGCGGTAAGAAATTAGTGCCACGGTCGGGAGAAAGTTAGATTTTTTAGACCTTCACCAACAAATATAGATGTATGATAAGTTCTCTTGTTCGTTGCTCAACGATCTATTAATGACTAGCACTAGCATATATAGTGATATTAAAATTGTATTTGCTATCTAAATGAGTAACGACTTCTGGAGTAAAGAGATCTGGATGAATAATTTTAAAAATTTAAAAGGACATACAAATTATAGCATATAAACAGTCTAAATGAGTAAAGACTTCTGGAGTAAAGAGATCTGGATGAATAATTTTAAAAGTTTAAAAGGACATACAAATTATAGCATATAAACAGTAACTACTTCATCATCAACCGCCCCAACAGTCCGAATCCGTGCCAAAACCAGCGGTAGAACAGCAAGTGCAAGCAAGTGTTGTTGCTGTACAATTACAATTACAATTAGCACATAGTACGGTCGCGAGGAAAACATCTTCTATCGGATGCTGCGGCTTCGAAGATCGCGTCTCTGTATGTAACTCGTCTATATGTGTTGCCCATTTTCCAGCATGTGACGGTCGCGACCATGATCGTCACGATTGTGGCCATGCCGTAAGGCGCGTTTGTTTGTCGGGCAATGTGACGAACCTTCCGCGCCGGCCGTCCTGTCGCCAGTGGAGAAATTAATCAATCGTCTTAAATCATCGCCCGAGTTGAAAAGGAAGAAAGATAAAAAAACGACAATGACGACAACGTGTGTCTAATTTATGGCCCTGACGTGTAGTTTGCTGTGCTTTGGAATCATGAGAGAGGATTTTCTTTCCTATGCCTTAAGCATATCCGATACGCAAGCCCCATGTTCATGGATTGTATTTCATTGTCGAGTGTTTTGTTTTACGATCAGGTAATCTGAACGATATTTGCAATTAGATCATTTCGATCGTACATACTATAATGCTGTATACCTGTATAGTAGTGTTGTATTTTAAAATTATTAAATGCACTTATTTCAAGTAAAGTATGTTGCAGTTGCAGTTGCACCAATAAAAAAACCCACGCTATGTGCAGGAAAATTATTCACATCGATTCAAATGCATTCAAGCATTAAATTGCTTGCAACGTCGGTGCAACCATGCAAAGGGGGACCCACGATGACCGATGACTTATGATGGTGTAAAATTAATTTGACACCTCGTGTCGGATTGCTGGTGCAACGGGGGAAAAAATGCTGATTTGTGCAAATTATTCCTCTAGATCGTTTCAGCCAAAGAGAAAAATAAACAACAACAACCCGAGAAGGCCTCATAATTTGTTCCCAATCAAAGACCGGAAGCTTTGGATTGGTGGATGCTGTAAATTGTATTGTATTAAAGTGCGTGTACTGAATGAAAACAATCGTCGGATTACGGGGAGAATTGTGATTTACTATCCAGTCCTGAATTTTGTCATTTAAATCGTACAATGTGTTAATGAATTGATTTAGTTTGATTTGGTATAACACATTCGAGGCATTCGTTCCTACATGCTTATCTCACCAAACGTTTAAAAGTCAAACGTAGATTAATGGCAGAGCGCTGCGCCATAATTTGTTTGGCTGGTTGGCTTATTTAATAAATGCTGCACATAAATTATCCCATCTGTAATCATTTTGCCAACTTTTAACTTAATCAACCGCAACCAACCTCGATCGGATACGAAAAGTACAAACATCATCAGATAATGTCACGGGCACTAGTCAGGTATGACGATGCTCATTGATGAGTGGAATATCGGGTTGTTGCTTTTTTTATTCCTATTCTCTTAATTGTTTGTCTTTCACTCGGCAATATGCGGTGCGCGATGAGAAACGGTACGGTCAGCATATTTGTCATGTGGCATCATCGATTGAGGGCATTTTTCAACATTGTTCATGCGGAATTTGCTTTCCATTGATGGTTGAATGTTTCCCGCCGTAAATATTTGGTGTAATATCCCGTCGATGATAGATTTTGTATGCTGTCCCTTTTATAGTCCGTGTGCATATGTATGGGGGATCTATCCCCTGGAGAAATGTACGCAAAAATGTCGATTTGCAACAATAAAAAAAGGCGTGCTAATTGTTAATCACATTTCAGAGTTGCTCGTTGGATAGGGTGTAATGTAAGTACAACTTGATGGATTTTAATTGGCTTTTTATTAAAAATTCAAGTACATTCCAGACATTTACATCTGAGTACTGTAACCGGAAAGAACAAAGTCGATTGGGATAACGATAATTACAAATATTTTGAAAACTGAATGCTCATTTTTCTCATTGTCATGATGGATACTTATTGATATTTGGATACGTTCAACAAAGAACTATAGTTTATTAAGAGAATAACTTTTTGAAAGAGTGCTTCATTTTGTAGGTTTTCTTTTCTGCGAGCAATTCTAGCGAAATGGTGCAGTCTTCAGCGATCCAACGACGGATTTTTCTACTACTTCCTGTGATAATGCCCTTCTGACATGCTTTTTAGCAGTAATTAGCCATGTATTTTTATAGTTTCTAATGATACCATACACCGTCGATATGCGTATACTAAGTATCTGACTAATGGTAGCTATTTTTGGTGAAGGTCACGATATAACTTTAACTTACTTTATCCTTGCAGTAGTTTCATGTTGTCGCTTTGAAATGACTTCTTCAAAACGTAATTTGATGAAACTGGGATGGTGATTTCAGTAAAATCTAGCGGCCTGCAAAGTAAAGGAATATATAAGGAAATTAACGTATGCTATAAAATTATGGTCTGAAACAAGTACCTTGAGTAGTCTGGACACGTGTGGCTTGCAATGCGTGCAGAACGCTCAATGAACAATAGCTTTATCAAATTCAACCAGAGAAATTTTATGTAAGATTTGTTAAATGCAACATTTCCTAGACAGAGTGAATAACTGTGTCACTATTTTGACAGAAACGATTTTTATGTGAATGTATAAAGCTTTGTTTAAAAACTTTGCTTTGTTTCGATTCAATTGTTTCAGACCATTTTTTCTCTTTTTACATATCAAGAAATTGATTTAATGTAGTGTGTTGCCAATAATAAATAGAATTTGTATTTCTTCTTTTGCTTTTCAATTCATTGCAATTTTTTATATTTTTTATTTTTTTAAATTTTTTTAATTAAACCACAGAACTCTCTGACCAGGCGATGTATATTTTAATTTTTAAAATTATTCGTTGCCGTAAACCAGAATAACTTTTGGCCAAACATTTAATATGTGATAATTTAGCTAGTTTGCCGACGAATTTAGATTGATTACTGTACGTCCATAAAAAGATTATAACAGCAATATGATGATGTAGAAAAAGAAGTGTATCATGGCTTTTGCGTTTAAATAATCAAGCTATGAATCAATTCATTATTACCTCACATGCTTTGTTTGTTTTTAAACTTTTTTTTTGTAGTAAAAGATTAGAATATCTGATTAACTATGGAAAACAAAATAGGCTTGAAAACAGTTCTTCTTATGAATTGGTGTATGTTGTTACACGGCATAAGGTCGCGCTACTAACTTTCAAATGAAACAAATAAAACAACCACTTCATGCCATAGTAAATTGTTTGCTGTTGATCCAGAGGGAAATAATGGATTAGCTTCACTTGCTATCTATCCTTCAGTTTTTTTTTTACATTCCAATGTGGTTTTTGTTTCTGTTCGTTGTAAATTTGTGTTGCAGAAAAACATGAAATATTTATGTTGCCGTTGATTTTGTTATTTTTTCCCTTTTATTTATGGTAGTTATGAAACTAGCTGTTGCGTGTAAAATCCGTTTGTTTTATTTAGCTAATTTTATTCTTGTTTTTAGAAACATACCCATATACACACACGCGCATTAACACAACTGTTCGCCAGCATACGATGAATAAATTTATTTGCTCACTAAATCCACATAGGGGCATCATTCTGATTATGCAGCACATCAATAACGTATCAATGTATCCTTTTTCCGGCTAGTTATCAACGCGACAGTTGATCAATTTAGTGTGGATTAGGTAGAAAAAAAGAAGATTAGGTTTATCATTTCATCCAACCATTTACGACACCCAACGCAATCCGATGAAACGAAACGGATTGGCAGTATAGTTTCACTTGGGCATAATGAAATTCGTGTTCAATATATTGATTTCAGCTAGCTTTCATAAACACGTTAATAGCAAGTAGGTAGGTGGGCCGAAAAAGTAGTACCAAATGAGGCTCATTATCATTATCTGGTGGTGGTTAGGAAAATTCAAACCAACTTTAGAACGATTTTCCGAATCACATAAATCGAAAACCACCCCCGATGCCGTGGAAGGAGGTTTTGTTTTCGCGCATAAATAAAGCGAACTGTTTGTGCCTGTGTGTACTCAATGCATCCGGTTGCAGCGGCAGACAAAAATGGTTTCTATGCAAACGAGCACATCAGCATGATGCGGCACACGTATCAGGCAAAAGTATGTGCGTAAACGAGCTGCTCCCATGCTTTGTTTCCTATCTCGCCAGGAATGGGTTTTTTTTTCGGGATTTGAGAGAACTCCGGGTGCTGAAAGGACACACCGCAATGGAAATGGACAGAGGCCAACGACCAGCCATTGGTTCCAGCTTATGTATGGATTGTGATGGGAAAACGCAACCAGCCCAAGCTTCGGCACGGGAATCGGTGCAAATGAAACATAAATACGTGCGCTAGAGCATAAATTTAAATTTCTATAACACGAATAAATTCTGAATCAATGATCATTTGTTTCCATCTATATTGGGCTCCAAGCTCGAGAGTCACCGAGAGAGCATCGGAGGGAGAAAGGATAAGGAAGCGCACGAGGTGGACAAACGATGATAGAATTGAAATGTTCAACGCTTTCTCGCCTTTTCAACACATTTATCGTTCGTTTTATCATTCTCACCCGGTTTAATGTTTTACTGTTTCGTTTTCGCTTTTCTTCTCAATTTGTTTTTTTGTTTTTGTTTTAAAGTTTCATCAATTGGTTTTCCTTTTGTTGTTCGTTATTCAATATTTAATGTTCAAAGCACTGTTTCGAAAATCGATGTATATGCCCTTTTCCCTACTGTCATTAGCTTTGTTTTTCTTTTCTTTATAAGCGCTTGAATTTACCTACGTATACTATTATGTCTTTTTTGAAGTTCTTTTTTTCTTGGATTAACAAAGAAATGCATTTTAAGATTTTCCCAAGCGTGCTTTTCTTTTTGCTTGTTCCATGCTACATCCCAAATGTGTTTTTATTAATAAGGAAAAGATATTCTTTTCGGTAGATTTATTTTCATATCCAATCATTTCTGGTTTGGTTTTCATGTTTGAACACAATTATTCCATGATATTGAAGAGTTTTATTGAAAATTATAATTGTAAATTGACTATTTTGACTAATTGACTATAAAAAGTGATTTTACGCGATTTTAGATTTATTTACACTTCTATATTGCTACCTTAAATCGCAAAGTTAAATCAAATCACGCTAAAAAGGTATCGTACAATATGTAAACCATTACGGTTGAATGAAAAAAATCCAGGAACATCCAATTCATAGATTGTTGGCTCAAAATTCAATCCTTTGCTCAAGAGCTCAAATATGATCCGAAAAGGTTTATTACTTTCGCCAGAATGATTTCCAGAAAGACTGTGTTTCAAACTCAATTACGAAACCAAACTAAATCGGAACCATCGCTGAAAGTGTGATTCTTAACTTTCCATTCGATCGAGCAATTTGGCAGCGTGTGAAGTTGAGCACAAAATTCTCTGACAAAAAAAGAACCAAAAAGAAAAAAACCCCGAAACCTAAAGTGACTGCTGCAATGGCTGTAATAATCACGTACGCCCGATTTTAGGTACCCCATTGACACTAATGATGGCCAAAACAAAATGGAAAACCGGAAATAAGGCTATCGATGTTTGTTTGAAATACATGGAACTGTCCGCTGAATTTAGATGCCCTATTTTGAAACAATCGATTTCGTTGGAAGGCTCGTTTTGTTGCGAAGACTGAATGCCGAGAGTTTGGTAGCAATCGGTTAAAGGAGAAGTTGCTTTACATGAGTGTAATGAAAGTGTGAAAAGAGCTTGTAGGTAGTTGCACAATTTTCTTTCCTTCCTAATTCTTTCACTTACTTATTCTTACAGTACTAAGTAATGTAATCAGGACCTCCGCTCGTCAGTTAAAGAAACATGAAGATTACGGCACATAACCTATTTTAATAATTAAACAAT
This sequence comes from Anopheles rivulorum, assembly GCA_018908115.1. Taxonomy (NCBI): domain Eukaryota; kingdom Metazoa; phylum Arthropoda; class Insecta; order Diptera; family Culicidae; genus Anopheles; species Anopheles rivulorum. Next base: position 27,736,689 of record CM032177.1, on the reverse strand, counting down.
ATGTTTAAGCTAAATTTAGTACAACATGTACAAGGCATTCTAACCTTGTATTTGGCCAAATCCCGTACGTGTTTAGTTTGAATATTGAGTTTTCTAGTTGGCAGTGATGTTGCTTGTGTTTATTGCAGATATTTGAGGATGTTTCCTGATGCCGTAGAGTATTATTTTGTTTTTACAATCCGGTTCTATAGCTATATTTATGGTGTTAATGATCCAAAATCGATCTCAATAACAACCACGAGCCAGTCGCTCGTGAATACAATCAAATTCTTGGATACACGACGGAAGGACACTCTCAGGTCCTGAAACAAAAAGAGCAACTCTTAGGCTTAGATAGCACAAAACAGAACAAAAAAATGGAACCAATAATGTAGGGAAAGTAAGGATGAGATGTTAAAGGAAAGGATCATTGTCTCAAGTAAAACAGTAAGTGAACCTTAGAGTTTAAGGTCACTACAACCCAATAAGTCGCTTATAGGATATCCCGAGAGCCTTCCGATCAATTGGATCGCATCCAATAAGTAAGTTCTATCGATTTCAAACTCCAAATGGTGATGATCAACAACATGGAATTCTACTCCACTGCCACACAATTTCGACGTAGCCAGGATAATACACTGTAGTTTTACCTTCAGAACAAAATTAGTGAACATGTATCGAAAATACATTCTGATGAAATGCACGATCAACCAACAACCCACCAAACCAAACTCGCATGTATAGGAATCGTCCAAGCACATTCGTTTCCCACGTGCGCTGTTATCGGGACTAGAGGAACTCTTGAAAAGAGATAAATCGGTGTCTACACTGATGCCAGTGATTTGGCCAGTGAGTCTGCCTTCTCATTACTGAGAATTCCGCAACGAGAAGGGACGCAAATTAGCGATTATTTATATAAAACACTTATCGGGTGGAAACGAAAACTCGCCAACTCTTAGTAAAGGTTCGTTATACCGCACTATTAAATATGAAAATCAAACCCACTTCATAAAACCTTCTAAGTAGCACCATTTTGCCTTTGCATCTAGCCATTTTCTATCCTCTCATATTATTACTGCTTTTAAGCTGTACAGCCTTCGTCTATGCTTACGAATCTTTTCCAACGGATGATGTTTATGAATTTCGCGGAATAATTAGCACACTTCCATTCGATTCATCCCAGACGTTGGCCCGTCAGGCGTGGGCTGACGATCATGCACCGTCTAGCGACTTGAGACGTCGCGATTAAAGAGCTACGCCAAGGAAGTTTCTATTATATCCCACCAAAAGACACCCACCCAAGCGTACGGCAGTGCCCAACGCCGGCTAAGCTGATGGCCTCTTTCAAGGTAATGGCGTCAATGCTAATATTACGTTGCTCGTCAAAGAGTGCGGCCCAAACAACGCGATGGTACGCATTCGTACGATGCTACCCCCGATGGTCGAGTCAGTGGTAACGTTCAAATACATTCGGCGCTCGCATGACGCATATACCCTTTTTCGTTGCAATGCTCACTCGGTGCATGAATGCAACGAGCATAACATAAACATAACCCCACACGGTGTGGTCGAAATAATCAGCAACAACAGCAATCGGTGGCACTGAAAGACAAACAGCCCCGAGGTGTGGCGCGGGCAATCCATCAGCATTATAGCTTCCATTACTTTTCGACTCCAACGACACGTGCAATACTCGAGCCGGCTAACCAGGCACTGCTGCACTGGCATGGGTATGTTTCGTTAGAAACTGTCTGAAAGTGTAACAAGGTTTTGGACCAAATAAATGGTGTAGTAATCGAAAGAGCAATGTTTTGTTTCGCTATAAAAAGGCACAGGTACATGAGGTCAAACAAGGCTTACAAATGTTACACAAACGTCTTTGTAGCAGGTTATCAAACATGATAAAAAAGGAAGCAATGTTTAAACATTTCTATATTACTTACTTGCATTTCTTGTTATTATGTTTCATTAAATGATTCCATTGTTTTCTTTTAATTATTTCTAAATGCAAATAATGATAAGAAATATTTTAAATACAATTATTTATTATTATGTTTAGAAATTGATTATACATAAATATATCTGTTCGAACAGAAAAGCTCGCCTTGATGTCGTTCTATTTTGTCTCAAATCATCTTAATGAGTCAGAAATGGTTTGATTTTGCTTCATTTGTTTCGTTTTGTTTCCCTTAACCATTGTAAACCTTCGAATGATTCACGCTGAATTTGTATTAGTTCCACGTGCCATGGTAAACGTACGCCATGCCGCACTTGGTCCGAGATGGTTTGCTTAGCGTTGCAAAAAGGCACACGACCGTGGCATCGGCGCGCCAACCGGCGCTTCACGATGAATTACCGGAAGCGGGTCGCGGAATTCAAGTTCAAGTTCAATGTGGCATAAAGGAAGCATATTGGTCTCGGGTTGGTGTGAAGAAAAATAGGCTAGTCTGAGGAGTTGAAACAAATAAAGTGCTGCGTTTAGGGTGGTATTTGTAGAACTCATTCATGTAAGGCATGAAAATGGACACCGCTTAACAAAAAAACAGGTGGGAATTTCCCACGTAATTAGAATGGTGAGAAAATGATGATGACGGTGTGATTTTTATTCTCCCTCTCTCTCTCTCTATCTTTGTCCACCAGGTAAAGTGCATGGCTGTGACGGTGACCTAGTGGGCAGCGAATTTCATTTCGCCCAGCAAGCCAATTTGCTGCGTAATTTAGCAATAGAGCACACACGATGCATGGTTTGATAACACCGATAAATCCTGATGATGATTTCTATTCAAGTGTGCACTCGCACACTTGTGTTTAGGGGTTTCAGCTGTCTGCGATAGCATCCCGTGTCGTGTAGGTGACGGACCGTACGAATCCGAGTGGTCCTCAAACAACACAACAAAATTGGCGGCTGTGGTTCAGCCGAATCAATGTGCCCAACCGTTCGGGATGTGGTAGTGGCAGAATGTTTCATTAATAAGAGCCATCCATAAAACGGTTGATCTGCACATACTACTTACTCACTCACCTGCATGCAAATGAGCGCACTACTCGAACGCACCCGAATGGAGGTGAATATTTATTTTTAATGTGTTCATTTCCATCCCTGCAGGAGTTGATTTCTCTCACTGGTGTGTTGGGCTTTCGGTATAAAGCCGTTCGGCACAGCGTCCTTCACGTAGCAGGACTTGCTAGGCGCAAGTGCTAAAAAATTTAAGTCCATTAAATCAACATCATTAAAAGTAGTCTGTCCTGTGTTCCTGTGTCTGCAGTACATCCCGCGGAGGTCCTGCGTAGAGTACAACCCTGATCGTTAATGAGTGCAGTTGAGCATGAGTTTAGAATGCAAATCGTGAGTGAGTGAGGAAAACACTTGACCAGACTAAACGCGGATTGATTAAAATTGTACAATCACGTAGCAAATAATTGGTGTATCGAAGCTTTTGCCGCTGTGCAAACAGCAAATGTGTGTGATGGTAGATTAGGGAAATTTTTGCTGCACAGTGTGCTGTGTACCGGGTCGGATTTAGTTAGATTGATTTTCACGTATTGAAAAAGTATATCTACATTTCTAAACACTTGACGTGCTTAGTGTTTGTTTGGATGTACATATTTTGTACGTCCGTTTGCACAGGTCACCGTAGCGCGTTCGGTTAACACTCCACTAAACGGAGTACACACTCACACACCTGTGAGTGAGGATTTTGGAGCTGTTGAAGCATTTGTCGTATTTTAGATGCCTGAGCAAACAATTATTTCATGAGACACTATTACGTTAATGTATATCTTATTACTGATGGAAGATTATAGTATATTATGCTGCTTCATGCCTATCAATATTTTATTATTCTAATTATCACTAAGCTTAAAAAAGTTGCATTGAACTGTAAGCTCTGTATGTGGGCTGAGACACTAAAAAGGGAGTTACAATGGCGAGTCGCTTGATATGTTCCAGGCTCTCCTGATTATCGTGCAACGAATGAGACTTTTTAGCGCCCACATTGACTTGTCACGTCATTAATATGAAACCAGACGACCTAGTCCCTTATATTACTTTAGACAAGTCAAAGTTCCGATAAAGGTATAATGGTTTAATGGTTTAATGGTTAGTCATGACGTATAGTAGTTTGTTGCTCAATCATTACCGGTTTGAATGACATCTTGATCTTCTGCGTATGTGGATGGGGAATCCTTGGTGTGGAATCCTTGGTGTGTCTGCTCTCTGTGTTTGTAGTATTGATAATTATCTGGACTTTGCACTATTCTCTTTCCTAAACACTTATGTATAATAACTTGTGTAACTTGTAGAGACGAGTAAAACAGCTCACAATGATGATTTGACTGCGAGTGAGTTTTATCACCAGTTACTCTCTTTATGGGGATAAACTTTTTATGGGGTACGAATTAACACGATCATATTTACTTAGAAGATTCAGTTTGAACATTAGTGTAACACTAGTATAAAGAGCATCGTTTGGAAGATTATGCTAAATTCAATCGACATTCGCTGTGGGATATTGAACATTGTGGGATTATTTGTCCTCTATTGCCAAGAAATTGCCTTAGTCAAGTAAAAATCTAAGTATGAAGATATAATTGATTTGTAGAGCTAAAGTTTCCTAAAATCGTTAAGGTCATTCGCTAGTCTACTAATCATTCCACCCTTTGTGGCAACTTTGGATATGATCCAGTCTATAGTCTCTGTTGCGAACATTTTGTATCTCTGAGACGACTTCTACATATTTGTCTTCTTAACTAAGCTTTTTCCTATTTGTAAATGCTAGTATGTATTTAGATGCCATTTGTATATGGACATTCCTGTATGAAAGGAAACTACAAAAAATCTTATCTATGGCACTTCACTGATCTATCACAGAACTAAGTATCGTTATAGGATTGTCAGTAAAGGTTCATTCAAAAATTTCATTTTATTAGCTTGTAGCAACAAGGCACGAGACCCTACTTGGCCCTGGAGTCCTGGAAATTTGTCTGTAAGATGGTTAACAATATCCATGTTCCTGAATGTCTTTCTAACGACAGTACAAGTTAACACAGATGCCATTAGCAAGAGGATGCACTAATAAGGCTTAGTAAAAAGCATTCCATAAATTCAATCATGTTCAGCAGCGCAGGTTTTTGTTTTCGTTCGTTTACTAACAGAGCACCTCGTTAACCGGGTATGCGACGGTAATTTGAGCAATGGACATTTTAAAATATACATCGCACAAACCTTTTGCTCCCCTCCATTCGGGTCAGCTGCAGCCCGACGATCGGTGCACCATCCCGGCTGGTTGGCGCTTCCGCCAGAGCTGCCAGTGTTAATCGAAGTCCTGTTTCCAGCAGTTGCACTCGTTTAATTCATGTTTGCAATACATTTCACGTTGCGGGCGCACAATTATACGCCACCGAAAAACGCGTCCCGTGAATATTTTTGGCAGCGTTGCGTTGTTGCGGTGATGACATAAAAAAAAAACGAAATGATACCTGCCCGCTGCAAATAAGGGAAGTAGATGGACATTGGGTGAAAGTTGGGGCGAATTGGGGTAGATTCTGTGTGTGTGTGTGTGGGTATTTTTGTGTCACGCTGAGTAGGGGGACAGACAGTACGCTTATATGCTCCATTTCCGGAAGCGGAAATGTACGGCCATATTGTTGAATTGTGCCACGGGTCCAGTACAGGCACACAGTACTCAACACAGTGCTGGACTGGAGTGGAGTCGTAGTGTACCGGTGACTCCCTGCCCGTCATCGTCAGTATCTGGACGATTCCTTTAGGCTCGGTTTTCAGTTGTGGGTCCATTTGCGTTTTGCGGTGATTGCACCGAGAGTTGCATATCGGTGCTGCTGGTTTTAATGAAAACATTAAAATTTCACATGCATAATTAATAATTATAATTAATATATTCATAATTTTATTTCAACTCCGCCGGTCAGGACCATATTTTACTGCTGCTCTGTGTTGGCGGCGCTGTATTATTCTTTCGCAATCGCTGCATTATTATTGTCACTAGTATAGTTACACCGAAAGCATATGGCGACGATTGGTTTCGTTGTTGGTTTCCGGTGATGGCACGGGCACATTCAATGCACAATGGTAATGTTAGAGGATGGTCAAATTGAATGCTGGCATTTGGTTTAGTTTCTAAAATTGAATATTTCCAATAAAATTTTAGTGATGTTTATTTACTGTAATTTTACTATTTCTTATCATTATCATCATTGATTTAGAAAGATAGCCTGAATAAGAAATAGTTGAAAGTTTGTTAACTCATTTTGTTTCTTTCGGGAGAGAAGTTACAAACTCATTTGTATTTTTTATGTTTGCGTAATAAGCAATGGACACGTTTAACTGCTTTCTATTTGCTAAAACAACTAAATATTTCTGTTCACTCAGAAGCTATAGCCTACCGCATTACCAAGTCGTCGAAAAATTTATCTTCGTGTTTACATAAACTAAAATCAGTTTAATTAATTTTAAAAGTTTACTTATCGACGTTCCGAATGTTATCTGAAGCGGAGTTTGTAATCTTTTGCTTCTAAAACTAAACGGTAGCTGAAATATTCGATTTCAATTAGAAGGAAACACCTTCCAGTGTGCATTATGGTCACGTGGTACAAAGGTCGCTGCGGTTCGGTTGGTACAAATTGAGCGATAAATAAACAAACTATCCTTTTATGCAGGCATAACCGGCGGAACACGAGGGAGTTATGCTGTTACAGTTTGCAGAACCAGCACAGTGCGCCCATTTCGTATGCACTGGTTGGCCGCAGTGTTTGCAACCGGCCCCGACCACGGCCTGTCAATAGGGGCAGGTGTCGTTATCGTCGACCCGGCGTCCGTGCACTTGCACTTGCCGAACGAACTTGTTCCACTGCGATGTGAACCAACCACCCAGGATGTGTGGCGTGGTTTAGGAAAAATAAATGAGCATAAAAGCAAACAATAGACAGACGGGGAGGCAGGTGGATGTGTAGTGGCAGGACACGGAAGTTGACCGTACCGGTGGGTTATCAAACTGACATCAAGCATTAGTTCGATCACCGAGCATCGTTGATGGTAGTGCCGTTTAAAGCGTGGCATGCTTGCCGAACAGGATGTTTCGTTGCTTGAAACGTGGCCGAACGCAAGCAGTGCATCGTCCACGTACACATCCGGTTTGTGAGTGGTGATTTGCTGGATTCTAAGCT
>CM032177.1:27623640-27703245 GCA_018908115.1 Anopheles rivulorum | reverse complement strand
CTAAATTGTGTTAATATTCAAATGAGTCTTTTGCTGCATGAAAAAAACAGTGATTGCATAAATTTAGGCGTTGTGAGCACAAAGCACAATCATAAATCCGTTTTGATCAGTGTAATATCTTCTATTGATAGCAATGTACCTTTTTAACATTAACCTATTCTTGTTACGTGATGTTTAATTTTATTCTATTAACTTTTGTTAATATTTTTGTTATATTTTAGTATTTTTAGCTGTTGGGAAGACTTTTACTGGAATTGTATTGAAGAGAAATTCTGTTTCGACGAATCGTTAGGTAAGTTATATGCATGCGGGTATCTTTCGTGTTCTATTCTGTTCAGTATTCAGTTCGATGAATTGCAAAAAGAACAAAGAATTTGAAAATTACATTTGTATTACAGAAATTTGATTATTTTACCTTACGTTGTTAGGAAATGCGAAGTGATAACGATACAAAAGTGCAGGTGATTTAACTGCATTAGATAAATTCATTATAGCAAAATGGAAAATTCAATTTTCTTGGCAGAAGAAAAAACCTTATCTGAATTACTTTACTTGCACATTGGTAACACAATTAAATGGAGTTTTTACTATCTCCATTACTAGTGGATAGTTTTTTGCTGCTTCCGTTCAAAACCCTGTGTTGAAGCAATATTTATTAACGGAATTCAATGCTCGGTTTGCAATGAGTGCTAACTTAATTTAGTCTATCATTTCACCACCGGGATAGGCAATATTGCTATTTTCGCTCAGCAGCGCTTTCCAATTGTTAGTAATCCAACATTTTGCTCCATTTTTCTGTACTTTACTTGAACCGAATGGTATGAATACCGGTTTGTGAGAATGTATTTTTATACTTTCCATCTCTCGCACATAGCGTATTGCCAAATAAAAATATGCTGCTAATAAAATCGTTCTCCCTTCCCGTGGGAAACTTCAAGTGGAAGTGTGGACAAAAAAATATTCTACTTTCCATTCGGTTACTAAATTACGTTATCGAAACATAGTCCTAGCGCTAACGTATTGCTGGCTGCTATTTGTGCAGCAGATAAAAAGCGTTCGGTTAAGTCAGGCACGAATATAAAGCCAGCTAAACAACACTTTTACTCACAAAAAACGTGTATATAAATATATATATATATATAACTGGAAAAAAGAGGAAACTACAAAAATTGCCAGACTTCCGAAAATTATCGATTGATGACAAAATTGATCGAAACGAACGCACTGCCTGCCTGTACGGTACAGTCGCTTGTATTGGATTTCGAAACGAACCGACCAGATACCGGTCAGCTTTGTGTGCGGTTGCATGCTGCCTAGAGCATGGTTGGTAGGGAAAAGCACAACGAACAGGCAGGCTCCGGTACCAGTCGAAGTGTACCTTTGGGAATTTTTGCGAAAGGTGCACGGTTGTGCCCACTGTCTGGTTGAGAGTTTATGCTGCGTGGCTCCTAAATATATCGATAAGTCTTTACCGGCAACGATGCATCAATTTAGGTGAAGTTGGATAAATATTGTAAAGTCTGTGCGAGTAACGAATATAAGCGAGGCAAGTGGAATCGTGTGAACAGAAATGAAGACAAATGTAAATATAAGTAAGCAACACAAAAGAGCAATTTTGAACAAATTTAAAAACTAAATTATAACATTTGTTCTAAAATAAACTTGACAGGTTCGCAATAGAAATGCGCCTAAAAGTATGCAAACGATTATCATTATGTTTAGTACTTATGGTTCTGGTGGTCTGCAACCTTCCTGAGCTTCCTGACCACGCATTTAATTTGTAAATAAAAATAAAGTTAAATAAGCTGCACAAATAAGTTTAGTACATACGCAATTGATCATTCTACGCACCTATCAATCCAATCCCGATTTGGGTGAGGTAAATCGATCAACGGCGGTGTTTCGGTCGGATCGATTAAAGCGCACTAGCATTTGATGTTGATATGCCGAAAAACTGAACGGCTCATCCCGGTGTCCGTGTTTGCAGGTGCTGGTTTCGCCGGACGATGATCGTTCGCCGTTGCAGGATTTCGTTCCATCGGGGAAAAGTCGTATTTCCCAGACGCTGTACTGTGGATATTTTTTGGAATCCACCATTCCGCTGGCCGTCCTCAGGGGACCAACCCCGGAGTTTACCACCACCCAGTTTATCAAACGTTCACGTTTGATGTGCTTGGCAGTATTGTTTTGTCTATTATTGTTTTCCACTAGCTTCCTATTGCGGTACCACAACTGTCGCTGCGGTACAATCGGGTGCACATGCAGCACACACTAAGCATATGATGCGTTTCCCGCCAGTGCTGCAGCGGTGCAGCTGCCCGTGCTGGAGTGTAGCAAAATTTTACCGATCAATGCTGTTGAAATTTAATTTTGCACCGAATTTCGTGACCAGTCAGCGGTACCGAGCATATTTTTGGCGCTTTCTACGCGCCTCCATGCTTTGGCGTTTGGTGTACCAAGCATCTCTCTCTCTCTCTCTCTCTCTCTCTCTCTCTCTCTCTCTCTCTCTCTCTCTCTCTCTCTCTCTCTCTCTCTCTCTCTCCCTTTTTCTCTGTGTGTTCCGCATACATTCTACCCGTTGTTCCATGGCGTACAACGATAATTGAACTGATAATTAATTTCGCCCCGTACTCAGCTCAAAAGCGGGAGTATGATCGAGTTTGTGCATGTGAGTGTGGCAAAGGTGGTGTGCATTGGTTCTGGTGCATACGATGATAGCAATACAGCACGGAAAACTCTCTCTCTCTCTCTCTCTCTCTCTCTCTCTCTCTCTCTCTTTTTTTTTCCATCGCTTTCCCCGAATCAATTTTCCTTTTACACGCGCTTTTTAGAACACAACGAACGAAACACAACGGTGCGGAATGACATAGATATAGCGCAACCCGGCGTTTTCTCGGGTTAACGGTAATGATTTTATTAATTTCTGTCAAGGCCCTTTTCCCTACTGGAAAACAGCACGGGATAACGTAAAAGGGCTGGGTTTGCCCGAATGAAAAGTGGCGCGCGATACACGTGGTTTTCCACCGGTGGTTTTAGGATAAATTTGTACTACTTTTTCTCTGCCATGCCGGGGCAGACTTTTTTGTCACGGCGTGTTTGCATATTTCCATTCGATGGTTTTTAGGTTCACTGTTTCATTCGCGTTGCAGGAATCAGGTTTAATAAATTTGAAAATGTGTTAAATTTGATAAAAGTTGTTTTAATCGATTCTTTTTGATGTGTTAAGAATATAGAGATGATATTGTTCACGTTGAAATTTTTTCGTTTCACATTTTTGTTTATCACTTGTTCATTTTGTCATAGTTCAGCTTGTAAAAGAATATTAATTACAAATAACATAAAATAAAAATACTTTTCTTGTTGAATTTAATTAATTTCTTAAAGGGAAATCATCTTACATTTTAGTCAAGTTTTAAGCTACACGTGTTAAGTGTACTGTATAATACAGATGCATTTTCACAAAGAAATTTTAAAATTTAACGTTTTATAGTTTAACGTTTTTTTAATTGTTTGTTTTTTTTTTTTTTTTTTTTTTTTTTTTTTTTTTTTTTTTTTTTTTTTTTATTATGTTAGAACGGAACAGGCCGTATTAGACTAATTTTACCACGTAGCAGGCTAGTCAGACCGTGCTACGGGGGGAATACAATAATTGTTTGTATCAGTAATAATATTTCATATTCTTCTGCATACTTTATCTTTAACATTTATCCTACAATTTACAGATCGAAATATGATATTCTTTAAATATTTTCACCTTCTTGTAATAGACTTGAAGCTTACGTCAATTTTAAAGAAATAATTTATAAGTTTTTTTTTGTGAATAGCACGCTGAACATGGGCATTGAAATATTCATCACTAGTGGTGTTTTGGATTGTTCTGTGGCCGGGTATCATTCGAGCCCAAGATCGATCGATTGGTTTTCCTCGCAAAATCCCGTGCGTGTTTTTGTTTTTGCTGGTGTACGAATTTTCCGTCGGGTGGAAAATTGATTTCTATCCCATCGGTATGGCTAGTTGGTCCCTTGGCAGTGGCTTTAATGCTGGGCTAAATTATGAACCCTTGGCACAAGTGTACGGACAGCATCGTGGCAAAGTGCTTCTTTAGCTTTTATTTCAGTTTCGGGCTAAATAAATGGGATCATTTATCGGCAACGTGCGGCCGGTGGTCAAGAAGCATCTCTCTGTGTCTGTTTGCGTGTGGAACCGGCAGCAATTCTTCTTCACTATCCTTTTGAAACCACAGACCGTCGTGTCACAGACCGTCGTGGGAAGGAAGAATCGAGTAGCACAAAAAAAAAAACCTAAAAAAACGAGGCCAAAAAAGGTCCCCGAAAGGAGTAAAAGAGCGGAGATAATTATTTCGCTGCGGTGGCTTTCAATTAGGAACAGAATCTTCACACACAGAGTGCAGTTTTCTATCGAAAAATTGAACGGCCACTGCAGAAGAAAGATTGTTCCGAAGGACGAATCGAACAAGACGATGGCGCATTTTAAAAACCACGCGGCGGCCATGTGGTGTACGTTAGCGGTTAGAGGAAAACTGGTCTAAGTTTTCGACTTCTTGCGCACCGGACAAGATCGAACGGAAGATGCACTCGTGTCCTTACCCGCCCGTGCACGAGTTTTGGAAAGCGTTTAAGAAAGCGTAATTACATTCGAATCACGTAATTAAGTAAAAAGAATGACCACAGCGCACAGCTGCTTTAAATCGCTGCAGCCAATGGGGTTTGGGGAAGTTCGGACCGTTTACCGGCATACCACCGATAAGAACAATATTTATCAAACTGTCAACCATACGACGAACGGCGTACGAAACCAAAAGCTGCCCTATTTGCAAGTATGTTTCCTTCTTTTATTTACTGCAGTTAACTACGACCCGGATGAGGATGAGCATGCGGCCAAGAACAAAAACAAAAACGGTTACTACGGCAGTCCGGCGGGCGATTCGGGCGAGAACAACAATGCACCGATCTGCCGGCAGCCGGGTGTTTCGTCCGGTGGAAGCATTGCCCGCAACATGTCGATGAAGTAAGAAATTTATTAAATTTAATGTCCTTTAAAATTATGATCGAGTGAGATCAAAACGTTCGATTTTGTGATTTTTATTTTAAGTTTTACATTTTGAGACATCGTTTTTTATTTATTTATTTTGATAATTTAAATAATATCATTAAATTCCAATATGAAACCGGCGTTCATTCGCTCTGTGCATCAACTTTATTTATGAAGCAGTTCTAACAAATTTGTCCCCCTCGTTTCTGTCTCTATCCACAGCTCCAAAATACACGAGGACGACCTGCGTCGCGAAATTCAAACCAACGTACCAATGCTCGCACCGGAAGTGATGGCCATCTTTGCTAATTCGCAAATTTTCCAGTCCAGTGCGCCACCGAAACAGCAGACGTCAAAAGCGACCTCACCGGCGTCGGTGAAGTTTGCCATTTCCGATTCCGGTTCACCGATCGAGGTGACACCGGTGGCCACCGTCACCGCCGTCGGTAAGCAGACCGCCGATGAAACGTCGTCGTCGTCTGCGGCACTGCACGAGGATGGTGCCGGAGGTCGTGAACTGAGCTCTGACAAGCTACTGCAGCGGCTCGAAGGTAACTAGAAGTTCCAACTGTCCCAATGTCGATAAACTGTCTCATCCACCTGATTGACCCGATCACCCGGAATAGAAAGAGAGAGAGAGAGAGAGAGAGAGAAAAAAAAACAGTACACAAGGTGTGGGGAAATGGAAAACAACATGAACAAACATACAAACAAAACAAAATTATTGACCCATCATGTAGAATTCGCTTCGCAACCTGAAGCGAAACCAGTCCCATCTTCGTGAAGGGTGACACATTTTGTACAAAAGCGGCCTCACACCACACACCAAACGATCTCGGTTCCCATCAGGCAACATCGTACCGAAACCACCGCACAGAACCGGGAGGGTATGAGCAAGTTTCATCCGTCGTATCGGGGTCAAAGCTTCTTCCTTTCGAGCGTACATAAAGTTTAAACGAGTGGAAATGGCTAGTCAAATAGTTCCGTAGGTGGTCGGTTTGAACGTTTGTGTAGAGTTATTATATTAGGGACACAACACGAGAGAGTAGTGGTGGACCAATCCAAACCAAAATCCGTTTCGAGTACACATACTCTCCGATAAGTCTAATAACTAATCGCATGCTAACTAATGTACAACTAGTATTAAAGTGAGGCAAAGATTCCTTATCCTCGATACTATAGCCAAAGAACAAAAGTCAAGCAAAACACTAAGCAAGGAACACAGACAGACTTGCTTGATGCATGACGCGTTGAACAATGCAACAGAGCTAATTCTAAAGGCACCGAGATGCTACGAGAACGATTGGCACAACCGGAAGCTCTCATGCACGGCACATGCTGCATGGGCCTCACCATTTATCTAACATCGATTTTAAATGTGTACTAACACTCGCACGGTCATGAAAACGGCAATAATATGGGCTGTAGGAATCTTACTAGCAAAAGTTGTGTGGTGTCGTCTCACGGGGTTGTGGGTAACAGGAGAAAAATGTCGGATAGGCAGTATTTGGATTGGCTGCGGGACAGGTAAGTGTTTCCCGTCGCCTACAAAAGTTCGATAACTGCAATTGGCTTTGGGCGGTCCATTACCAAAATTTTCCCCTAACCGTTTGCTGTCATCAAATTAACACGTTTTTTTGTTTGTTTGTTGTCCTGCTTTTGGTTTGTGTTAGCTAATCGGTATTAAATTGCCTGTTTTTTTAGTATTAAGTGATTAATTCACCTATTTATATGTTTTTATATTTGTTATGGAATGGGGTATTTTTAATTTAAAAGTAAATAAGCAACAATTCAAATTGAATTTGAACTTTGAAAAGCTAACCGAGACTAATGATTTAATTCCAAACATTTGAAATGAGGTATTGGTACTAATGTGATAGATAGTAGTTTATCATATCAAGAAGGATCGACCCGTACGTCAGTGCTACTAGCAATGAAATTGAAACGCTGTCATTTTGACAGAGCTGTCATCAGCAGACTAAGAATTGTTGTCAAATTTAATGAATTTGAGGGATAAATTTATCTGTTGGCCAGTTTCTGTTGTTAATTTCACATGAATGGACAACATCAGATTGTCTTTGCCTTAAAAAGAGTATATCATTTTCGTAATGATAAAACCCGTTAGAAGAATCATGTTTAGTTATTTAATCTCTATCATACCTCCATAGTTTGAAAGCTTGGGGTGAATTAATTCATTTTTTTTTATTAGACTAAGTTGATGTAATCGCAAGTTGTTCTTCGGTTTTGTGCTTTATCTCAAAATGTGTTCTTATTTCTCCCTTTGAATTTGCCAGTTTTTTTTATTATTTGTTTCTTTAATTATACTAGCTTTTCGCCATATTGTCAGTCTCTCATATGTACTGACGTGTGTATTCTTTATTTTTTCTTTCTATTTTTTGTAAATAGTTTGCTTTTTAGTTGATACTAACAGGAATCTACTTGTTAATAGACTTAAATAGTTTACAATGTAGGTAATTTTACATTTTACGCAAGCTTTTGTATTTGCGGGGTTTACCTTTAAAACAATATTCCTAGCTTTTCATAATACTTCTGCTTTCTTTTTACGATTGCTTTACACTTTATCTCGTTTCTATAGCTAGAAACACTAAAGCACTCATCCATTCATGTACGCACACGCATCAACACACAACAAGCTCCTGCCAGTCATGGTTATTTTTTTCTTAAAGGCTTTCAAGTGAACTTCCAAGATGAAATTGTGTCAGCCGGCTTGCCATTAACGCATGATGTGATGCTTTTATTACAGGTACTACCAGCGGCAACATTTCGGACGAACGTGACAGTCGCGTGGTCGTTATTCCAGCTATCGTTGAGGAGGAGGATGGATCGGACGAGCAATTGGAGGATTCGGAGGTCGTCTTGCGACCACCACGTAACTTCTCCGAGCTGAGCCTATCGAAGTCGATTCCAAACAACAAGACGATAAGCCTTCTGCAGGCAGAAATGCCATATTTTTCGATCCGACCGGCTAGTGAGAATGATATTTTTACGATATCATCCGGTGCTGGTGGTGGTACCGTTGGTGGAAGTGGTGGTGCTGGTGGTGCCGGAGGTAGTACGTACAATTCCATCAGCATGACTCCAGAGGTTCCTGCCATCTCGTACTCGAACCTACCGAAGAACTATCTAGAGACGCCCGTTATCGAGAAGTACCGGGAATCGGTCAGTCTGTACTCGATCCAAACGGCCGGTATTAACAGACAGTCGCAGACGGACGATCTTTCGATGCCACGGTACTACGGCAAATCGGATATGTTTGTGTCCGGGATAGATCGAGCCAACAGTCGCAGTGCTGATGCGGTAGAGATAGATCGTTCGGATGACGGAAGTGGTTCGCTGTCGCTTAGTAGCAGCTCGTTGGCTAAGGGTCGCGCCAGAAACGTGGAACGAAGCAAGCGCTTGATGAATCTACGCACTGCACTGCCTCCATTGAATTTGGGACTCGTTCGTGGTAGCTCGGCATCAAATTTGCGCGATCGGCGGGAAGATCGAGAATCACGCGAACGTGACAAATCGGCCAAAATCAAGGAAGGGCTACGTGTTTAAAAGCATCGTTTCGGCTACATTTACTTAAAACGGAAGAGAGGAAGAACTTTGTGTGCCAAGTACAGTATACGCGGAGGTGTATTTCACCATCCGATAAACGATTGTTGCTTAAAAATAAATTGTTTTATTATTAGAAATAATTTGTTGTCGTAGTTTTATAGAAAGATGTGCAAGCTATTAAAGAAACTGATATGCAACTGTTCAATGAATTTCTCCCCTTTTCGAGGTGAAGTGAGGGGCGAACGAATTCCAGAGCTACGTTTGTAAGATACATTTCAATAAATTTTAGTATTAAATACTACACAAATTATCATTTTAAACTCAAGAATCAATGCAAACTATTAATGGGGTTATCGAATAATTGTGATGACTTTGAATGAATTGTTGAATTGTGATGACAAGTTTCCATACAAGAAAAGTTAGTTAGCAAAATTTGGACAATAAAAATAAAATTCAATTTAAGCAATACGAAAATCTTTATTTTACCAGACATGTTACGGAAAGTCGTGTACAAGATCCCGAACAAATTATCCTCAGCAAAATTTACACCGAGATGTTGAATTATGAGGGTTTACGTATCGACGTATTGGCGTTTCTGCTGTTTAAGTGCTGCTTAAAAGTTCTTCAAGAACTTCAATGCTGGTTATTTTTGTATTGAATGTAACCGAGATAAAATCCATGATTGATTTGGGCAATATTTGAATGTTTTATCTATTTTGTTCAATGTTTCAGCCTCTTGGACAGTATATCATCTATTGTAATGGCCTGTGGTAAAATAAACAAATAAAAATAATTTTCGTCATACGAGATAGCTTTAATTCGGATAATCAACTCATAATCAAAATATATGGACACATTTCAATTGTCAGATATGTAACATTTTAGCTTCAGTATTGTTAGCTGTTAGCCTAAAAATGTTACATATAACAATAATGGTGCTCCGATTTCATTTTCCCTTATCCTTTTCTACAAAAATATGTGCATAAGTCATGCCGGTTAGCGTAGATACGAGTTGATTGCATTACATATGAATGATTAACAATGAAAATATGCAATTAACTTCACAAATTAGAGGCTCACGAATGTGATATCAATAGTTGTTCCATGCGATGGATTCAGAACATTTAAAAATAAAACAAATGATAAAAAATTGTTCCCTACTCCACGATATGCGGAAAACGAATGATGCATTTCCTGTCATTATGGTAGCATTTTCACCGGGAAGTAAAATGACAGCAGCTTGACATTCCTGACAGCCGAAGCTACCCGAAGTCGACCCGAATGTGCGATGGGTGATACACTTCGTGCAGTTTGTGTGAAATAAATTATACCTTTGTAACGGGGAGTAAATACAATATTTCATAATATTTAACAATTTTGTGAATGAAAGTATATCCAAAATTAAATTAATAATAAATTCGACGAGATGAATCCCCTTTTATGTGTCTAAGTTTCCATTTTTCGTCAAATTTGTGTTACGTTTTGTAATGCTGCAGTGAAACCAACGCGTAACGACACTAGTGTATCAACCGTCGCAGAGGACGCACGTTCGTGTTTTGGGTAAGCACACACACAGGCTTGCAAAAAAGAAGGAACCTTCAACGCGTGCGGTTGTCGGTCGTCGTCGTGTTTGATTCCGGTTCGCCAGTGAAATGGTTTAAGAAAGGTAATGAATGAAAACAAGTCCTTTAACAAAAAAAAAACTGTGATTGTGTGTGAATAGATATGCTGAAAAATACTAAACGCAAGCAAAAAGATGGTGAATAGAGTAACACACTCGCAAAAGCGACATGCGGAGCATTTGTGCTTGCGCTGTTTTCACATGAATTATGTTTAATTTGATACCGAAAGGCAAGTGTATTTGGTGTGTGGTTGTGTTGTGTGCGCACGAGCGAATGCGATGATGCTTACGGAAGCGAAAGGAAGATGTCCATAAATCGATTGTGAATATTATCTGTTTTAAATCTCTATTGTGGTGTTCGTTGCTTTCGAAGCAATTTGGGTGTGTTTTAAGGGGAAAGGTGGCAAGTGTCCGACAACGCGAAGAAAGCAACTCATCTGCATAATAACATCGCGGTTATGCTGCGGGCATTGCAGCGCTTATGTTGTGTGTTCTAATGCACATCTTTCGAATTGTACCACTACATCGGCAGCACCGCAGTCAGCTCTAATAACTGCAGCAGCATGAAGAAGAGCGTGCTGTTGTTACGCTAGATACGCACACAAACATCGTTCAATCGATGCATTTATCTAATCGGTAGCCAAAATTTTGCTGTAGATATTACCTGGTGTGGGTAGTATGGTTTTACCATCGAAAAGAAATACAAAGGGTCCGCTACATATTTCTTCAGTGGGACAAAAAGTCTCAAGTGAAGCGTAATTCATGTTATTTTGTTCAACATCGAGCATGCCTTGATTTTGTCGGGTGGTGGTGATGATGATGATGATGATGCTGATTGTAGTGTGCGTGTGCAGTGTACAACATCGATCGAACGAATGTCGAAAAGGAGCATGAGCGAGCCATGATGTCGATTGTGTATGTATGTGTGTGTGTGAGAGAGAGAGAGAGAGAGAGTGTTTTGTTTGTATGTTGCTGCGTGTAAAAGAGCAAGCCAGAATCCAGCGGTACGGTACGGTCTTGTTTCGCTTCCTCAGTGTTCAGCGTTAGATTATCCCGTCAGGACGAGTGGCGGGTGTGTATGTGTGTGATCCTTTTTCGGTCAATGCGTCGTCAGGAATCCCAACATATAATCCGTAATGTGTTTCACGATTAGCTTCACGAATGGGTGAATTTTTATAATGTTTGTGTGCCATGTTGTGCCTCACGCAACCACTGTAACAACAGTGGCGTGTATGAGCGCGAGTGAGAGATCAAAACAGAATCGACCGCGGTGCGGTGAAGATAGCCGAAATTCACCGTTGGATATGCCTGTTTGTGAATGCTGAATTTTAGATAAACAGAAAAAGCTAAACTAAATCCCCCACCGTTAATGGTGTGCTGTTCTAATATGGTGTACAGTGTGTGCAGTGTACCGTGCAGGTGAAATAGAGGAAACGATTGTTCCGCTCGAATCAAAATGCAATTACGTCGTTATGCAAACACGGACCCACGCACACACCCATTCACGGGCTTGCATACGGTGATGAAAACAAACCCATAATTCGTGAAGGGTGCTTTTTGTTGCTTGGTCCTTCCGAAACAAGATGACAGATTGCTAATATCCTTTGCGAGCGTGTGTGTGTGTGAGAGAGAGGAACGCGCAGTAAAGTGGAAAGTGGTGCATGGCAGCGAAATGTCAAAATCGATAAAAAAAATTATCGATCGAAATCAAAAACACACAGCATCCACAGGAGCAGTACCACAAACAAGCCGAAAATTGTTTAAGCTTTTGTTGCCTTTTTTCCGCTATATTTCATCACCTCCGGATCGGTGAGCAATTGGGTGAATGAAAACTTTGCGTTGTGTTGTGAAAATGTGTTTTTATGTGTGTTTTTATATCGTTTTTGGATTTCTTCTTTTGCATGTTGTATATGTGTTGTTGTATTGCGTGTGCTCACAAAACTTCCTTTCGGGACGATAAAAATGTGCACGCATGTAAGAAATTTGTCGCATTTTGGTGTATTGTGAGATGCCGGGACAAAACGCGTATCTAGTACGTACGAACTTATTTATTTGAAGGATGTTGCTAATTCAATTATATATAAGATTAAACTGAATTAAACTAAGAAATAATGTACCCGGCATCAATGTATGTTTCTAATTTCGAATCTAATTATAGTCTAATTACGAATATCTGTGGTACAAAACAGCCTACTCGTTAGGTCTGAGCCTCAAGCAGTCGAGATTTGAACCCAGAAGCCGAACATTTGGATGGATGGACTAAATCATTTACAGGTCCCGGGACATACTAGACTTGTAAAAAATATTTCCATATTTTCCTACAAATTTGAGGTTGTTGTATATATTCTTTTTCGAGAAAACCCAAAAATGGTAACAGAGTGTTTCTTCGCTCTACTTCGGATGGTTGTCTTTTGCCTTAAGACGGTGATAAAAACGATCAAGATTAGAAAATGTTAATAAAGCCATCCACAAACACACACACACACACACACACACACATATATATATATACAACTGGATGACGGCGACTACTTACGCCTCCTAAAAGTAGGAAAAGCACCTCCCCAACGGTGGAAAGAAGCGATCATTTGGGAAGATAAAAATGATCTAAACGATCATGAAACACCCCATCTTAGAAGGCGTTTATTTCGGTAGGCGTGCCGGAATTAAAGCAACCGGCTCAAATCTTTCTTCCAGATGGTGACGTTGGGCCGTAACCATGGCTTTGTGTAGTAACTGAACCGTACAGAGTGGAAGAACGAATATGCCTACGAAATGATGCTGTGTTTGAAAATCGATGCTGCTGCACAGTCGTTTCATCGAGTGATCCCCCGAAGAGCTTGAACATGTTTTGACGGTTTTTCACTGTTGAAGGTTACTCGGATGGGACCCCGGGAGCAGCGCAGATAAGGTTGCGATGTTTTGGCTGGCAGCGACTTCTTGTGGTAATGTCTTCTGTGCTCTTTTGAACCCGGAATCACCGGATTTATTTGCATACGATAAGCAAAACCAACTTTGTGTGTGGTCAGCCCCCGTCCATACTGCACAGATTGTCAATCAAGTGATGTATGGGTTTGATATTTCTTGTACATTTCCCCGAATGGTGAGTGTCCCGTAGCGCAACTTGTGATAAGAATTCTTCTGTGTGTGTGAGTGTGTTTTTTCCATTCCTACCCGAACAATTTCGTCGGCCACGATTGCATTCCTCGGTTTACGCGTGTCTGCTGGAATGGGAGGAAAAAGGTTCGCCAATTGACCGGTACCCATAGAGGTTTCCAATGGGGCTACATAAGTTAGATGATAGGACAAAAGATAAGACGACGCAAAACCGTCCGAAAAACCATCGTCGATCGGACTGAAGAAAGAAAAACGCACACACACACATACTTCCGTGACCCGATGTTGTTGCGTGTAAAGGTTCGTTTTATAGGTTTGGTCATAATTTGGAGCTCTGTTTCTTTTTCTGTTCCCAAAAAAATGCTTGCTTCACAGTTAGTGTGGGATTTTATTTTTTCCTCACCCCGAGGTTGCTCTCCGGACGTGTGTATATTATCAAACCAGCAGGTCTATCTGTTTTTTTTGTTTTGTTTTATTAAAGCCTAATGGGGGGTTTAAGGGTTTCACGCTCAATTAAACGATTAAATGGTTCGGACGCTTCGTTGAAACTGTGGTCCGAATGTAAGAAATTTCTGGTAATCACCGATTCATCAACCGCAGATGAATGATGTGAGATGAAACCGCCAGCAATTTTTTGAACGTATGGTAATGGCATGAACAGAATCCATGGAGTAACTGCTCGAGAAAGTTTTATTTATTACAAGAATGTTAGCTGATGCGTGTCCTCATTGCAAGTAACACTGATTATGTGACGCCGGGTAAAGCAAATCACAGATAACCTCTATAACGTCGGGTTTATCAACAGTTTTGTGCACAAAAGAAGTAAGCCTTTTTTCTTCGTTGATAGCAAATAAAAATTTTCATGAAAAATATGAACTATTATGTGTTAAATATTAAAAGCATTCACTTTTTCCAGACCTTAAAAATTACAATAAACCTCTTATAAACACTCACTCATCGTGTTTTAAAATTTGGTCGGGATGTGTATAATGTTTCTCTAATGCATGAGTGAAAATACAAGTGTAAAGTAAGGAACAACCATTTTTTTTCCTCTCCTCTCAAATGGATCGAGCAAAGAATACGTCCTTTGTGTGATGCTCTGTTTGGATTATCCTTCAAACGTGTCTCTTTGATGCAATATCTTTGTACTAACTCCCACACAAGTCGTGTCGCGTTATGTTTCGAATCCGAGAGTGGACATGAGTTGCGGTTAGAAAGCAACACGATTCGTCGGAACTCTTCAAAAAGCGCACAAGGCGATGGCGAATCGGATGGAATGTGGTTGCCGGTGGTACCGTATGTTCGGTATGTCGTCCCTAGCGTCATCCGCACACTACAAGTCGACATAAACGTCACTGGACACCACTTGAACACAACTTAACACCTTCCGCAATTCTTATCGGAGTGCCATTTTCCGGCCACCCTTAAGGGTGAAAAGGTATGCTTTTTTTGTTTGTTTGTCGTAGCGCTATCTACGAATCGGATGTCCAGTTTTGAAGGCGGAAGGAAACGGCTGCTCCTCCACCCCGACAATGGGCGGTTTGAATTCCATTACGTTTGCATTATGAAAAAGAATGCAATGCTTAGCACGTACCCGACGACGGTAAGGTTGTGCGTGGTCTATTTGGGACACATGTGCCTTATTGCCATAAATTCCTTTTTGTGAGTGAATGATGATAACGTGATGGATAGGAACACATTTTTGTGATTATTGCATCGCTTGTAGATGGAGGTGAAAAAAGTGTAAATTGCTGTTAAATAAAATCTAAAGTGGTTCAAATTATGAATATTTTAAGGAATGAAATAACAAACTTTTAAACACTTTGAAATTTGTTTTGTTCTCTTTTTACAAACTTTACAAAGACGAATCTCCCAAATCCTTAGTCGTTCTCCCTTTTTAAATAATTATTTTACATGTAACTTATCTATAAACCAGCAATTTGTTTGTGTGCCGTGACTCATCTGACATATTTCTTAACAGCAAGCAACTGATAATACACGCACCTGTCGTCGACTTAAACCTCCCCTCAACAGGATGGTGTTTGATAACGGGCGGAAATGAGTATTAAACCACTTTCTTGTCAGCGTTGCAACTGCCGTCGTAAGGTCGGGTTTCCCAAGTGTCCCGCTTTCGCTGAGGAGATATATAAATATTAACTTAATTTTTCATAATATTTCCATCACATCTTTGCGCGGCAGTATATAAGAGGTCCCCACATATATATATCCTTCCCATCTATATCGCACTAATGGGTTATGATAAATTTTAAAGTTGGATTAATGCGTACAGTCTGCGGTGCTCCAATCCGGTTAATATGCTGCTCTTGCTGTGGAGCGAGATGGTGTGTAGTTTCTTAGTGTCTTACCTTTCGCCTCCAAGTAAAAGCGAATAAATAGAACGAACGATACTGTTGGGAAGGTGGTTTTCTGTTCCTTTTTCTTTCTTGCCCTGCACCACTAAACCCATTTCAAACCGTTCGGTTAGGTTGGAGTTACCGGCGATCTTCAACGCAACTTCATCCACTTTGGCTGTATCGCGTTTCGGTAGCGGTGCGGATATGGATGTGATTAAATTTTCATTATCATCGTCCCGCTGCCACTGTCTGGCTGTGTGTGTGTGGGTGTAGGATCCTTTCGGAAGCTGCTTTTCTTTCGATCGGGTAAGGGGTTTTTCGGCTAACTAATGCACTCGTAGCCCTCACGGGAGAACGTAAGTGACAGTGGGCGGCTTTGGGCTGAATCTTGGTTGGGATGGAAAGAAAATTTGTGTCATTTTGTATGACGTTTTTTTTTTGCCCCAATCCACAGTATATGTTGCGCTCCGAGCTAATGCGGTGTGGATGAGCATAATTCAGTATTAATCTGCTTGCAAAAAGACACATATGCACACACACACACACACACACACACACACACACACACACACACACACATTCCTTACTGATATCAGTGGGTAAGTCGTTTACTTTTTCTATTCATAAATTATGCGATTCGACTTTTCTTCTTCAGTTGGGATAGAAGAAGCTGGTGCTATCTTTGCTTCGAGTTCGCTTGATTGCTATTGGGCCGAAGGGAATGATTTTATGGATGTTAGGGCTAAGTTACTACCGGCTGATGGCGTTTTCGTCTCCGCAAACCGTGACTAACCTTGCCGATAATGCTTATCGGTGTGTATGTTTTGGTCCTATTGTTTGTATTGCGTTTCGCAATACCCAAAAACTGACAAGTAATCACCATTACTCGCGCACTGATGTGTGAAGGTGCTGGACAGATATTTGCACATAATGGAATCGATGGGTCATAAAATGTTATAAATGGTTGCTCCGTAGGTAGAGACAAGAGAGATAACGATTTCATAATGTTTGCAAGTGTTATTTTTCAATTTTGCTAGTTTCGCTAAGAATAGTTTATGAGTGGATCGTTACTTGTTTGGAAGAATACAATTAGAAGTCGTTTTATTATTGTGTGTATTTATTATTAAAAATGTCGGGTCGATGCTCTTATGTCTTCATTTATTTAATTAGTTTGATATGAAAAAAAAATTTATTGATTAAAAGGTGCCCGGTGGTGTATTTGGCATCGGCACTAGCTCCAACACAACCGGACCGTTCTAAAATCCCTTTCAGGCTGTATCTCCGTAGCATATTTTGTCTAGCCGGCTACGTGGTAAAAATTAGTCTAATACCTATGTTGTGTAAATTATTACGCTTTGGATCGGTCAGCGTAAACGCATACGTCAAACTCGTCGATCGCATGACGTAAACGGGTGGAGAGCCAACGGGGTAACAGTTACATGTAAATAAAGTTAGTTGCGAACAATCCAGAAGACCACGAGGTTTAAACTTTCCTTACAACAGATGAAATTGGGGTATTACTTTACTTCCACATCATTTGAAGTGTTCATTGGTTGGTCTTCAACTCATTTTAAAGTCACGAATAGCTTATTTCGAATAGCCTATCGCAATAGTAAATTGTTCAATGTTCGTTCCAGCCTCTATAAAGTTTGTGTCATCGTGCAAGTGCTATTACTGTTGCTTGGCTGAAGCAACATGCGTATTGTTTTTCACTAGAATATACGTCCTAAAACCTAAAGATTTCTTTTAGGTTTAAACAAAACACATCTTCTTCGCACACAGACATATTCTCTTTGTCTTGAAGACATTGTCACAGCAAATCCGTTTCCAAAAGAGGGCAATATCATTCCAAATCCTAAACCGGTGCGTGAGAATCACGTTTCCAAAGCGTCAATAGTAGCGGCGTGCTAGTGGGATTTTACTTACTGCTCGATGAAGCTGTCCCTTTTTTGTGCTGGATCGAAGAAATATCTCCAGTCACCCGTTGGGCCACCATCGCAGCTCATCAGCCACCTTAAATGGGGATGAGTTTTTGCTGTTTTGCCCAACCGACAAAACCCGCTCAAGACCATACTAACTGAAACACATTCCCACTTGGGTGGGTGGGTTTTTGATAGCTTGCAACATAAAAGACTATACATTAGCCAGCCACGGCACCGTTGAAGAAGCGTTACATTGGCATCATTTCTTATTGGGTTGTGAGTGGTGGAAAGATCGTCATTTTGAGGTGAGGGTTTAATGCTAAATGCATGACCCACGTGATCAACCTATCTCGTCGTATGGCTCGCTCCACCTGGGCATGGGCAAGAAACAATGCTTTCCAATGTGCCGTGGCATTGGACGACATTCCAAGCGTTCTGTTCACCTTTTTTGCTTGTTTGTTTGTTTGTTTCCCAGTTATGCAAGGTCTTCCAAAAGTGGCAGGTCTTGCGTACATGCATTAGAGCCTTACTGCGTATCTGAAGCGAAGCGGCGTATCCTTGGTGGGTGTAAATCCGTATCCTTTTGCTGTACCCAGACCCAAGGGAGCACAAGAAGCACGGAGCTAAGGCATGTAGTGCAGGATCGACTTTCAAATGACGTGGGTTTCGCTAATGTTTGTGGAATTAATGTAAGCATTAAGGACGTAAGTTGGAAACGGAAAAAAAAAACGCAGAAAAAGGGAAGCTTACCGAATGTCCGTTTAACGCGTAGCTATCGCCCACCCAACACTGTTCTTTGTTTCTTTCGCGAAACGCTCCTTTCTTTTAGCACTAACTCGTATTGGTTATATAGGGTGAGCAACGAGTTGGAGACAGTTGGTTCCATTGTTTCTTCGGATAGAGCGCCAATGCCATTTTCTTCCATGTTTTAATGTCAAACCAAGGACATTGGTGGATTTATTTTACCTCTGCGAGCTAGCTTCTCTCTCGGCTCGGGTGGTTGTGGTTGGAACATTTGCAAAAGTGAAGCTGAAAATACCGAACGGCTAAAGTAGAAGTACTTACGGCTTTCCCCCTTGTGTTGGAGCTTGTTTGCGTGGATAAAGCATCTTCAACCGCAACGATCAACAAACGCCACACACAAAGCGCGGTCGCGTGGAATATCGAGCCCGCCAGCAGAGCTAACACAACTCCAAATTTGAAATATTTTCATTCTTTTTTTTTGGCAGTAGGTGTTGGTTTATTTGATGTTCAAATGAATTGACAAAATAGGTTCCAAAATAAATCTCACGAACGGTTTTATATTTTGTTCGCTGTACGAAGGCACTGTTGGGCAGATGTGAACTTTTGGACTGATTTCTTCAAGCCACTCGCTGCTACGCNGTAGTGCAGGATCGACTTTCAAATGACGTGGGTTTCGCTAATGTTTGTGGAATTAATGTAAGCATTAAGGACGTTAGTTGGAAACGGAAAAAAAAACGCAGAAAAAGGGAAGCTTACCGAATGTCCGTTTAACGCGTAGCTATCGCCCACTGTTCTTTGTTTCTTTCGCGAAACGCTCCTTTCTTTTAGCACTAACTCGTATTGGTTATATAGGGTGAGCAACGAGTTGGAGACAGTTGGTTCCATTGTTTCTTCGGATAGAGCGCCAATGCCAATTTCTTCCATGCTTTAATGTCAAACCAAGGACATCGGTGGATTTATTTTACCTCTGCGAGCTAGCTTCTCTCTCGGCTCGGGTGGTTGTGGTTGGAACATTTGCAAAAGTGAAGCTGAAAATACCGAACGGCTAAAGTAGAAGTACTTACGGCTTTCCCCCTTGTGTTGGAGCTTGTTTGCGTGGATAAAGCATCTTCAACCGCAACGATCAACAAACGCCACACACAAAGCGCGGTCGCGTGGAATATCGAGCCCGCCAGCAGAGCTAACACAACTCCAAATTTGAAATATTTTCATTCTTTTTTTTTGGCAGTAGGTGTTGGTTTATTTGATGTTCAAATGAATTGACAAAATAGGTTCCAAAATAAATCTCACGAACGGTTTTATATTTTGTTCGCTGTACGAAGGCACTGTTGGGCAGATGTGAACTTTTGGACTGATTTCTTCAAGCCACTCGCTGCTACGCTAAGCAGCTTATTATTTGCGCGCCCACACAGTTTGCGTGTCGCTTTGACGGGTGTCGTCGTTGGGCGGATAGGCAAATGGTTCACTGGCTTTGGTTAGCTGGCTGAAAAGTTTAATACGAAGTAACAAAAAAAAAAACACACAAGACAGAAATATTGATGGTAGCAAAGAATAAGTTTAAATGCAAAGGGCATCCGTCTAGTTGGAAGATGTTGGGCCATGAATTGTCGCATGACATATTGATGTTGACGACCATACCTATATACGGTAAAATGTTTTTATTCAAACTTTACTCAAAAACTCCTCCGCAAACGACTATTTATTCTACGTTTCATTTGCCTAGCTCATTATAGTGTTCATTATTATTCATTATAGCATTATAATTCATCCTTAGTGTTACTTTTTATCAAATCAAATAAGGAATGAGGAGTATGATTGAAAGCGAGAGATTTGATAGAATCCTTGTTATAAAGTATATTAATGTAATACATTTGAAAAATGCTTTATTTTATCTGTAATACAACAAAAATTCTTTATCAAAAATATTGGAACTGAGTCGTGCTCAAATAATTAAGGGAAAATAAATATTCCTACTTTATTAAGAATTATTTCATTTTACGCCAAGAGTTGATACATTCGGCAGCTCGTTTTTTTTTCATTCCGCCGCAAACTTTTTGTGTTCGCCTTCGATAAAAGCTCATCTTGAGCGCAGAGGACGCAAATGTTTCGCGTACTTTGAAGTTTCACGCGACAAAGAAGAAAAAAGTTGCATTTTTGGGGCTTCTGTTTTTGGGAAATAATCGACCCCGAAGTTGTTGAACTCGGCATTGGACCATTAGATTATAAAAGTAGCTAAGTAAACTGGCCAATGAGCTTTTGCATGAACGGGAAATTCTTCTAATGTTTCGTCATTCGTCGCCAAAGTCGTCCGGGCAGAGTTCACCGACCTTTTGCAATCAGAGGTTTTGTCCTGTAAGGAACAAAATTCATTCCTTGTTAGCGTTCGGTCGTCCTCATGGGCAAGAGGACACAATGAACATTTCAATCACAATTTAATTACATCACCTGGCCCTCCTGGTGTGGAACGTGAAATCGATATCTGGCGGGAATTTGAAGTATTCCCGTGCAAAACTCTCTCTCTCTCTTACCCTTATGTGTACGGTTGGCGCTTCATCGTCGTAGGAAGCTGAATGGTGGCACCCTTTCCGGTGGTGGTATGGTGTTGCTATGCTGTCAAGATGCTGCTTTTCTCGTACTGTGCGAACCATTGCTGTGCTTGCGTATGTGAGAAAGCTCTCGCTGTCGTCGTGCTCGTTGCCCAACGCTCCGAACGATCGACGGGCTGGGTGCGTCACCCAAACTTGAAGTCCTTAGAGGGAAGGGACTGTATCGAGTTGGTGCTCTGCCGTTCCATCTTCTTCTATCCACGATTGGGCTTCCAACCACCGCAAAAAAAGAGGAATGGAATAAAATGAAAGAAGCAAAAATATGTGACTAAAAGAAGGGAGTCGAATGACGTTGGCTCATCAGTCGAAGGTCCTTTCAATTTCGTGTACGTGTTCCGTGTGTGCGTGCAAGTTTCGCGCCCAATTCGATCAATTTTGCTTTCGGCTTCCTCCCAGTACCACCCAACCGAGGGGCGGGTCATGGTGGGTTTGGGGTTTGTTGGTTGCTGTGCTCGGGAATGGCAAGGAAGTAATTGAATGTCTCACTTACGGCGTTCCCGGAATGTGGATCGCCCACAGCTCGTTCGCGGCTCGTTTGATTCGGAGCAGCGTTGGGAGCTGTTGGATGTTTTTTTCCCCCGATTGGTCTCTCACTCACTCTTGTCACACACTTGAACGCCGAAACGGTGGAAACTGTTTGAAATGCGTGCGATGTGTGATGGACACATTTTCGGAATGGTGTCGATGATCAATTATTGATGAGATAACTTTTTCGGATTACACAACACACCTGGTCGGTGGTTTTTAATGCAGCAGCGTGGGTGTGTGTGTGTGTGTGAGGGTGGGATTAAGTGAGAAAAGTAGCATTAGGCAATTAATCTAGTTGGAATATATTTGACATCCGGGGATACGGTAAGGTATATGTAATGTCCCATACTATATAAAGCTAGTTTTGCAAAATGTTTCATTTATCATACTTTTACGATGGTTTTGTGAAAGCTTTTTTAAATTATAAATAGAAATTCGATAGTTCTTTTCATTTGTAAACTTCCAAAAAGACAGACATTGGAGTAAACCCAATTCTCAAAAGTTAAATACAATTAAAGAAAGTGGTTGGATAAAGTACATCAACAGTTCGTAAGAGTACCAAATATTTTCCCAAAATGTACATACTGCTGTGTGGTAAGCGCCGACGCATTTTCGTTGCCTGTTTCAACGAGTGTGCAAAACCAATTTTCCTCCAGGTGCCATGAAGATTAATGGCCACGTGGGTTGTGGCCGTTTTGGAATGCAGCAAGGATGCGCCCGGTCGCTGTTCTTTTGGCAAAGGGGATTTTCGATTGCATGAGTTGTCCGTCTATTGGTACAGGTGTTTCGTAAGGGAAAACGCGTACCGGTACTGGTAGGATGAAGTCGAAAAACCCCCAGAGGTGTGATTGAAAAGTTAGCCAAGTACCCCGGTATGGTTTGTTGTGCTGTTGGAATTAATTTCTAGCCCCCGTACTTGACGAAGGTATGGATATGGTTTTGCACAGTTTTAAATGGGTGGTTTCAGAATCGCGCTGGAGATCTGGACCAGCCTTTGCCCCGCTGCAGAGCAGTAGTGCTCCACGGTTTGATAGTTGTGGCTGCAACCGATCGGCGGTGTTAGTTGATGGTTCGGTAGAGATGGCATGCACTATTCGTTGTGCGGGTTCATTAGAGAACGATGTATCGTTTCGAAGTTGCTGCGTTTGCGTGTGCTGTCGGAAATCTGGTACTCCCAGACGATGCTGATGCTGATGCAACAGCTAAGTGTTAGGGGTTTGGTAGGCTTCCCTACCGCGAAAGTACGATTTCTAATAGAAAGGATTGATTTTGCTTGTATCCTATGGTGGTTTGAAACAATGTTCCTAAGCACCATTTGTTCGTCCGTTCTACCAAGACTAATGTCGCTGGAGCGTAACGAACCTGCGCGTTCGTGCAACAAAAGATCAAAATAAAGTTCTTTATATATTTCGTACCATTTTCCATCCTAATGGCACTGCATAATATATATAAGTTGCTCTAAAGCAAACGTACATAAATTGTAAAGGGTGTGCCTGCTAATGTTAAGCAGGGCATTATGAACAGATCTACGCTAGGGGCAGCGTAAGCATACTGCTACAGCTAGATAGAAAGCTTCTCCTTCTGCACCATGACACTAACACACACCGTTGTGGTTGGGTGAAATATGATACTTTAAAAGGAAAACCCACCGGGTGTGGTAGGTGCGTTGGGTGAAACTTCGCAGCTACTCCATCAATGGGCTTTTTTTCCTGTCTTTAATGATGGGAAATTAAAGCAAAAGGGACAGGGAAGTGCCGGTAGAACGCTAACGTACGAAGACAGTTGCACTACTATAAATAGCAATAGATCATGGCCTGTGTTGCGAGCTTTTTTCTACTGTTCCTAGGTGGGAGTAGAACGGAATAGATCAAATAGAAAATTATTTTTGGTATTAGACACACTTTTCATGGCGAAAAAGGGAACCACATTAAAAACGTTAGCTTGAATAAAATGCTTGAAATGATTAGTTTATTTTTCATCTGGTTAATGATTACCAGACATTTGTATGCTAATTGTTGTAATGAAAAGCTTCACCATATCGTAGAATTTTTATTACATTAAGGTATAGCTATATTAAAGTTGGGAATCAAGCTTGATTCTAAACCAGTATGAGATTTTTAGCTGCATTTTACTAACTACCTGTTGGTGTAATAGCATTAGTGTTCGTTTTACACACGTCAGTATCAGGTATCAAATCTCAGGTGGATCATGTTTCTTATCATAGGGGCAGGACTTTACCTGAATGGTCCATCAAAGAGCAAACTATACTAGATATCCCAACTTTTGAAGCTGTATATTCAATGGAAGTCGTGGGCTTTCTTTTCATATGATATACGTTTAAGATATTGAATTACTTTACAAAATTCTTTATTCCTTCCCGGCTGGTATAACTTAAATTTCGATGTTTCAGTTTAATATACCAAAAAGAAAAACATGAAATAATATGAATTTGTATATTCGATGCTAAAAGCATCAATTAATATTAAATCACTTATTTGTGTGTTTCCAATCATATTTACTCACACTGTGTACAAGTTTTTGTTTACTCACAAAATTCTGACAATGAAAAGCGTTGCCTATTTTTCCCTTTTGCCTGGACGAATAAATAACGCGACCTCACTGGTTCGGAAACATCGTTATGTGTTGCCGTACACACCGTATATGGCATTGGAACCGGAAACACGGTATCTCTTGTTTGTAGCGGTAAAAACCTGAGAATAACTGCAAAGCGAATAAACTGCAAGCTTACGATGAAAACGACCAAGAGTAATGTCCTTAGTGAAAACCAAAACCCAACCATTAAAGCAAACAAATAGGAAGAAAAAAAACAACAAAAATCACATTCACACACACACACACATACAGAGGGACTGTGTGCGCGAATATTACGACCACAGGGAATGCCAACGGACACTTTTTTCGCCAAGGACCGAAAGCCGTACTGGTCCTTCGAGTCGTTCGCGTACTTTTGGTCACAATTTCAATCCGGACAATGGGAGTCCGGCCAATGGGAAAGGATGGGGTGGTGGATGTTATGCGAAGAGAAGAAGCATTGGACTTATGGTATGTTATTTTTATTGTTGCCAGAGTATTACGCTACTGCTCCGTTGCTCGATGTGTGAGTGTGTATTTTTATAACTGGCCGAAAGTGGCCATGAAGACTATTCCGGAGAATGTGAAAATCACTTGAGCTGCTGTTGATAATGTTTGATGGAGCGGAAAATGCGTACAGACAGAAAAGTGGATCCATTTGTATGCTGGCTAAAGGAAAATACTTTTTTGGAACTATGATAAGTTCTTTACATCTTTACTTAAACTTATTTGAACATATTAGTATTATTAGAAACATATGTTTTGTTGTTCATTTAAAGATATTTTCCTAAATGTTTGATAAAAATAAATATGATGAAAAAGGATACTTCTGTGTCTAATAATCCTTCGTCCGCATTGATTCAACGACATTCAGGACGGTGTATACGGTGGCGCGTAAGAACTACGCAACACACTCCAAAAATTAGAACAATGAGGTTGGGTGAGTCTCGCAATATACACCAAAATATCACTACAGTCAGCAAATTTACAATGCCACCCGCCAACCTAAGCACGACCAATTTGGTGTTACTCTCATTGTCCGCGCGTTGGCACTTTTTATCTGTCTTTCCACAAAATTGCCACCAAAGCAAATGCTTCCGAAAGGGCCCCAAGCCTCGGAAAATGAAGTGAACTGCTGTGCAGGGCCGGAAGGAATGGAAAAAAAAGAACCGATCTCTAGGGCTAGATGCAAACACACCCGCGCTACCTCGCTGCGTCCCCGTCGAATGGCGTGTATCGTCGTGGTACCAGTAGTGAGAGCGCGCGCGCGCGTGAGAACGCATGCAGCCGCCGTTCATTTAGCGAACTTATTTATGGCCATAGTTTCGTGTTCTGGTTGTTTAATTTTAATTGGATTCCGCCCGGCGCGTCCGATGGCTCGCGGATTGGCCAGTGGCGGAATGTTGTGTTGGGTTTGCCGTCCGGCGGCTTGTGGAAGATGGATGGGTGGGTTGGGGTATGGCGGTATCGTTGGGTGGCCACAAGCCGCAAGGGCAACATATTACCGCCCAATTCATGCCAGAGCGGCCAGCGAGCCAGCTGTGTGCTGCAAGTACATTCCACGATTCATTTCCACGATCGAATTCTATTTGGTTGATGTGTTTTTCCTCTAGTTACTGGCGTTTTTTCTGAGGTTGAGGTTTTTACAGCGTATTGTCTTGTATATTTGCTGTAATTTTTTGTTTTAATGCAAAATTTCTTCTATCATTCGAATAAAGATTGAATATTTTGCATGTTTTTAATAATCGCTGTTTAAATGATTCTCTTAGCAAGTTATGGCATTAAAATTGTCCAATTAATAGTTAAGGCCATTCAAAGCTGCGTTTGGATTGTCACATTAGTTTAATCACCACGCTCACAGACTAATTAGCCTCGGACTAATTGAAGCCATTTCTTTCATTGTGACAAACGTTCCCATGGTCAAATCATTTAATTTTACATTTTGTCTCATTTGTCTGATGCTTATCGGGTCGCGATGTTCTTACACGCCACAAGCGTCTGCTCTGAATTCGCGTTTGTGAACTTCCTTTTATTTTATTGATAACCCTATGGTCCAATAACCTGGCATTGAAATGCAAACATGTTTGTTGCGCTCTTATTTCCTCTGCTGATAATTTAAAGTCTCAAGGAAGAGTGCTTTTAAAAGTCAGAAGTGTCAAACCAGATTTTAACTCAGAACGGTTAACGTGCAAAAAAGTGTTTATACTTTAGTATTCTGTTTCGTCCGATAGGCAGTAAAAGGTCTAGAAGTAGACTGTCATTTATCATCGCATTTATATCTCAATGCAAACATGCAAGATTCTAGGTCAACCACAAAAAGTATAGATCGTGCTCCTGAAGAAATTAATTTCGTGTAATGTTACTAAAGTCCAAACAAAACATAAGTTTTTGAAGATCCATATACTGAACTGAAGAATCGTATACTATCATGTACTGAACATTTAGTTTCGACTCCGTCTTCAGTGTATACCACTTTATTATAGAATTATCGGGAATTGAAGTACAAAAATCTGCTCTCACATTAAAAATTGGTATAACTAACGTAGGCTTGATCGTATCATATTATGCTTAAAAATATGCTGATAACTTTATACATCTTTGATATTGAGGATGAAGTGATCATAGATTGCTGGCAGCACATTCGGCATTTATTTACACTTAAGTTAATGATTTTATAAATAATAAATGATAAATGTTTAATGTGTACGGTATAATTGTTATTGTCAACACTTTATTGTTGATGTAGTTTTCATGATTATTTGAACAAATTTTTAAATATCATATACAGTAGAACGTCTATTATCCGGGACCTGATTATCCGGCGGGCGGTATTATCCGTGAGCCAAAAAATGACATTGTGATCGACCATTAATACATTTTCAACGGTTGTCATAGTTTAATAAAACTACCACGAGTTTTAAAAACTAGCCTGTAACAACTATGAGTCGATTTTTTTACTATACAGTACTTTGAATAAAATAAGTACTTTAGTTGTTAATAATAAATTTTAAATTAAATGTCAAATAATGATGGACATCGACATTTTAGCTAAAACATCTGTTTAAATCTGAAGGAGAATCATTGTGTCATACTTATAAAGAGGGGGTGGCCCGGTGGTGTATTTGGCAACGGCGCTAGGTCCCAACACGACCGGACCGGGTTCAAATCCCATTCGGACCGTCCCCCCGTAGTGAGCACTGACTATGCAACTACGTGGTATCTAGTAGTCTAGTAAGCCATTTGACCGGCATGACCGAATAGGTCGTTACGCCAAAGAGAGAGAGAGAGAGAGACTTATATAGAGCTGCATCATACAAAATTGGTGGTCTTATTATCCGTGAAAATCGATTAACCGAGATACGGACGATCGACACTTGTTCGTATAATCGACGTTTATAAATTGATAATATGTAAGTGTTTAATTTACTTGAAGAAAAAGGATCCATTTGTAGTTCAGATTATTGTACAAAAAAATAAATAATTAAAAGAAATAGAATGAAAAACGCGCTTGGTATTAGACACATTTTTATGTACAAATGTATGAGTACGCATCGTGTTTGACACACTTGGTCTAAATATACTGCACACTTGTACCGTCAGTTTGCATACTCCCTTGCTTGTACCTGTATTGTATTGTGCCAAACCCTCAACAACATGGACGGGCAAACTCCATTTTTTCCCTGGACACTTTCCCATCCATCCCGATGGTGGTGCAAACCTCGGCAAGGCTCTTGTTAACTTTATGTGATGCACTTCTGCACGAAACTTCTTCAGAATTCGGGCTGGGAGGAAAAAGAAGCGTCTAGCCCTGGCGCTGTATTTGGAATGTGTTTGCATGTTTGCAGCAGCAGAAATTGTACCGCCGAGTTGCGTGTTTGTTGTTTTTTTTCTGTGTGTTGTTGTTGTTTCGTGACGCCCTGCGGAAGAGTGTGAGGAATTTATTTATGCTCAAGTGATTAAAATGCTGTTGCTTTCGGAAGCGGTTTGGCACGGGTTCTTGCATGCGACATACACACTCTCCTGTGTGTACTGGCTACCGTTTTAGGATGCAGTTTATTATTTTTCTCCCTTCGCAGTCGCTGGATGTGTGCCCGCGTATGCCCGATTTAGGGTTATTCGAGACCAGTGTCGCCTACGGTTCGACTACGGAGTACGTTTTATTTGACACGAAATTAATGAGGATTTTAATGGCGTGCGCTCTGCGTTTTTTGATGGTGCTGACGATATCGAATGGATTGTGTTATTTTTCGTTCTGTTTTTTTGTGTATTTTTTTTTACTTTCCCTTCTCGCATATAGTATTACCGACTTACACGGGCAACAATTTTGATCTGTAACTTTGTGCCCCAATGGGAACGCGTAGAAGCAAACTGTTCACCTCAGCTCGTGTTCTTGTCATCGGAACGAGGGAAGGAAACATAAAGTGTGTCCGCCGAGGAAACGAACTTGATAAATGCGTTTTTCCCTACCGGTTCACTCGTTCGGTAGAGTTTTATTTTAGTGCCTTCGCTCGGTTCGCTCACTGTGTCGGGTGGGGAGCTACAGCAAAACGCGGACCAAATTTGACGCGCTCGCTTTTAATTGGGTTAATTTGGGTGAAACATGCAACATTGGTTGGGGCGAGTGTAAGGAGCAAGACACACACACATACTCGGGCGAAAGTGAAACGCGCAAAACGCCCGCCCTTGATTAGCGAGCGTAAGGGGGTAGCGTAATTTACTAACTTATTTCCGTACACGCGTGGCACGTTTTAATGGAGGGCAACGGGTGGAATTTATCCATTTGGGAAAATAGACGACATCAGCTCGGGGGGTAAGTTTGTGCACTTGCGTGGTGGCGGTAATGCAACGCGAAAAACCATTATACGCATATTCGCTCCATTTTGATGGTAGTAAAATGGGCGCGATCCGCTGTGCGATACAATTTATGAGCGTAGCGTAAGGCAAAAGAAGAAAGGTTGTCTTGCTTACTGTGAAAAATTTGCGATAGAAATGCTCCTTAGCAGATCGCGTGGGAATACAGGCAGAAGAAGAAGGTTATGAATTTTTACATAGTTTTGAAACATGTTTTAGCTTGTTAGTGGTGTTCCTCGCTTTGTTTGATGTTTGGTACGCATATCATTCTACACCTGCAACAACTTTTTACAAACCTAATGTTCCTATAAATTATGTTTTCATGGGTTTTAATTTTGAGTGAAGAATGTGTAGAATGTTTTGGATTATTTCCAAACTGCAATGGGGTTTACGGAAAACAATGGGGTCACCGTTAATAAGAAAAAAGTAAAAAGTGCGATATAGCTAAAGGATCAGAGAAATGCGTATCTTCTGTATCTGTATAATTTATTATAAATTACTCGAATTATTTTTAAAATAATGTAAAAATATGTAAACATAATAATAGTAAAAATAATAATGGAAACATATAAATATGATGAATTTTTAATGCATCAAAGAAATAGCTTGAGGACATTGCACATTTATTGGTATAAATGGTACAAACTGTATGATAAACGCCGTTAATATCTGAAGCGTGAAACATGAATTAAACAACTTTTGGATTTAGATTGTCCATTAATTAACAGCTTTATATTTGTTGCTATATCATCTGTGTTGGAACTATGTTCTTGCTATTTATTTTAAGATTTAAAGACTTTTGTGAAAGATCGACGACACTACAATGCACGTAATTCATTTTTGGTTCTTCAAACTTAAGAGATCTTGTCATATTTTTCTCGAATTGATGTAGTAGGGAAGGTTCCGGATTAGATTTCGTGCTACTTCTGTTATGTGAAGACCTTGATCGTCCAGAAATTAATAAGAAAATTGGTTCACTATGGGGTGATACATTAGAATTACTTTTTGGGATAATGTACCAGCTTGGTTGTGTAGATTCGTTGGGAAAAAGCTCTTTAAATCTCCATTTAACATTAACTACACGAAGCTAAGCTAAGATAAGCGTACAAAAAGACCTGCGAAAGGTGTCCTCTTTCACCTCGTACGTATAACCAATTTTTC
The DNA here is from genome assembly GCA_018908115.1 of Anopheles rivulorum. Classification (NCBI taxonomy): domain Eukaryota; kingdom Metazoa; phylum Arthropoda; class Insecta; order Diptera; family Culicidae; genus Anopheles; species Anopheles rivulorum. The sequence goes on along the minus strand of CM032177.1, from coordinate 27,673,133 downwards.
TCAACAAATATTTGATGCCATTAGTTCGTCATCAAGTGAAATGAAAGCAATCTTGCCAGTGCTCAAAATTTTAAGCCATTCGAGCCTAAGCCCCAGTCCCTGCAAAATTGCCATTGCTGTGGAAGCCCTATCACCTCCGCTTTATTGCTAAGCAATTGCTGCGTCGAAGATGGCTTTCGGAAAGGATGCGAACGATCGCACACAAAACCTCATAATTGTGTGCGGCGATAGAGAGTGTGCGTCCTAATCTGCGCTCCCTCCTGCGTATCCATATATCCGGTGGGTTTTGGGGGCAGCATTTCGTTTGATGAGCGCCACCGAGGAATAACCGGTTCGAGTGTGCCGGGTGGTAATTCGGATGGTAACGTTTGAATGAAAGGATTTGGTTCGCTTTTTTTTTCGGGGGAGGTGGTTGTTGTAGCCAGCATAATAGCTCGGGTCGACAGGCTGGGGGAATCGCCCGAGGAGAACAGGGAAGACCACTTATTTCTTCAAGAATGAAACGAGCGAAAACTCGACTCATTCGTGACCGTCGCTTGCGCTGGTGTGCTCTGCTTCTGGAAATGGGAAAGTACGCAAATGGGAAATGAAATGCTCCGGGCAAACATAATTTCGGCAGCACAGCAGAGAGAGCGGCAAGCCTTTAAGACAAAAGGCGCACGGTGCAAAACGGACTTATCTGCCGACGTTTGCCGAGTTCGCTTCGAGTCGTTTCGATGCCCGTTCGGCTACTAAGAGGAAGGATTGGTGGTGCATTGGTTGGCTGGTAAGACACCGGTTCTTCCACATCGTCATTCCAGACGCAACGCGAATATATGTAGCTTTTAGCCGAAACGCCCCGGCCTGTGCGATGGAAACGCATGTTTTGGAACACATTGGTAGTTCCCTGCCGGCATATTTATCTGCACGCTCGCTAGCACTAACATCAGGCTTGTGCTCTTTTCTGTGGCTGTTGTTTCCCTGTTTTGGTACTAGCAGTGTGCGATGTGTGTGTGTGTGTGTTTTTTTTTGGTCACCATTTTCGTTGTTGCTGTACCAGGACGGCTTTCGATGGCAAATGAAACAAGAACACTCGAGGAGCACGCGTGGGGAGACAACAGGAAAGCAACGAGTGTGTGGGGAGCATCATGTGGCATAAGGATATGCGCAGTAGCAAAGAAAATCAAATAAAGAACCCAAAACCGGCACTGAAAGGGCACCCCTTGTTGTGTTGTACAGTGGGAGAGAACGGAGCCAAAGGATGATGCAGAGGGTTGCGTTTTGGGGGAGGGAATGGAAAACGTGGAGTAGGGAAGGTGGAACGATGAGAAGGTAGGGAGGGAAAGGCGAGCACGAGGGGGAATAAATGTGCCGAATCCGATTCCGCAGTGCTGCTGCGTATGTGTGCGTTGTGTTGAATCTGTATCCTTTTTCAGAGCACAAAATTTGTGCGAGAATGTGAGAAGTTTTGGGAAATTGGTGGCACGGTGAGCAAAAAGGATATTTTAGTGAGAACGGGAGCGAGAGAGCGAAATAGTATCCAAAAGTGTATAGTTCATGTATTTTTTCGGGGGCTGTTGTATTGTGTGAAGTTCTTAAATCGAGAGCAAAATTTGAGAGAGAGAAAGAGAAAGAGAGATTTGGTAAAACTGCACACCACGAAACATAATCGCAATCAGTTGGAATGTCCCATGGCAGGACGTTTTACTCCACGAGGAAACGGGCATTGTTCCGGCTTTTCGCTTTTTTTGTTTTTTTTTTTTGTTGTTCCTTCCGGTTTTTGGGGGCTTTGTTATGGCCAGGGTGCATGAAATAAGGACACATCCCTGACAAGGTCTAGCCGTCTCGCTTTAGCCGTGGCAATTTTAGGCAGATTTTGCGGCAGTGCCTTAGTGCTTCAAAAACAAAGGCAACCGGTTCCGGCGTGCTCTTGTCCCAATCTCGGGATGGAAATGATGGAAATAAAACTTTTGCATTATTGAACCTTCTCCGGTTTGGTGCGTTTTGCTGGATTTTGAACTGTGATTAGGAGTGCCAAAATGGGCCTAACCGCTCGGGAAGGTAATGCGAGCGTGGATTCCATAAATATGTAAAAAGAAGGAAAGTACTTGTGAGCGTTGAATGCAAATGTTCGTTAAAGGAATCGTAAACGGGATATTCTATATCTAGCAGCGTTCGGTAGACAGTTAGATTAAATGTTCGATCGAACTCTCGAAAAGCTATGGAAATATTAACACTATCCCAGAGCGAGAAATAGAAAGAGAGAGAGAGAGATAGAAAGCGAAAGAGAGAGAGAAAAATTCTCTTTCTCATGGGTAGGAACCACGTGTTTGGCATTCGTATCGATTGAAATCGGCCGGTGTATCACGTTAGGTAGGTGCGCTCAAGAAAAATGCTTGCCGTAAAGGCTGAAGGCCTGTCAAGTGGTAACAGCTTCCAGTGACGAAGCTGCCATACTTCAGCATCAAAGGGATGATTTCTCTTTGAAGCTTCACCTATACATCCTACAAATCGGGGTATTGTCTGCGCTGGTGGCACATTTCGTATTGCATCGGGCACCGGCACTGGAAGGTTCAATGCACTTCACACTGCATTCAATGCAGTTGCATGCGTACGGGTTTATTGTGAGTACCGTTTTCGAGTAGTGCCTTCGTTGGCTCCCGGTTGGGCCTTTTTTTTTCAACTTGTAAATAAGTCCTGATTCTGAATGTGCATTCTGACACGCTACCGTGGTAATTTGATAGGGAAATAATTGCAAGCAATGTTAAATTGCAAATTCCTTTCGTTGTGCTGCATTTCGTCACCGGTTAGCATTGTATTGCCGTTTGTGTGCAACTTGGCGTTCGACACTGCTCACTCGCATGCTCAAGTGTGCGTGTTGTTCATCCTTGCTGTGCCGGTTCGATTGGTGTCTAATGTCCTTGTCAACAGTAAGCGGTAGGACACTCGTACGTTTTTGCCGGAATGTTCTTGTATGTTAATCCGAAAATAATGACGAAAAGGTTAAATACAGCCATTTGCTTTGCTATTCACTTGTACCACCTACCCAAACTTGCACGACATGAAGGACGTCCTGTCGCTTGTTTGTAATCGAACTGGCAAAACAAATTGAAACGGGGGTTTTACCACACGGCAGGTGAAATATTAATTCTCGTTTGTAGTGTTGTTGCTTGCCAATATATCAATTGACTTTACTACCGCCAGCTAGAACGAATCAAAAGGGCAGTAGATGGATGGTTGTTCTGGCTTTTCTTGCCTTTCCATCTTGAAAAGGCGTGCGGTGTTTCTTCTCCCCAGGCTTACAGCAGCAAAGCCATCGTTGCTTCAGCAGGTTTCCGTTGACAATTTTTCCTCGTTAAATGAAACACTAGAAAATATCTCTCCTGATATTATATCCCTCGCACAGTAAGATGCAACGGGGAAAGGATAGCAAGGATACCTTGGGAATGGGGTCAGTATTCCACCGGCCGGCATCGAAAAGCCATTGTGTGGTCCATGTTTCACCTTGGGTTTTGGTTTCGTTCTAGAAGTAAGGAACGTTCGGTTTGTTGTTATCCTTCATTGCGCCCCACCGGATTGTGGGAGTGGGCGCATTTTGGGGTGATATGGCACGGGATGGGTGTGTATGAATTTATTACTTGAAATGTCGTCCAAATATGCCGATCGTAAATCAAGGTTTACCGACGGCCGGATATAACATAAACACCTTCCACCTTCTTCTCGTTGTTGCTCGTTGTTTCAATGTTTTTTTTTGCTGTCTCCCAGGTTTCTTGGAATGTCTTGTTAGGAACGTGTTTGTTTCTTGTGCTGTCTATTTATTGTCGGTCGGTTATACTTGCAAACATCCTTTTTAATACTGATTTCGGTACACTCGGAGGATGAGCTCTGTGGTGCGTGGTGATGAGGATTCACTTGCCTTTATTGTCGGTTGTGGGTGGCTTAAATTAAATAACTCAGATGCTTCTGCTGGCACCTTTTGTGTGTGAGCTATGCGACCGAGCTGAAGGATATTAGCTATGGAATATAGGAAATAATAAGACAAAAGCATTAGAGTCAGAATGTTTCGATATTGTGGAAGATTGTGAATGGTGAGTTAAATAGATTGTGTAGATAGTGGAATCGAAGTAAAATAATTGTGTTACAATAATTTTTCAAATGAGAAAGACAGTTGACGCTTGCATTCTTCGCTTTACTCATGTTTTCATTAAATTTAAACTCCACAAAAATGTTCTTCTAGGACAACATTCCTTCGTCCAGTCGTTTTGTATCAGTCGTTTTGTTCATATGACACCAAGCAAAGAGTCTTGATTGTTAGGAATAGACTTCATTTATTTATTTATTATTTTTGTACTGTACTTGTGTTATTTTTTGTACTGTTTGTTTTGGTTGTTTTTTATTTCTATTCGTCGTATTTTATTTTTTTCTTATTTGATTGTGTTTTTTTACTTTTATTTTTATTTTCAATTATGCACTTTCAGGTTTTACTTTTGTCGATGATAAATTACTTTGTATTTTATTTTCATGTGTTATACTTGTCTTCATTTGTTGGATGTTTTAATATGTGAAAAACTTTACTTAACTGTTGATGTTTTTATTTACTGAAATAATATATTAATACTGTACAGGATTGAATACAAACAAGATTGTTGCGTTTTGTTTGCATTAGTTTTTAACAACTAATTGCTAAAGACAACAACAATGAAATTGGGTGATTAAGAACGGTTATGTTAGCAAAATGATTTGATTACAAAATGATGTGTGTGTATTCCTTGAGTCGCGTGCGCTTGTTAGGCATTCAAATTTTGCTCTCGAAAGAAAACCTCCATGGAAGCATTTATTTGTTTATCGTTTATAGCCATAACAAAAGATGTAAATAAATAAATACTCACCATCGGCGCACAGAGTGTTGCCATAGGTCCTGCTTAGACTATGAATGTTCGCTATACTTTGTACGTCTTTCATTTTTCTTCTGGTGCTCCCTTTTACTAACCAGTATCATTTTCCTTTCTTCTTGTTTTTTTGCAGCTCATCATCATCGTATTCATCGAATCGAAAGTTTGTAGCGTTTGTGAGTTTTTAAATTCCGGCTGGGATTTGTTATTCCCGGGCAGGAAATCGGCCCTAAATAAAGTAAAATAGATCGCCCTTTGCTGCGGTGGCATTGCACGGACGTGTGCTCCAGTGTCTATTATTTATGACGAAAACGCAAACAATACGCCGGCCAGAAACGGTGCTGAGACCGGCCCCGGGGATCGCTACTTCGTGAAGAATTAATGTAAACAAATAAATAACTTACGAGATCCGATGGTCGCGGCTGGTTCCTTTTAGCATGGTGAAAATAGTGAAAGCCTATCGATCGATCGCGGAGACACGCACGAAAAATGAAAGCAAACCTTTAGTTTGACGCGAGCTGACGCGAATGACATATTGTGAGAAGGAGAATTAGTTTGTTATTTCCACAAATTCGAAGTGCGTTTCATCTAATCGAGTGTTACTTAATTTATTGTTGCCTTTTTNGAATTAATGTAAACAAATAAATAACTTACGAGATCCGATGGTCGCGGCTGGTTCCTTTTAGCATGGTGAAAATAGTGAAAGCCTATCGATCGATCGCGGAGACACGCACGAAAAATGAAAGCAAACCTTTAGTTTGACGCGAGCTGACGCGAATGACATATTGTGAGAAGGAGAATTAGTTTGTTATTTCCACAAATTCGAAGTGCGTTTCATCTAATCGAGTGTTACTTAATTTATTGTTGCCTTTTTTATTTTAGGTATCTCGTGCCATTTTCTGCGGTGTGTTGTTTGTTGGTCGCGAATTCTGCACCCTTGTGCCGTTTGTGAAGGGTAGGGTTAGTGCTGTTTCTTACCGCAGCTGTGTGAAGTGCGTTGAAATGTGGTTGAAAGCGGCGCTCAAGTGTTTCGGTGCTGTATGGATCGATCAAGTCTTCTTGCTGCACCGTCACGGGTCTTGGTGAGTAGTGGTCGACGCGGTCGTCTAAAGCGCAAAACTAGTGTGTTTCCTGGGTGAAAATTGCAATCGTGCCACATTCCACCGTCGAAGAGGAGCGAAAAAGAAAGCAGAAGGGGTTTCAGTTTCTTCTGTGGCTCGAAAAAAAATCTTTGTTTGAGTGAGATTCCACCCCGCCCCGGGGGTGAGTGTGAGTGTGTGAGAAGAAAAGGGGGGCAAAATAATTTGTGTGTTGAAGTGTGTTGCAAAGTGGCAAAAGGTGTGATATATATACGAATAGAGCGAAGGAAGCAATAGCAGCAGCAGCAGCAGCAAGATGTCAGCCGAATCGATACGATCGTCCTCGCACGGACGTTCGGACGCACTTGTTTCCCGCGGAGGCCTGCTGCTGGTCGGCTACCTCCTGGCGACGGTATTCGTCGTCGGTAACCTATGTGCCTGGCAGGAAAACGTGCGACCCAAGCTCTACGTCACTCTAGGTAAGTCGGCTGCATCGAATTCGCCAAGTTCTGTGGAACAATCGAGACATCATGGCTTCTTAAACCCATCATCATTACCTCCGACAACGCCATTACCCAGTCTCAATATCCGGCCCGAGTGGCCATTAAACTTTATTGCCTGCTCTATCTGTTGGATCGTAGCTGCGTCTTTTTTGTTTCAACCGCAATAAGACGGGAACAGGAAACGCAAAAGTCTAATTTTAGGTACTGCTAACTGGACGAACCTTGAGACAAGCTCCGATGATGTGATCTTGGAATCTATGAAGTTCTTGTACCATTTCGGAGGAAGATGAACCTTATTCTGTGAAGCATTGATTCTTGAAGTTTGATTTAAAATTACGAGACAATTTAACATTCATGTTAAAACAGGTTTACTATATTTTAATTGGCTCATATTTAAGTTTCTTGGAGAATTTATGTGTAGACTCTAGAGTAAAGGAATTTCGTTGTGGGTATGAAAAATTCTGTCCATAATGAATGTAAACTTGACGTAATGTAAATTTAAGCAAAGTTTCAACAGCGATCAGCACCAAGTTCTTGTAAGTTCATGGAGGTTTAGTGCTCTTGCACATATGTTGGGTGCTTCGGGAACGTACTACTGCCACCGTTGGGTGCCGTCTGTGCAAACAACATATGGAAAGCGTAATTATTTTTATGTCCACATACACACACACACACACACACAGGCACATATTCGTCGCGAACGGAAATGGGTTCTGCAGTGTTGGAAAAAGTGTTTGTATGTGTGTGTGTGTGTGACCTGGGGAACCTGGCCCCGGGTAGGCGACGGTAACAAGGCGGGCGAAACTTTAAATAGATCGGACGGGCGCGGATGATGAATGAAGAAGCGGACGGGGGTTATTTGGTGGCCAATGTTGATGGCCCGTGGTGTGTGTCCGCCGCATCGTCTGCACCGATGAGAGATAGAGCATAAAATTAAACTCTGTAAAACTTGCGGGTGCCCGTGTGCTGCTGTCTGTCGACTTCTTGGCTGTTTGTTTAGGCAATGGCAATCGGAGGGCATCGGAGTCTGGGGGCGGTACGGTGTGCGGGTTCGTTCGTCTCGCTCTCTTTCGCTTGAGTACGGCAAAACGTAAACAACAATGAGACAGCACTTGTAACATGTAACATATTGCCGCTTATTAAAACCGTTCCGAGCCTCTCTGGAGCCCGGGTGTGTAGGTATAACTGTCGCAAACATTTGCCGGGCCTTCGAATTAAAGAAAGAGAAATAAAACCGGCCACGGATGGAAAATGGGCTGGTGCGAAAGGAAATAAGATGATGAAATGAAGGCATGCAGCAGCAGCCACACCGGGTTCGTTCGGCAGTGAAAACTGACATGCACATCTTTGCTTTCGGGAGTTTTGCCTTTTTTGTGTGTTGTTTTTGGAAACCTGAAGACATAATCGTTTCTTTGTGTGCTCGTTGCACTTTCAACCGTAGTGCTACATGACATATGTATGCCGCTGGGTGGTGTGCATGATGTGAAAATGGTCACATTCGTCGCATTGCCCGCGGCCATATGGCCACGTGAGATGGTTAAATGAGAATGCAACATTTTGTTTCCACTTATGCATCTTCCTGTCAGTTTGTCGTTGGTTTGAATTAATTAAACGAATGTCTTATTCGTTATTTTTATATTCGAATCAGCGAACGTCAGTAATGTTCATTAAACAATAATGTTAAATAAATTGTTTCTTAATTGTGTAGTTTCAGTTTAGTTATGTTTGAATCCACAATCCTCAACTCCTGCGGTGAGCTTGATCTTTTTGAGCAACTTGGACACGAATGTTGTGTTTTGTTGAGGAATTGTGATGAGCACACTGATTATTGATGAATGAGTAATTCTTATCAGATATTGATATTAACTGAATATTAAAGCTTTAAGTCATGAAGAGTTTTGAACTATTTTGTGTTTTAATTCATTTATTAGTTACTTTACACATGAGTGTTAAGTGAGCTGTTTTGCGAAAAATTGAATTCTTCGTGGCGATTATTAACTCACTCACAGTGGTTTAAATCCTATATTAGTTCCTTAACTCATGAGTGAGTTTATTTGAGTCAAAGTTAATTGCTTCATGTACTGCAACCACTTTTATTGAATTGCTTCCAAGCGCGTTGGTATTGTCGTTTTATGCATAGAGATCAAACTTCAAACATATTTTATAATACGCGATAAATACAAGCCATATNGGTGTGCATGATGTGAAAATGGTCACATTCGTCGCATTGCCCGCGGCCATATGGCCACGTGGGATAGTTAAATGAGAATGCAACATTTTGTTTCCACTTATGCATCTTCCTGTCAGTTTGTCGTTGGTTTGAATTAATTAAACGAATGTCTTATTCGTTATTTTTATTCGAATCAGCGAACGTCAGTAATGTTCATTAAACAATAATGTTAAATAAATTGTTTCTTAATTGTGTAGTTTCAGTTTAGTTATGTTTGAATCCACAATCCTCAACTCCTGCGGTGAGCTTGATCTTTTTAGGAGATCGTTCGGTCAAACTTCATCATAAATTATTTATTTGCAACTTGGACACGAATGTTGTGTTTTGTTGAGGAATTGTGATGAGCACACTGATTATTGATGAATGAGTAATTCTTATCAGATATTGATATTAACTGAATATTAAAGCTTTAAGTCATGAAGAGTTTTGAACTATTTTGTGTTTTAATTCATTTATTAGTTACTTTACACATGAGTGTTAAGTGAGCTGTTTTGCGAAAAATTGAATTCTTCGTGGCGATTATTAACTCACTCACAGTGGTTTAAATCCTATATTAGTTCCTTAACTCATGAGTGAGTTTATTTGAGTCAAAGTTAATTGCTTCATGTACTGCAACCACTTTTATTGAATTGCTTCCAAGCGCGTTGGTATTGTCGTTTTATGCATAGAGATCAAACTTCAAACATATTTTATAATACGCGATAAATACAAGCCATATATGTGCGTTAATCTTATCCGATGAATTATACTGCCAGACGTGTAACGACACGACACGAACGCGACTTCTTTTTGCTTTCGTTGTCCCATTCGATCGCGTTCGTTTGAAGGGCGTGGTGTTAAGTCGATGTAATAAATTGAAGCTTATATCGCTCAATCCTAAGCGCGCCGGTATTTTATCTTTCTTAATATAGTAAGACAACTGCTAGGTTATCGCTCTGGCACTGGGGGTATTATCAACCAGTCGAACGAGCTCATTTGCACTTTAATGTTTCGGCTTTTTTTGTTTTTAGTAGATGTTACCCATCTGCAGAAGCGAAACGAAAATAGTTTGGGCGTAGGTTAGATAGGTAGGATTTCACTGTGATGAATATTTGATTCATATCCGGTGGTTATTGTTGATGTTGTTTTCCATACATGAATTTTTGGCGTTACGACTATGTCTTGTCGGAGATATCATGATTTACTTGACTTATTTTTATGTTGTAGCGTTTTTTGGCATGTAGGGCCAGAGGTCCACATGAGATTTAATCCACTGCCTTCGATTTTTAGTCCAAACGTTATTAAAGTTGAATGTGTTATTTTAGTCCTCTTTAAAACTCTTCCACAATTTATTGGATAAGATATTGCCGTCGCTTCTGTTAAAGAGAGTGCAATTTCAGTTTTATAAATTCATTAGCAAAAGTATATATATAAAAGGCTTGTAAAGTAAGTAATCCCAACAATAAATGTGTTTTTATGCGGTCTACTTAAGTTGCCTCTTATCGGGCTTGCGATGTCCATTTCGCTTATTATTGCCGTACACACCAGTGACACTACGGGCACAGAGATGTATTGCCTGACTTTGCATCGTAAACCATAAAACCAACATAACCTCAATTTGTCGCGACGGTACTCCCGGCACTTCGGGTTGGGAGCATTTCATGATCCAACGTTGCTGCCGCTGAAAACTGTCATCAAATTCGAATGCGTCGCAGGGACGTGTGCTGCTGTCAGTAACTCAGTTAGGTCGGTTAGTATTCCTTAAGGATTGGAACCACTAACGGCACCGCCGGTGGTGCTCCGTGGTCCGAGCAAACGCGACACGTAGGGTGTAAGGGGGGGAGGGAGGCCTTAACTGGACAAGCAATAAATTAATTTTGGTATTTCTCATTAACGCTATCAGCATGTAATCAGAGCACATTAAGCAAACAATTTTATTTAGCTTCCTGCCATTCCGGACAACCGCTCATACCGACGGCAAACAACTTTAATATGCTGCCTTATGCAAACCCCCCCCCCCCCATCATTTAAGGGTGCGTGGCGTTTTAGTCGCATCGCCAAAAAACCCATTCGGCCAAGGGTGGGTGGTGTTCGAAAGGCGTAATAGGGATTTTTCGGATTGTGCGCCTGTATGTTGCGTGTGTACGATACAGTTACAGGGTTTGTTATTCTTTTTTCTTTCGAATTTTTACGATGCGTTTAACATTTTTTGGCGTGTTTAATTTTAATTCATACACTCGTGGGGGCTATCTGAAGCGCAGATAGCGCTTTCTGGTCCACAAACTTTCTTCCCATTTCTTCCGTCGTGTCGTGTGATAAGGAATATTCCATGTACGGCGGGCAAAGAAAACCTCAGCTGCGAGCGCGCACGGTTATCAGTGACATTTTCTTCGACGTCGAGGGTAGGGCGTCGTAGTAAAGCAAAAAGCACTTTTCACGCACCAGCAGAAAGCCGCCGTAAGGAACAACGCAAAACGGCGGCTTTTTTTCCACCACAAATCTCTCGAAGTATTTCAAGTCCCGGTGCGTAGGCTGCGTTCGTTTGCCAAGCCCCGTCTCACATCGGTGACGTGCGGGTATTTTACGATCCGCCTGCGAAGAAGGAAGGTAATGCCACCGTGTGGCTGAGGAGACGGGCGGCTTACTTCTAGGCTTTCGTTTGCTGACGTGTGGCTTTTTTATGCCTTCACGGTTCAGGGAGGTTTAGTGCTTTTGTGGTGTACAGTGTGTTGTGCTCGGGAAAGGAGGAGCCATCTTGTGATAATTTTCTCGGTTTTATTGCATTGTGTTTTCTGACGGTGCAGGACGAAGCGGTAGAGTTGCTCAGGCCGGCGGTTTGTGGGAACCGTGGTAGTGCCGTTTGGTACTTTTTCGTGGGTCATTTTTTCTTTTTCAGCCAACCATACGCACACGGGATGCTTCTTTTGTGTGCTGCGCTAAGGATTTGTGGCTCCAGAAATTGTACTTTATTTCGTGTGTAAGCTTTCACTCTCGACGCCCAAATGCTGAACACATTGCTGGGCGAAATGTTTCAATTTCTCCGACATGGAGTCGTTTATTAGAAACTCACTTTTTCGGTCTTATTTCGCGTTTCTTGTCGCTGGTTTTGCACGACGACGCATTCGTAGTGTGGGTGGCAAGCATATTGTCTGCCGGGTGTGTGTGTGTGTGTGTGTGTGTGTGTAAGCCGTAAATGGTAATATTTTATACATTTTTTCCCCCTACTGCGAAACCCTTACGCAACGGTTTTGCTCATTTATTTTTCCTGCAATTATTTTGTTGCGAAGTCTTATTTAGTGGAAAATTGAAGCTCGCCAGATGGGTAATGGAGTTTGTCAGCTTTAAGAATTCATTTCCATCCATTTCACCAGGGTGGGATAGTGGGTTGTGCGCATAGGATACGCTTCGAAACTACCGAAGGCCTCGGCCGCCACCGCTCTGTTGGCGATGGACTGGCTGGTGGGTTCCAATGCCGGTTCCGGCCAGCAGAAGTTGGACGGGCGTGAAATTATTTACGTTCGCACAAAGACCCAAGCCGTTGAGCAACGTTACCTGGAGTGCTATTTTACTTGTAGAGAACTGGTGCTGTTTTTCTGTCCTGCCCTGCTCAAGCTTACTGCTCCCGGCACGTTGGAAAAAAGGGATACGCCGATGCGAGTATTTATAAATTGAGCACAGACGTAACGCCACACGTTGAGTAGTATGGGCCGGCGTGTGCCTGTGTGTGTACAGGGTTTGAGCACTTTCTGCAAGGAGACAAAGGTCAGGGTTTAGGGATGATGGGAAACAATTTTGGGAAATTGTTTCTTCGAATTGTTGTGCATATTTTGGGTGCGTACATCGATCCGGTTTGGTGGTGATTCGTTGTGGATGTTTCGTGTGTTAGCAAAGCGGCTACAGTAAGGAATCTAGCACTTTCGATACACTTGTTGTAGCTGTAGCAGACGTGGCAGTGTTTTCGGAGGAAAATGAAGCACCATTAGCGTTTCACAAGCATTTGAAGTTGAATTCTTTATGCTTTATGGTAGGTGCACGAAGGAAATGTTGTAATCTTTTCTTAAAAGCTGTTTTTGATTTGCTGGACTGAAATGAAGAGCAGATTCTGTTCATTCCGGTGGTACAATACGGTGAAATTGTTTAGAAAGCATTTTAAGAAATTTATTTTCTGTTCTCAAAACATGATTGCAATACTTCTAAAGAAGCACATAACAAGAATTATGGAAAACTTACCTAACCAATTGGTATACTAGATTAAGTTTAGTTAAGTTAAATTTAGGACTTTTTGTCTACGTGTATCTAATTCCGAGGTTGCTATTTATTCGATACGATTTGATTTTGCTACCCAAAGCCTAATCGGCTATTGTTACCTTAAATAAAATTTGGTTGCCTTAATCTTGGAACAACAAATGCAGGGTTCGCAGTCAATTTTTAAATGTCAAAATAAAAATGTTATATAAGATACAAAATACTATAAATTTATCGACATAATATGCGATGAATTATATTGCTATAATGAAGGATAATGAAATCTTAGATGAACGAAGTAAATTACAACTAAAACAAACAGTTGAATATTGGAAATTCAAAAGGCTTCCTACCATCCTGATTTTATAAGGTCTCATGATACAGATAACTTATTGATATTAACCACCAAAATAGAAAATTTAAGTAATGTGTATAGGACGTATCACTGCTCGTTGCTGGCTGTTTGTGTACCGATTTAAAATAGACAAAAAAAGATAGATGGCTACTGATTTCACACCACACTGTCGTGCATCGATTGTGGAATGAANAAGTAAATTACAACTAAAACAAACAGTTGAATATTGGAAATTCAAAAGGCTTCCTACCATCCTGATTTTATAAGGTCTCATGATACAGATAACTTATTGATATTAACCACCAAAATAGAAAATTTAAGTAATGTGTATAGGACGTATCACTGCTCGTTGCTGGCTGTTTGTGTACCGATTTAAAATAGACAAAAAAAGATAGATGGCTACTGATTTCACACCACACTGTCGTGCATCGATTGTGGAATGAGTTAAACGCACAAAACAAAGTTCGTTCGCAATGTTCCTCCACGTTGGCGGACGGCTATCGGTAAGCTGGTTTTTATTCTTCCCTTGTAATTACCGAGACCACTGTTTTATGCACGACAAATTAAATCTACATCTGGCGGAGACGAGCGGCGAATGCACTCGATGATTGTTGCTGTTGTTCCTCCGTGCAGCGATAATAATGGTTCCATTTCGAGTTGGGGCCAGCTTTCGTGCACTTCAAAAGTTCCTTCACTGACTGGCAAGGTGGAAACTAATGGCAAACAAAACGAAACCCGCACCCGCCGGTCGCCCACCAGTCCATGGGTGTCGGTTGTATACAGTTCAGTAAATTAATTGTTTCATTAAAATGTTACGCCCGATTTAATCGGACGCTGGTTTTATGCGCGTTACGCTATTGTGATCGCATCGGTTGTTGACGATGATGGTGGTGGTGGTGTTTGGACATAAAAAAAGTTTTGTTGGTTGATTCTGGACAGGATATTTCACCGTCATCGCGCGTACGTAACACGCGGGACGTTTCGTGTTTGGTGCGTTTTAAAAACTTTTTGCTCCCGCTAGTTTATGACATTGTTTGTTGTGTAGTAAGCAAATATGCTACGCTCCTGAGCACCACCACTTGTTAATTGTTTCATGCAGCAATCAAGGTTTTGTTTGGTTTGATTTTATTTTGTGCAAATTTATCAAAAACTATGTTGTATTACTTGTTTACTCTACCTTTGGGTTAGTTAAAATATTTTTATTGCTATAACAATTAGAGTGAATTTTAATTACAAATAACAACCCCTGCACTTTCCACTATTGTTATCCCTTCGTTTTGTGAGTATGTTAATTTTAATCAAAAAGTTGCTAAATTTGACCGCATTTCCTTCCCAATTCCCTTTCCTTCATATGGGAGCTTTTGCGTGTACCATATAATTTTGATTTGACTGCTGTGTACGGCTTTAACGTATGCAGCACCGCACGTATGCATCTGCTGGGTGGTTATGTACTGCTTTTCATGTTAAACGATGTGCATACTTAGCTTAAACCTCATCTCCCACAGCTTTAGCATACAAGTGCAGTTTGAGAAAATAGAAAGCGTAAGAGAGAAATTTTGTTCGGTAGGTAAGGATTTCCCATTTGCCCACACGGAAAGCATAGCGAGTGAAAAATTCACTATCGCTTTTTCACACACGCTTCACGTGTAGCTGGCTGGTCGAAGGTAAGAGGGAACGTTTTGATTTGCAAAATTCCTGCTTGCTTTCGATATTGGAATTGCAGGTTTTTGCTACAGCTTTGCCCGAGTTGCCGATGGCGGGAAGACGATTTAGATGTACGCTTCCAAATGTGCCGTACCCACCAGCACGAAAGAGAGAGAGAGAGAAAGAAAGATAGAGAGAGAGAGAGAGAGAGAGAGAAAGAGAAAACCCTTGTCTATGCGATGCACCGAGCAGAGTGGAAATGGAATAAAGAACATAGTACAGCCAGCAAGCGTCTAAGTGGGAAAAGTGCCACAAAAAGATCGTCATAAATATGCATGGCTTGGGGCATGAGTGTGTGTGTGTGTGAGGAGGTTGTGTGTGGAGGGTTGGGGGTGGGGGGTTAGTTCCGTGTGTGCACTGGTGCATAAACAAATGCATACTTTATGCCCGTCGATTGAAGAAAACGGATGTGCGCTCCTTCGCACATCCGTCTTCCGCGTAGTGAGTGGTAAAACTGGAAATGGAACGTTGCCAGAAATATGCTAACTATGAGGTACACAGCACTCACTATTCAATTCCGTTCCCCGCGTAGTTTGTGGGACGTTCCATTCCCAATTCTCACCTTCGTAACCGTACCCCTCGCGATAGTGATTTAATTTCGTGAGAAATCTACGCTTGGTTCGCTGTATCTATTCCTAACCTCAATGCCTAATGTCTCGTGTACGCACAGGAACACGGTTCGAATGTTCGTACAATCATAACCACTGCGACGTGCGCTTTCGAAGTGTCAAATAAGTGCCTTGCTGGTTTCGTTCCAGAATGATTGTTTATCGCGGCAGAACATTTTCTTCTGGTCTCGAGTCTCGAGAAGGGTTGCCGCCGTGATACGCGTAGTGAAGTGATTAAAATTAATCTTCTCAATGTGTGGTTTGTGCATAATTTGCTTTATGTGCATTTGTGTGGCTGGGAAGTACGAGAAGACGCTTGAATGGTGTTTATGCTTGTGGGCTCAACGCTACTAACACAGGCACACAGCGTAAGACGGTCGGTGGCGTGCTGTATGGAAAAATATATATTTTTGTTTTCATAATTCAAAAATGTAAAATAAATATTATAAAATATTTTTAAAGGGGGCGGCCCGGTGGTGTATTTGACAACGGCGCCAGTTCCTAACACGACCGGACCGGGTTCAAATCCCATTCGGACCGTCTCCCCGTAGCACGGTCTGACTAGCCTGCTACGTGGTAAAATTAGTCTAATACGGCCTGGTCCGTTCTAACATACTAAAAAAAAAAATATATATTTTTAAAGACATTTACGTTTAAAATAATAACTGACATCATGCTCGTGCCACAAACAACGAAAAACAAAGATAAACAAAAATAAATAAATAGAAACTAAATAAAATTTAATTTGAAACAAAGATTGCGCAAAGAGTGATCGGTTTTGAAAACATTAAAGCAAAACTTTCCTCTTGCCCGGCAACTTTCGTGGTTGTTTATGTTGCTATCGCTACAAATTTCCTTCCGCTACAAAGCTCAGCAAAATAGACAAGAATAAAATAAAGCCTTAGGGGATGTTATGTTCGATGGAAAGGAAGAGATGCAGCAGGGATAGGAGGCGTTGGTGGGCGCTACCGCTGTTACCGTTAAAAGTTGTTATTCTTGCCACCTTCCCCCACTTTCTGGCTGGCAAGTTGCTTCCCTCGACTTGGGATTGGAATCAATTATTCGTCGAACTTTTTGAAAAGCCGATTTATATCTATGTAGGTCCCCGAGATGGAAAGCGTTCTTGCGATAAGAAACACATCTACACCGTTGGGGATTTTTCCACAATACATTTCACTCCGATACATTTTTCGCAACCGTAAGCTAAAGGTGTAGATGTATGTGTAGAGTTCCTTGGGGAAGGATAACGTTTATCTGTGAACCGTCGGTTGGACAAATTTATTCGCTCCGGACGCGTATTTCCTTTCCCTGTCATGTCTTCACCATTACCGACCACGTCGGAAGCAACTTTTGTTACAGCGGTCGTGAGTTCTTTGCTTTGCAGCAAAGGGCAGAAGAAATAACCTTGCTTCCGTTACGAAACGATAAAAGTATCGAAATTAACACCATTATTGTGGTGTTAGCGCTAGGAAAATTACCCATGGGAACATTAATTCTCGCTTATAGCAATATTTCATTCTATACTGGGGCGCACGCGTTCGGCACTTTCGCTTCCGACGCCGGGCTTGTTTTACTTCAATTTCTTTTCCTGTCCGCTGCTGTTGTTTATCAATACCTGCCTGTATCGTCCTTAATGATTGGTTTTCAGAAAAGTTTGTCTTTTGTGTGGTGTGTTTCCCCTGTTATCCTTGCGTCGCTTGACACTGCACCGTTAGAATGTAAGGTGGCGGGAAAAGCTGTGTGATTATTATTGTTGAATTTATGCGTTGTTTTTTTTTTCCTCTTCACTACAACACAACCACGGCCAGCATAGGTGGCAGAGATGGAGGAAGGTGGAGAAGGTGAAGGAAGGTGTGTAAACCCGAGGGCAAGATCGTCACCCAGCGCGCTTGATCCTTCGCGTAAGCTACAAAGTGATGGCATTCCGTTGTTTTCCGCCTGTCTGTTTGGTGAGCCAGAAAGGACGAAAAAGAATAGAAGCTTTCCCTGTTCCCTGTTCCGCAGGCATGAAATCTGTACGCGTTTTTATAGTGTCTTGCAATAATTGTAGCCGGCAGCGAGAACGGAAACAATCGCTTCCGGGTCAGAGAGGAAACAGGCAGAAAATCGGTTCTCCCGTTTCTGCTGGCTCAAGGGCGACCACGGACACACAATAGACAAGCTTATCATTCCGGCTGTTTTATGGTAACTTCCGTCCGATAAACTGCGCTGTGCTGCGTTGGGTATTGGGGATGGTTTGGTTCGTTGGTTTCGTTTGGTTATTTATTATTATTAGAATATCACTGTCAGTGGTAATGGGAAAGGTATAACGCGTCGATGCGTACCGCATTCCGTGTGTAAACGTATCAAATAGTATAAATTATATTCATTTCGTGTCGAACTCTTTTCGACGGTAGCATGCACAATCGTGCATCGTTTTATTTCGGTCTAGGTTGAGATGCTTAGATTTTATGTGATGCTTAAGGTATATGGCGTGTATGTGCGCGGCGTAGCGAAGGTAGCTTGTACGGAAGGGTTATAAAAAGAAGGCGTAAGTAAAAAGGGTGTTATTGCTTTGAATCATTTAATGGCGCTTTAAATTTTACTACCGATTTAATAGTGCTTTTTCCGATTCATTCAAATGGAATGATTGAATGTACAGATGGTACTGATAATTGTGCTATCAATTGAGCTTTATTATGAAAAGATCACTTTTTTCATTTTTTCTACCATTAACGTCATAAGAAAGAGAGATTTTAATAGTTTAGGAATCATGGTTTTAGCGAACCAGGCATTAGGTGGAAGAATGTAGGAACTTTGCATAATGAATGGATTAGGGTTTTTAAAATTTTAATTGAGAAGAATTGAATTAAAAAAAATTAAAAAAAAAACTCATTTATTATACATAAATACACAAGTGTTGTAGTTGTGGATGATTAATTTAGTAATTGAAAATTACTTGGAAAAAAAACTTTAGATTTTGAAACGCTTGAAACTTACTTGTACGCCCAACAATAAAAAAAATGCAAAAATAAACATTACTTTAACAACATCGTTAAAAACCAGTTGCCAAAAAGTGTTATGTACGTTTTTTAACATTAAAATAATTTATATTTTGTAACATGCGTTACAACATATTGAAAAATTATTTAAGGTTTAAAACAACATAAAAAATGATTGTCCTTTTTATGTAGGAGACTTGGTCTGTTAAGTACATTTGCTCGCATTCGTCTTCCATACCTTTGCCAGTCATTTGATTGACAAATATAAAGAGCACCCAACTCGCACAAGGAAATGGCAATGCTACTGACAGATGACAAATTTGTACTTCTTCTGCACGGTTCGATCCTTGCAATTACGGCTTTCCTGCATAATTTTTCCGTGTGATGCATTCAATAAATAAAGTCCCGCGCGCAACTTGAGCAGCCGAACGAATGCGTACCTTTGCCGTACGTACAGTTGCCCTGAAATATGCACTCTTCATCGACTGCTGAGCACGGGAAATGCTAATGCCATCACACACCACCCGGTGCATACCAGTGCTGCCTGCGTGTGTGTGTGTGCGTATGCCCGCGC
The DNA here is from genome assembly GCA_018908115.1 of Anopheles rivulorum. NCBI lineage: Eukaryota > Metazoa > Arthropoda > Insecta > Diptera > Culicidae > Anopheles > Anopheles rivulorum. The sequence continues at coordinate 27,654,004 of CM032177.1, read as the reverse complement.
GCGCCATTGTTTGGCGGGTTCAGTCGTGCAAAAGTTTATTAAAAAGTTCGGCAATAAAATCAAAGAAACACACTCCATTGCAAAACGGCTTGCAATCGGGTTGAAAAAAAAAAGCTGGTAAACTCCTTGCCACTTGCGGGCACCACCGTGTAATGTGAAAAGGATCCCGTAGCGCTAACCGAACCGAACTTACGCTCTGTCTGCACAGTCTGCTGCTCGGTTTTGGTTGTGTAGTTTGTTGTTTCATTGAACTCTTCCGTTCGGGACCGGTTGGTGTTTTTCCCACCCAGTTTTTTGTTTTTTTTTCTTCTTTTTAACTTGTAACTTTCCTACTGGCGCTTTTCAGCTCTCCTGCTCCATGTTGCCTTCTGCCCATGAGCGGGCTCTCAAGCAAGTCAAGATTCACATTGGCACATGTCGAACTAAAGGGGGAAAGCTACACGGTTTGGTTGGCAACACCGGTGTGGCAGTCCAGAGAAAAATACTGTATTGTATTTTTATTTATTTACGTCGTTGTGCGCCTGCCCGTTTTTCCACCCTTCGGCCGAGCAGTGATATGTTCTCCGGCTTTCAATAGGATTCTTTTTCCGTTTCTGTTCTGTTTTGTCCTTTTTTTTCTCTCGTGCTAAAGGTTCCACGGTTAAGCTGTTGGAGGAAAAATATGATTCCGAAAACGAAATTTATGTTATGAGTTTCCAAACTCAATTTACATTTTCCATCCACACGGCTGCAGCGGGGAAGATGGCGCCTGTTATTGGGTGGCTTTTTTTTTTCTCTTGAAGCTTTTGCACTCCTTCAGTCTGTCTCTGTTTTTCCTTGCTTGGCAAACAGTTTTTTCTCTGTGTTTTTTTTTTCTCGTTTTGTTCGCAAACCCGTTTCCTTTGGTCTTGCTATGCGTTTCACTAGCTTTGGTGCTTTTTTTTCTCTCTCAATGTTACATTGTACCGTTTTTTTGTTTTGAAAGTGTTGCATTTGTTGGCTTGAAGTGGATGTGTTTTCCTTGTTGCGAAATTCGATACGATTCGCGTGTGTGTTTTGCTTTTGTTATTTTGGTAAGGAAGCTTTTTTTTGGTATGCTGGCCCGGCACATTCATATCAGCTGGGTTGTAATGGTCCCGGAAGTTACACACAGCGCTACCGTGTGTCAGCTTGTGATCATCTTTTTGACTGCTCAGCAAACTTTCTCGTAAAGCACATCTGCATCGATATGAGACGGCACGGCTGTGACCCGGGCGCCCTTTGACAGATCAATGAGAGTCCGTCAGGCTGAGGACGATTTTTCTCGTCCACGGGTCATAACTTTATATGCTCTGTAGTTCCATACCTTCGGCAAGGGAAAACAGCGCCAGCTGGTGGATCGATTGCGCCTTGTAACTCGTTTTTATGTAGTGTCCCGGTGTTTGCTCCCGTTACGCTGCTTTTGGTCATTTCCCTTCGAAAGAGGAAAGAGAAATGTTCACAGCGATATACACAAACAAGGGGAATGATATGAATCCCTAATATCGTTGATTCGAGGTAAAAAGCCATGGAAAAGCACTATGTGTGCTAGTCAAATGTGTTATGTCGTAAACATTTCTAGTTCAATGCGTTTTGATGTTGCGAAATAATTCTACGATTGGCTTAGGTATGCGATTACGTGTGGAGAATAGTAAAATGAATCACCAGAAGTAGTGCATTGCAAGGAAAAATTATATTATGGTTGGCCTTTTAAAGGATTACTAAAGGGCAGGGAGATTTTTTATTGTAGCTTGTCTCAGGCAGAGAAGGAAGAGAATCCAGAATGGCAAGTCAGTCAAGCTAAGTAATGTTGGTAAGCTTCCACAAAGGAAAAATTGATCAACTGTTTGACAAATGTCTAGTTGGATTTATTTATTTGACCACATTAGCTCATGTTTTTGTTTTTAAAGACAAATCTTTGTTTGTGTATGTTTTCATTAACATTTATCTGGTAATAATGATTAAATAGTTTAAGTAATGTTGGAAATGGAATTTCGATTATCGAAATGAACTGACAACACATCGGTTTCAAAGTATCGAACATGTATATTACTGTTGCTCTTTACATTTTCACTCATTACTACGCTTACACTGCGAGACATTTCACTTTGTCTACATCAGTAAGAAGCATAAGTTTCCGACTGTCAAAAGCAAGTAACAGCTACCAAGGTGAAGATAACGATGGTGTCCTTTGAACAATTCCAAAATTTGTTTAAATTTGGTTGCTGCTGAACGGTCAAGCCTTATATCTATTTAAAAAACTAGAAACGTTCCTTAAGTTCAGTTTCTGTTTCTGTCACATAGCTTAACTAATACAATTTTAATATAGACAATACGGCTCTAAGCCGTCATAATCAAACATAAATAAAAAAAAAAACAATTTTAATATAGAAAGCTCTTTTTAAATGTTCGTGAGGATTTAAATGAGGTGAGAGTTTGGGATTTTTCAAAAGTTCTAATAAATCATTGCCGCAAGAGCGTTGGGTGTGTGCGGAAAGCTAAAGGCCTTTGCGACTATAATTTCCTTTGCTTTTGCTCAGCTCACGCTGCACTCTTTTCCCAAATGTTGGTTGGAGCACAAACCTCAACCGGTTGAACCTCCCGATGGATTAATTCATTTTTTAAACCGTTCCATCATTAACACTTCCGTATTATGGTATCGGGTTTCCAGTGGCACAGAACGGCAGAAAGGTGTAGGTTTTGGAAGCAAACAGAAACAAAAGGTTTAGACCAGTATGGCAATAACCCTCCTCAAATAAGCAAATGAACCTTTTTTTTTTGCTCTCCACGGAGACATCCGGAGTCTTTGGGCATTGCAGTAGGGTTGTCTTTACCTCGGTTTTGTTATCCGAACCTGCTAGCCGTTCTTCCCCCAAATGGGAATTGATGGTTTGACCTCATTCGTAACTTTTCACCCGAATTGTGTGTGTGCGGGCTTTTGGGGGGAAACGCGTTGGTTGGCAAGAGTTTGTGGCAAAATGGGGAAAACTGTAGGCATTTTTGTGAATTGCTTGTGTTTTTTTTAGGTTTGGGCGTTTTGGGGGAGTTCTGTTTTTACTGCTGAGGCCGTGTGAAGTATTAAGATAAATGGTACTTCATACACGGGGTTTATTTGTTAGTGTGCAATGTTATGACAGAAATGTTTTATTTATTATGTATTTGGTATTTTTTATCGCGGAAAATGTGTAATTAAAATATTGGAGATGTTGTAGGCGAGGATATTCGATTCTATAAGCTATGCAAATGGTTTCTAGCGATTGATGTTATGTTTTTAAGCTAGGGATTTCAAAATAACTATTTAAATATAGTAATTATTGTCTAAATAAAATATTTTACCCATCTAAAACGTGTTATTTACCTCATTTTATTGTGATATTTTCCTCTACAACTGGCTGTATTGCTACCTGATCTTTAAGTTTGCAAGATCTAAATTCCTTTCATGTTAGAGCCATGAAATGCATTATCTTGTTCATGCAGAGTCTAAAATATTATTTTAATTTACAATGAAGTAATGTAGCTAGCGAGTGCAAAATAAAAATAGTACGTTTTATCTCCAACTAAACTCAATTTATTTGCGCTACGTCCATTTGTACCAGCAGTTGATACGATTCGAAAGGGAAGAGAAGTTTTTGAACCACTGAAACCTACACGTTGTTTGTGTTGCAATAAGTTAAGTATGCCCACACCGGTACATGTGTGTGAATTTTACATATCGTGCGACCAGAGTAGTCCAGAACCGCCCGTTCGCTTTGTAAGTGTAGCACCTGCCGTTCGGTTCGATTGGTTTTGGTTTGATTTGCATTTGCGAAACTCCGGTTTCGTTGTAAATTCCTGAGCACCTACACGACCGACCTGTGATAAATACTTAAAGAAGGTGCGTGAATAAGTGAACAGCATGCAGCCATGAGGTGGCGGCTGTATGCTGCCCGAGTGCGTTGAGTTTCGGAGAACGGAGAACCGCACCGAAACCACACCCCGGAAGCAGGTCTTGTGAAGGCCGACGGAAGCCCCGAACAGCATGGCTCGTTCGGATCGGGCCAATGCTTTGAATGTAAATAATATAACTTGCATAATTTAATAAACGGTTCGGTACGGTTTCTCAATCGAATGAACTCTCTCCATCGGTGGAGAGAGGGTGCCGGTGGTGCGGTGGTTGTGTTTGTTCGGTTTTGCTTGGTTCGGTGGTTACGGTCGGTTCTCTTGGCTTCAAAGTACCGGGGTTAGTTTTCTTCTTGCCGAAGTAATTCCACCGAGTGGAAGCTGCGCCGTAATAACGGATAGCTAATACTACGAGCAAACCGTTTGCTCAAAAATCCCACTCCTTCTGCACCTTGGCCGGTCGTGCAACTCGTCGGAAGAGGTTGAATGGCGCGTTCGTGTGCTGATTCGATCGGCAAAGCTTTGTTGTATGGCAAACCAAAATCAGAATGTTTCCGTAGACCCCAGACGTGAAGTGAATGGCACTAGCGAGCTCCAGTGCCCCTGTGTTGTGGTTATGATGAGCTTCGGGATGCGCTACGGCGATTCTGACACGACAAACATATTAAGCAGTGGTTAATTGAATGAATATATTCCACTGGCATGGTGCTTCGTTAACTATTGTGTTTGTACATGGCTTGAAGTTGACAATCACCTGGAATGTTCTTGATAGGACATTGGTTTGTTTAGTTGTTGGTTTTTCTTTTTGCATTTTGCACGAATGACATTGCTTTTTATATAAATTTACGTGGTTGAAATTTTGTATTATAAAAATGTATCGGAAAAGTTTCACAATTCACTCCAACCGATTTTTATTTATGGTTTGGACAGTGGTTCTTAAGTTTTATAAATTTATTGAATTATTTTTAATACTTTTTTAACAATGTCTATAATTTAAACTTAGATATTTGTGCTAGTTAATCTTCGATTTTCTAAAGTTATTGTCCATTACAACATAAAAACTTTTGATTGCAATATTCTTTTTTTTTTCTTCACCATTTTAATGATTCACAATGTTTCAATACAATCCTTCATAATGGTAATTTTTTTGTTCAATAATAACCTCTTTATATTGCCTATGGATTTCGTGTATTTTTACATTTAATAGCAAATCGTTTTAATTTTAATAAGTAAATCGTTCTTTATAGTGTTTATTGATTTCTTGTCTCTATTTTTGTATTCACAATTTTTTTACTGCTCCTGTGCGAAATATCGCGTGGTGTGGCGATCTATGTTAGCGTCTGTGTACGTTCATTACATTAGAGTTAATTTTTATAAGCCCAATGAATACCAATAATCACTCTAGAAAACGCGTCAAGAAACTAATCTAGCGCAATTCTCTCTTGTGTCGTCCGTGAAACATTTCATGAAATATTTCCTAATTTACTATCGAACAGCACTTGTAAAGTTTTGTTGTCTATTGTTTTTCAGAAGATTATTTTTGTTTTTTAGAGATTTACATAAATTTACAATAATATCTGTACAAGAATTTATGATTTTATTGACGATTTCGGTAATAATCAATCGTATAATATAATTAAATCCGTTTTGTTGCAAATAGTGCAACGTAGTTAAACAACGGATCTTACGATTGCGGTTTCCCAAAGCTAGAAAGAACTTTTACGTAACCTTCAGTACTTCGCGAATACATTATGCAGGGACTTTAGGCTCTTGAAATCTCTCTGGTAAAAAAAAAATTCTGCATTCTTTAACTTGTGGCCACAAGATTTTAGCTTTCCGACGGGAATAGGTGCAAGTACAACCATACTATATGAGCCGCACGGGCACCACGTCTTCTCTGACCTTCGGCGGAAGAACCGATAGTGATAGTGAACTTTCCTTCCGAAGCTGCGCTTCATTCCACGTGACAAACGTGTTTTGTCTTCGTGTCGTGTTGAAGGAAGGGTTTCGGTCGGTGAGGTTCAGCTCCTGTTCCGGTGCTTTCGTGCCGGAAGCTGGGAGACTCCGCGTCGGGTTGATATTTAATGCCACCCGTCGTCGCCTTTGTCGATTCGTCAACACAAAGACAGCAATGGTTAGTTTCACATTGGCAGCGTAAAGGCGGACCTGGGTGTGTAATTGAAGCAAGGTAGGAAGTAAGTCTTTGTGTCGACGTCGGAAAAGTGCCTGCAGTTAGCCGACGGTGCAACCGGTGCCGAAGGCAACGATGATAGTCGAGATGATGATGCGATGACGGCGGCAACAGGACAATTCGAAAATGATGAAGGGAGGGAGGGGGGAGATAGATGTTGGACATTAGTGTAGCAAGAGAGAGGGAGGGAGAGGGGGATGGGTGTGAAAAGTTGTTGAATGGGTGGCAGCTGTCGATGCATAAAAGGATTGAGATTCTGAACGAGCCAGCAAAGATGTGGACCGTAACTGGGTATGTGTGTGCATGTGGGCGTGTGATATGGATGCTAGGGACCGGATCGATGCCGTTGGCGTCGTAGCGCCCATCAATGAATGAAGCATGAAACACGATATAATTCAAAGGTCTTCATTTTGTTCGCTTCCCTGCGCTGCACGGTTATCTCCTTCGCTTGTTTCGTATGCAGTTTTCTTTTGCGTTGGGAGAAAAGGTTTCAGTTTCCCCTTTTTGTATCGTCTTATCTGGTTACGACGCGAAGAAGCGCTAGAAGTTGCAAACTGTGCGGAGAGCTGTGGCAAAGAAAGGTGCCTCGATGAGGAGCCTCCTAAGAAACGCTGTCCTGCTGCTGCACATCATCACATCACGACGCTAACTATCCGGCTTCCGGACGTTGTCATGGTTCCGATAAATGTGTTTTCTTTTGTCGTTTTAATTTTTTTCTTCTTCTGTTGTGTTTAAAAAAATCTTACTGTGCATCGGGAAGAAATGTTGGGTGTAGGGTGCTAGTTTATAGTGCCAAGATTCCGGTCAATGGAACTCCAAAGAAATGGTGGTGCCGGTGTTTGCGTGCGAAAAGGAGTTAAAATCGTTTCCTCCTTTTACTCGGTTCCTTTCGAATAGGAGAGTTTCATCTTTTCGGTTCTGCTTGTAAGGGGAGAAGAAAAACATAGCGGAAAGTATTCTTCTTCGGATTGCAGCATCGAGCATATCGAGCAAAGAAAATATATATAGAAAAAAAAAGAAACGCAGGAACAGGGATGGATCACTGTCGTATTATCCTGTGGAGTCGTTGATCGGGCCTTTCAAAGCTGGTTGCCATCGACATGGTTATTTTGCGTTGAATAGACCGCCCGAGATAAATGGAATGTTGGCGAAACCTCTGGACAAGTGGGGAAGGAGAAGTTTTTCTAACCGACGACCCTTGCACTTGCCGTAAGTTCGAACAAGAAACGAAAGTAACGCTTGCCCCGTTGCTGGGAGCGTTTTTCTGTTGTTAAAGAACGCACAAAGGAACAACACGCTCTGTAAAGAAAGATCCTTTGGCTTGTTGCGAATGGCAAAGCAGGCTAATTGAGTGTTATTGCTGCAACTTCACGAAACAGGGACGACCTAACGCATTGTATAACATAAAAGCAACTTTTGATGTCCGTTATTCGGAAGTAGAAATCTCTACCAACTTCCTCAAAGGTCTGTAGGAGATGATAGTGAGGGTGACAATGAATATGGTTCGATACATTATTGTTAAAACTGTAATGTTGTAATAATTTGATAAAAACATTAGAGAGCGCACAATACATGATCGTGTCATGCGCAATTGCATACGCTATTTAGCCGTTTTTTAAACAGATCGTTAATTAATTGTTTGAAAAGATTAGAGATTTTGAAAGTTATTTAGCTAAATTATTAAAAACAAAACAAAACATAAATAAGTAAAATTAAGGAAGCAATAACTAGTTCACTATTCGTTGTACATATGTGATTTAATGAAAAAATGTTTCCTTTACAAATAAAATTATATACTTAAATATTTCATGGTTTTATTAAAGTAACGATGTATTTAATACACGTTAACTAAATACGTTTTGGAACCTACTTACAAATTCTGGATGTAAAAATTTTGACAATAATTTTAATGCTTTGATGAATTACTTGAATACATTTTTATTCAAATTTATGTCATACTTGGACAATAGCTTGAAAAATTATTATAGAATCAGTGAGACGACAGTAATGATTTATTTCAGTTTTAATTATTTTTTTATCTAATAATATGTAATATCTATTACACATGTTATGTTAAATAAGACATGAACTGTATGCTTATAAACGCTACTTGTGAGTAGCGCTAACACGCACCTTTTCGTTCCACAGTAATGCAGTTCTCCCAAAAGCCTGGAATGGTTTGTTTTGTTAAAATTCATTCCCAAACGCTCGCCTATGACCACTCATTCGCTGCGCTGATACCGGAAGACTCCAGGCACTGTTCGGTCGCGGCATGGAAGCGCTCGACATGAAATTCAATTAAGTTAACGTTTTAAACGTCATCGGAACCAGCTACGGCACGGATGCGTTCCGTGGTACTGTTGCATATTTGGGAAAGTGGGAGCCACTGCTCCCGTGTATATCAACCTTGCATTAGTGTACGGGCTATGTTGGAAGGGGCCATTGTCACACTATCAGCAAGTCGGGCCTGTGGAATCGTCTGATGGTTCTGTTGTTGTTTTGTTGGAGACATTTGCTGCAATCTGTTGGAGGTGTAGAAAAGAGGGAGATCGTGGTGGTGGTGGTGATTGCGGGTGAAATTTAATCAAATTCATTGCATTATGTAACCCATTTTGGGAGTTGGCTTCCTTTCGTGTTACCGGAATAGGAAAGAATATATGGTAACGGCGGATGCCCGAAACGGGCGATCCGTTGTCAATGCTGTCGTCACTGCTACTCGATCGGGTGTCAATTTATTCACTGCACGGATCGACGGAATTCCTTTTGCCATCATCGGAAGCAACGGTCGATGATCGAGGGTTGGTGTTTGTTGTGGTATCCGCCCCAGGCGACAAGCGCAGGAATATGTGCGTATTTGTTTATTGTTTGTAGTCGGTTTGTCTGTTCGATTTTTGCCTCGTCAGTCAGGCAAAGGACACAACTACCGAGCGTTAGGTTCAAACGAAACCACGCGCAAGATGCGTTCCACGTGGCATATGACGCCGTTCAACTCCCGCATGCTACTATGGGATGATGGATATGACGCAGCAAAGATTTACTGCCCGTTTTACTGCAAAACGCAAAACAACGACGCATCCGTTTTGCAAAAATAAAAGGGAAAATACACGAATCAATGGTGAACCTGGATGGCCTACCTGGGCGACATCGCAACGCAAAACGTTGCCGGATTAGAGAAGGCACGTAATGTATTTAGGCGAGCGGCCCGGCATCCCGTCCGGAAGCGTGGTGGCGTGGAATCGATTTGGGATTCTGGTTTCCCTGCATCTATACCATCTACATTGCGACGACGGTACCCCGCATCGTAGCTATCCGTTTCCTTCCGCTTTGATGTTGGGCGGAAATTGCGCAAAAATAGGCGGCAAGTTTCTTTCCTGTCTGCGCTTCGTGGCTTTGGAGTTGTTTTTAGAAGGAATGTGTAAATGCGTAAACAGTGAACAGCATGAAATCAAAAGCAAGAAAAGGCAATGGTGTGGCTGGTGACGTTGAGGTATTTCTTTTTTTTTCATTTTTTATCTGCGCATTCATTACACTGGAAGCCATTTGAAAATGCAATTCAATAAAGCAATCGGCACAGGAATGGGTGCCGCTCGTATCGAATGTTTGAATGCAAAAATGTACGCTTGCCACTGCTACTGCCAAGGGAAGCTGTATGTATAAAGCAGTTATTTTACTTTTTTTTTCAATATCTATTTGATTTTGTGGCTTCACCTGAACCAGACGTATGTGCATATTTTGTTCCATTATTTGAAAGGAGACTATAGGATTGAAACGCAATGAAATATTTCATTTTTGTTTCTTTTCTTTTTCAAACCATAGCTAATTTAATTTTAAAATTATTCTGTGCGATAAAATTATGGTTTTGGAGGTATAGTTTGAAATAATTGTCCATTTTTCATTGTTATTTATATCATCGTATCATTTTTGAAGAAACCAAAAAACAGACGTTTGTTTTATTTTACTATTTTATATATTTGGTTTAAAATCAAATATGCTTAAGAGGTACATCGATATTTGAACCTATTATACAATTTATTTTCCCAAACCTTTTTTATCACCCTGGTAATACTAGTGAATTTAAGATTTCTGTATTTTGTACTCAACTTTTCTTTGTATTACTCATTTTGTCTATTTTCTTTTAACCTTTTTTTATTACTCCAAAAATATGGTTGAAAAACGTCCATGTTGGATATTTTGTTTACTCTTAATTAATGTCTCATTGGTACACTCAGGCTCAAGGTGCCTTATCCGAGTTGCAAAGTTTGTATGGAGTTGAGAGGCCTCATCCATGCTTTGTATCGTACACTTAGCTATCTACAGTTGTAAATGGAATGACCTGGTGATAATAATAAAAAAATAAGTAATAGCTCGTCTAATCTTGTTATGTATATTCGTTGCACTTTGTGCAGTTATATTGGTGTAAGCAAGTAACCAGACATTTACTTATATTCGTACACCGTAATGATCGTGTGACGTTTGAAAAGTTTGGCGTCATATCTCGAAGGAAATGGTTCCATATGCCCCACTTCATGCCGGTCTCATATAATCCGAAATATATGAGATGTGCTGTGTGTAGGCTGGAAGGCTGGNTGATAATAATAAAAAAATAAGTAATAGCTCGTCTAATCTTGTTATGTATATTCGTTGCACTTTGTGCAGTTATATTGGTGTAAGCAAGTAACCAGACATTTACTTATATTCGTACACCGTAATGATCGTGTGACGTTTGAAAAGTTTGGCGTCATATCTCGAAGGAAATGGTTCCATATGCCCCACTTCATGCCGGTCTCATATAATCCGAAATATATGAGATGTGCTGTGTGTAGGCTGGAAGGCTGGAAGGCTGGAAATTGTCTTGCTCTCAAAAGTGTTGAGAGGATTTTCCAATGCATCCATCCGACTGCGCAAATAGGAGATACCGATTCTCGCTTCTACTACACGTGGTCGGACGTTAAATATCCATTTTCCGTTTTTATACGCCAACTTTCCGGGACGGCATTTCCATTAGAGTGTGGTACACCGGGTCGGGACGGGTTTTTCCCCGGTAGCTATGTAGGGCGAAAGGATCACACAGGAAGAAGTGAGTTGTTGAAAGTTCAGTGCTTGTATTTCGCCGCTTTTGAAAGACAACCGGGAGGTAATGGGCAAGCTTATGGGCGGGCTTGTATGCTCCGGGGAACATTAGGCCTAAGCCTTGAGATGATATTGTCCGTATGGGAGTGTGTATGTCCGTGTTGAGGATCTCCGCTTCGACAGAGATACAGACAGTGCAACACATAGCACATACTCTGCTCAAGGGTGCTACTAGTGTGTGGCTCGGGACCTTATCGTTGCTACCCGTTAAAACTTAACATTGAAAAACTTGGCTCCTTGGCTCGGCAGCGTGTAGTTGTTGGTGCGGCGTTGGAAAGTGCGCTTTATCGCTCGGTAACATGATCCTGCTTCCTTTAGTCATTATCGCCCGAATGCATGCGTCCGTCTGCACATTGGTGCTTATTTGTTGGTGCTTTCGTTGCATGACTCCTACCACGTTGGTGTCCTCTGGATGGTGTACCGCCTGTGTGTGTTGTCTGGGTGAACGTTCATTTTACGGATCCGGAGTACCGGAAGCAATGAACCGTTTCCGACCGTTTCGCATCCCAAAAAAGGCCACTACCAAACAGTTGCTGAGGGAGAAAAAGGCGTGACAGCGATGAAAGTACGCAGTATGGTAAATATTCCAGTGTACAATTCGTATTCCATGCGTTGATAAATAAAATAGAGAAAAAGAAAAAACACGTCACAGAAAACCCGGAAGCTTGATGGAGATCTTCAAAAAGGTTTACGTTTGCAGTCCAAATTTTATCACCTCAGATGCCAACTCGGAACACGCATGTACGGTGTATCACCTCTAATGAAAATACCAATTGGCGCACCTGACCTCGGACGCTTTTGGGGGATCAGATCGGATGCGATATCATCCCCCGCATGGTGCCGGTGCCGGCGTGACTTAGCAAAAGACTGTCAGAGCTCAAATTCCTGCCCAGGTGGAAGAATGTGTCGTCTGCATCCACGCACAGCATATCGCACGGCAAACAGACACCACCGCCCTTTCGGCAAAATCTGTAGGTGTCACTGGGTGGGATTTGCAAATGTCTAGAAATTCCTAGACATCATCAAACTCCGACCCAGGCTGGCCCGCTTCGTTCGGGGGATCGGATCCCCGTATCCAGTACGTGTACGGGCAGGGACAACCCTTATCCGTTCGGGGTTGGTTTTGTTTCATCTTCTCATGCGGGAAGAGTATAAATTTCCGTCCTGACGTGTGTATGTATAATTTTCGTAAGTAAATTTGCCAAACCTCTTCCAGCGGTGGAAGCACCGGCGAAGGGCTGATGATGCCGTATTCTAGGGCACGTTCCCTTGGGGACGTAGAGATGTTTCGGGAACTTTCGGCATGTTCTTTTATTTCCCGGGGTTGAGCGTGTGCTGGCAACGGTACGAGCGGATCGATTCCTTGTCGGGTGTTTTTATTTGCGGAAAGTTTTCGGGGACGACCCTTTTATTTTGCCTGCCCGGATCTCGATGCCAGCGCTTGTACGGACGTGTGTATGAACAGTTTACCACCGGGGGAACCGGTGTGGGTCACCGATGGCAAAATGCCAGATGACCCGTACGTGTTAAGGTCCTTCGGGTGGTTGATTGTTGGACATTTCGTTAAAAATGGATTAAAGTTCTCTGGATGTTCTCTGTGAACGATGAAGGAAGTTTTCTACAATATTGGAATTGGAATCCATTTTGCTGCGTTCTGCCCTCATGTGGATTGAGTTTTGCTTGGGGAATGTGTTGTTGTGCTTAAATGTTTTGCCACTAGCGCCTGGTAGTGATGAGAATATGATGCTTTTCCCTACTGTACCAATATTTGGGATGCCATATTTATTAGTGTCACTGCTAACGGAGACATTTAATATTGGGGCAGCAAAAAACTATGCGTAAATGGTTTTTTGAAGCAGAGCAGCTGACCACCAACCAAATCAAAGAAACTTCCGACAATGGGAAAGCACTGCACAAACATGTAAACGCTGTAAGTAAATAATGTTCCGTTGCGATGGTTCGGAATGTTTGGCACACTGTTCGAGATACGGAAACACACTGCACGCGTTCGGAACAGATGGCGTCTGTCAGGGAAGTTTTTGGGATGCCAAAGTTTGGGATGCAACATCCCAAACAGCGAGTCCCTACCCCCCGTAAGTGGGTTACGGGAAACGGCTGGCTGCCAAAACGGATGGTCCGTAATCTGTCATAAAATATTCATCATGCAAGGAAAGTTGCAGTAGCTACGTATCGATGGCGAGCAGTCTGGCAGAGGGAAGTGGTTGTGATGGCTAAAGGTTTTCATCTTCTGAAAATGGAGGATACTATTCTCAATCAGCAGTACCCCGCCCCCTCCCCGTTGCCATTGTGTGCCGTGCTCAGTTGGTGGAGTGATTTCTTTCCAGCTGCCGGCGACGGTACAGTGAAGAATGTTGTATTATTTTTTTCGTCTTATACATATATTCTTGCTGTCTACGATTTTCCCCACGTTTGGCTTCATTAGTGGTTGATTGTTGTTTTCGAGTGTGTGCAGGCAACAATCTCGCGCGGCAGCCATTCGTTCGGTGAAGTGCGATCGAATGAAATGCACATGCACAGCCCCACTGTGGCGGTTGTGTCAGAACGATGTAGAAAAATGACGCTCTGCGCGGATGGTGATTTGTCTTGCGTCGGACGCTCGTCGGAATGTCTGCTGCACGGAACTTGCACGTAAAGGGGCGAACTTGTATTTCTGTGTGTGTGTGTGTGATGGCCAGAACTCAGGACAGAACCATTAATCGTTGTTCAGCGATGCTGCGTTGTATGTGCCAGAATGTAGTGCTACACTTTAAGGTTTGTTTCGGTACCTTTTTAATGATTTTTAAAGGGTTTCAATGATATAACTGTGCAATTCGAGCGTAAAGCTATGCTTTTAACACAAATTATTTGTTTGTGGAAAAGAATCTTTTCTTCTGCTCTTTATTTATGCTGCTAAATACATTTTTTCCCCCTTTGATTCCGAATGAAATTGCAGCTGATTACTTCGTTCGCCATTTTCCCCTACCAAGGTGATCATGTCGCCAAGAACCATTGCCAAGTGGCACTAAATTCTGAGTAATTTCTTATGCTTTCAACGGAAGAATACAGTGCTAGATTTCCCACTCAGCAGAAGAGCCGGGCAGGAAAGCGCACATTTGTCTTAAGCTTAGGTTTTAACTTTTTCTTCACACTGTTACAACACCGCAACGCGCTAGTGTTGCTTTTTTTTGGTTTGAAAGTGAAGGAAAAAAGCAACTCCGCAACAGAAAGAAAGAGGCTGAAGGATGTCGAGAAAAGAAAAGAAATAACACAGCAACGGCAGTCGCACTTGTACGGGAACTCGACGCAAGTTTTCTCCGGTCGTTGAGAGAAAAATACACGTAATGATGCGCCTTCAAGTAAACTGGCGCGGGCACTGTTGGGGCTCTGGTTTCGCGTTCGCTAATGGTATGAAAACATGGCCCCAAATCGTCTTAATGGTGTATGCGTTTTTCTTGCGCTGTTGCTGTTGTGTCATGTACGCTGTGGTTTGGGCGGTTCGGTGTGCAATCGTTAAAGTTGCCGGAGTGTTATCTTGAAACTTATGGGCTAAGGAAGGATATCTTCTGGTTGACGTAAAAGCTTTGCGGAAGTGGAAAACAACACGACCGTGCGTTGGTGAGGACTTATTTGCTAGATGTATGGTTGGTAGAAATTAAAGAGAACTACAGGAAAAATCTAAGACATGTTGGAAGTAATTGATAGAAAATTATTAAAAATCATTAATTATGACAAAGTGGTTTTCTAAACAATATTTCTCTAGCATTGAGTGGCTAGACTTATTTTTCTATCACATCATTCACATTTATGTTCACTCTTCGACTCTAAACCGTCATCAAGCGGACAGTCTCGTTCGTAACTCGGTCAAATTTGGATTGGACGGTTGGCCATGGCCAAGATCAAATAAGTTAACCTCCGCTTCGGAGTGCTAGCTCATGATTGAACGCAGCATGTGAGCGAATGTTGAACTGTTTGCCACACGGGGTCACACGGTTCGTACTATACCTTTCACTGTGCCGGAATACGTCCACTCACAAAAGTCGTCTGGCAATTGAAATTAATTTCCAAGTGATTGACAAAATGAACGAATTCAAGACCGGCAACCATGTTTTTTTTCTTCCGTCCTGTCGAGAGAACCGGGCAATTATGTAAAAATATAGCAGTATAATTTTGTGGCACCCGAGCTTCAAGGTAGGCGTTCAAATTTCGTAACGAATTCGTCCTCGAGCGAAAGCGGCAGCAAAGCAATCGCAATGCTTCATCTCAGGTCGGTTGAGAAATATTTGTGGGTTTCATTCCGTCCGACTCCGTCCGATGAATGTAAATCCAATATTTCCATGGTTCGTTGGGCTAGGCATTTTCCATCGCAAGGAATGCCACAATTCGTTACGCTGGGCAGAGAGCAGTTTGTATTGAAATTAAAGCATTTGGCACCCATACCGATACTCGCTTGAGGTTTTGCGTTTTGCAGCAAATCGAAATTCTCAAATAACTTCACCGTAGTGAAGCTGCTTACTTAATGTCCGATGGTGCGCTGAATTTGCTCATGGAGACGCCTGGTTGCTGGTTGTCGGATGAAGGTTTTAATTAATCCTTCAAGCAAACCCAAAAACCATCCTCTTTCCCTCCTCCTCCTCCCAACATCAACAATAAAACCCACAGATATGCCAATATTAACAATCATTTTGTACTGTTTTATTGCAGGTAAGCGATGGAAGACTGAAACATGCNTTCTCAAATAACTTCACCGTAGTGAAGCTGCTTACTTAATGTCCGATGGTGCGCTGAATTTGCTCATGGAGACGCCTGGTTGCTGGTTGTCGGATGAAGGTTTTAATTAATCCTTCAAGCAAACCCAAAAACCATCCTCTTTCCCTCCTCCTCCTCCCAACATCAACAATAAAACCCACAGATATGCCAATATTAACAATCATTTTGTACTGTTTTATTGCAGGTAAGCGATGGAAGACTGAAACATGCCGAAGGATGATGAAGATGCTTGGCTTGGAATTCTACCACCAGGTTTCGCGGTTCCCGCAGTATCTGCTTGCAAATAGCGATTGGTTCGTCGGTAGGAAAATCTTTATCCGATGAATAGATGGTGGAATGTGGGGGTAATCATCTCTCACCCTCGTTCTCTTTTTTTGCCTCCGTTAGAAGTCATTCTTGAAGCGTTCGTGTGATGCTGCTAGAAGAACGGGTATTTTGTTCACTTACGATTTATGCTTGCAGCCGATTGTTTGGCAGCTCCCCTGCTTCAATGCGGTAGAGTTGCTCTGCGTGTACTGCAGTTTTTGTTTATATCATCAAACCCATGCAACGAGAGCACGTGTTGAGTTGGGGTTTGAAATCCAATCACTAGGCAGACAAATAGCAGGACGCTTTTTTTCATTTCGGTTTCGACGCTTCGGCGTCGATGGCTACGAAAGCCATCAACTCGAACGAACTCAGCGCTTCAGTTCTTTAGGGTAAAGAGTTTCCGAAAACGCTGCTGGTGGAAAAGTGCGCTGGTAAGCTGGTAAATGGTACATCCATACATACGTACATCGAGCCACGGTTGGAAGCTTCACCGCAACGAGACATGGAATCAATTGCATTCGCTTACGTTGGCAACATTGCGGCACGTGTTTTGTGTGGAAGAAAAGTGGGTCCTATTTTTCTTGTGCCGTTCTGGGGTTTTTCGTCAGTGTGCTGCTTTTTCATTTTCATCCCGACACCGAATCGACGGAGAGCCAATCGTATAATGCGCTGGCGAAGGGCTTCATTGTGTGATTGGCAAAACGTGCCGCACGAGGAAAATATTGGATTGCTTCGGGGGCTTGCCGTGGCGAGTAAGGTACACACATTTTTCTGCACTTCCAGGTAACTGCAGCTGAGTGTTTACGGTGATAAGGGAAGGGAGAGAAGGTTGTGTCGGGGTGGGTGGGTCGTCGGTGACGATGGTTGGAGTGTAATGATGCTGCCGTTGGATGAATGATGCTTTGGTTGGATGTTTTGTAGCGCTTCTTCATGTACTTACAATGTTTCATGTTTTGAGGAGTTGTGTTATTTTCTTTTCAGGCAGAAATTGTTCAGGTCGAGGAGCATCGTTTTCATAAAAAATGAATTGAATGAAACAAAATAACTAAAAATAACTTTTATATTTGTAAAATGTTTCATTATTAACCGTTCTATCTTTGAAACCATTCTATAGATGAAAAATGGGTTCATATCTTTCCATGGCTTCTCGTGATATTAATCCATGAAATTGTGCACAAAATAAAAGCAGAAAGATAGCACAACTTTTATTCCTGCTCTTCTTTCCTGGAACGCTGGTTGAAGTTGTACTGAAATAGTGCTTCATGAAAGTGTTTGCTTTATTAATTAATTTATTTATTTTTCCTATTCTCTGGACATAATCTGTAGTTTGATGGTTTTATTAAAATGATATAAAAATATTTTTTAAAATATCAAATAGAGCATAAAACATTTTTAAATCTTAGTGAAACCTTGTCTGTGCAATTTTAAGATTGGCTTTTGATTATTTAAAACAATATTCAACCAAGAGCTATTTCCTGAAGTACTTTCTTTTGCTTACACAAATATCCCTTTTCTTGGGTTAGTCAATGACGTGTACACAAGACTTCCTAAGCACTAGCAATTTGTGTCATGTGTGCACGATTAGAGGGCAATTTTCGATCCATTCAGAGAAAAAACATGTAACAGGTCGTTTACTGTCCAGTCTTTGGTAATAGTTGGTCAAGAGCAATGTCCTTTGGATGAAATATTCTTTCATAAACTAGGTTCGGTGAGTCCAATTAGGCTTCTTCTTGAGTTATATGGTCCGTTCTTGGAGACAACGGTCAGCTTGAAGTGTGTATATGCTATTCAGTTTGTTAGTTTTGGACAGAATGCGACAATTCTTTGTAAATCGTTAGACATCAATGTCTATTTTCAATAATATGCTTCTAAGTGTTGTGATATTGCATATACTTTACAATAATCTACATTGCACAACTTTTACAAGCTATCGACGATACAACGTTCTGACCAGCAGTTAGAAGTTCTTCCCTCATTGCATTTCCAGCAGAAAGAAGCAATGAAACAAATTAAATTAATGTGTTTATATGAGTGTCGGCTATGCTTTTTGGTAAATTGACTATCCATAAAGCCCTGTCGTCTGCGGACGTCGGTTGCGTCGGTTCGGAAGGATAACACGATACTCGAATTATGGATTTCGTAAGATATTGTTGTAAGGGAAACAGCTCGAAGGCGGGAAACACAGAGCAGCCACTCTGCCACTACCGTGCCGTGTTTGTGGGCGAAAGATTAAATGGAATATTTTTCCCACTTTTCCTTATCGTTTTCACCCCTTAGATAGAAAGCGAGGTAGCCAGTACGCTCTCCGTAGGCTTGCGATGTTATTCAAGATGGCGCGGCAAACACTCGTGACGGCGTCCGGTTGCTGCACGGGATGCCTACGGATATCCTTACGCTTTTAGCACTCGAAAAAGCATTTCAATAAATATAAATGATAATAAATCGTATGAATTTATTTGTATTGGATCGATTTTGTTATGTTCCATCCTTTCAAAAACCGCAGCTCCTGTGTTATGTGACCAGTTTGCTTAACGTTGCTGGTGTGCGTGTGAGTGTGTGCTTCATAATGAAAGCCCCAGCTTACAGGGACCGAACACGTATGAAGCGTTTGAACCATGCCGAAACGAAGCTTACTCATATAAGTCATGAAATAACCATTTGTCGGTGGTTGTTGGCCAGATGTGGCCAAAAAATGTACTTTGCATGGGGAAAGAAGGTTTGAATAAGATATCGTTCCGTATTGGTGTTTTTTATCATAGAAGTTATGCAAATGATTTGCAAATGAATTTTGCATGAACATATTTTCTCCAAGAGGTTAATGTAGTTTTTGTATTAAAAAATGGAAAAAAATCTTATTTAAAAAGGATATTTTCTTCATGTTGATTTGAAGGATAACTAGAACATTTTCTTTGACTTTGTCATGCGGTCATTTATCAGCTCGTGAGTAATTCTGATATGTGTTTTATGTCTTAGGTCTTAACAATTATATCACCATGCGTTCCTTAATAATACACGATATATTTCAGCGTGGTAAAAAGCTTGTCGGTTTAAGCTTTCTGCTAGAACAACTAAATAGTCTGGCGAAGGTACGATATGCAGCCAAATCGTATCACATTTTGTGCTGTGTCGTCGGTCAGAATTTATGGCCCCGTGATTTATGATCGTATGCGAAATCGACTCTCCCAGTTCGCGCTCCATATGGTCAACGAGATATACGAGGAAAGATGAATGATGGGTGAATTGGGCGGTGTGTCGCTGCTAATGCTGCAGGTGCATAAAATGACTTTTTCACAGAATTAATGTGCTAAACGCTTGATCGCACTTGCACCGTGGGGGGGGGGGGGGGAAGGGGGGCACAGTGACATGTGCGTGCGTGTGTGCTTAAGTGCGTGATGAATATGTGGCAACGGTGTTTGTGTCATCCGAATCTGGTACGGTCGGGATTTGTAGAGTGTGTTTATAGCGTTTCCCTCTTTTTTGTGTGTGTAATGTCGCCAATGCTTGAAAACATTCCAATTTGCGTGACGCATTTCCCGGGAAGCTTTGTGTGTTGGGTGTGTGTGTGAGCTTTTTTTTTAATGTAGGGAAAATAATTCAACCGGCCATTATTTGCAGATGGGTTAGGTCATTTGATTTCATGATGAAAAATGTGGATCATGCTTTTTTTGTGTAATTTACATCCCCCTATCATCCGCGAATTCCCGTGAAAGCTTTCTTGTCGTGTAATAAATACTCTTTAAACCAAATTTTAAGGGCTTTGTTCGATCATATATTGAGGTCCATGGTATCTTCTAATACTTTGTCTATATGCATTGTCACGTTTTGAAGATTATTTGGTGGTAGTTTTCATACAAACTAACAAAGCATATGAATGTAAGATTAGATTGTTTATCTAATAAAAATATCATCTAGCTGCTTGACAAAGGACACAATCAAGTATTCTTGTATTAGGTTTTTGTAAATGTATATGCTTTGTGGGTCCATTTTTGTAAATTTTGGAGCAAGCATGGTTATTTCTTTAAAATTAATTATGAAATGGTGCGTTTTTGCATTTTTCATTTATTAAATAAAGGTGAAATTACTCCGATACTTTCACTATTAGTGATGGGTGCTCCGGAGTGCACCCACGGCTCTGAATCCACGGGTCCGGAGCCGGTTCCGAACTCGGAGCTCCCGAGCCGGCTCCGAATCCACACCAGGCGTTGGTTACGATCACACACTTTCAAAAGTGATTTTAGTGCTCCCAAATGTGATTTGAGTGCTTAATAAATTTTTGGGCTTGCTAACGACGCCATGGCCGCGAGTCACAAGAATATACATTTAGTTCCATAGCGTATTTTGTCTTCACGTCGGAGATGTTAACTCATGCTTCCGAGAAATAACATTCTTTCTCGCTTTGGCAGGATTGTTTGTTTGTTAGGCAGAGCGAGAAGGCATGTTGCTTTGCATAGTTAGGCCTACGAAGCTATTGGTTCGAATCCTTCTTCGGAGCCCTTGATTGGAAACCGACACCGACACAGTATCGGAGGCGGTTCCGGAGTCGGTTCCATGTGCCGGAACCGGTTCTGGAGTTGAAGCCGTTTTTCCCATCACTAGTTCATATATCATTACAGTAGATCACAAGTTACGCGCAGCACCAAACAAATGCTTCAACATGACACAAATTGGTATCAGTTCATAGTTTAATATTCGATGTCTTACGATCAAAACCTTCTAACTTAAAGTAACTCACCTCATTTGCTAGTCTAATATAATCGAAATTGCTAACTTTAATAAACTGTATGCCTATTGCTATTGAAAATTATTTACTAACATTGGTATACTTATTTGCTAGGGAAACACGACATGAATCCGGAATCAGTTGAATGAAATAAATCAATATTTGTTTGACCTCAATTTTTCTCTTTTTTTTAATGTTATGCGCTTCATGCACACGTCCTATGTGATGTAGTTTTTGATAAGCGGTCAACTTTCATTTTCATTGCGCAAAGCAAGAGGATCTGGTTGGTGAATGAAATCTATAAAATGGCATTCAGACAGAAGTGTTTCATTCGGTCATTTAATTTGACTGCCATCAGGGGAAGCTTTTCCTACCAACAAGAGAAAAAAAGGAACTGGACCGTAAGGCGGCTCATTTCGCCGGTCAAAAAGTCGTTATCATTCCCAGCATTGGACAACCGTTCAGCATTGGTGCATTGGTTAGTGGGTGGTAAGCTGGAAAAGGAATGAACACTGTGTGCTCCTTGCTGCCAGCAAAAAGGATGCAAAACAGAAAGATGAAAGCACGTTGCTGGACCGCAGCGAAATAGTTATAAAAAATAAATAAAAGCGATTTATTTTACCAGTGTCGTGTGAGAAAGCTCGCATTCGTTCGTTCCCTTTTTCGTTCCGGAGCTTGCACGAGATGATAAAACTTTCCACGGCGGGAAAGCTGATGGTTGGAAGTTGATAAAAAAGCATACTGACACACACACACACATATACCTAACTCCCCGCTTGGCTGTTTTAGGCAAACGCAGAAGGGCAATAAAATTCTCATCGCCCGTTTTCGAAGAACGAGCCTGGAGGTCCTAAAACGGAACAGAAACCTCGGTAGTACGTACGGCGGGCGAGTGAGACACTTAGTTTTCGGCAGTGTTTGGCTTCCCCATTGATCGCCCACAATGGAGTCCTGGCGGAGAACTGCTGACTTTTGCTGCCGCATGACGAACTTTTGCTGAGTTCGTGAGGTTTATTTTTGCGAGCCTCTCTCTCTGCTACGGCCCGGCGGTTTGGGTGGATCAATAACTGCGATCTCGGATAAAACTTGCCACACAATCTCTTGTCCCCCCCGAACCCACCACCAGTAGGCTGGCGGGCGGGACAACATTGGACGAAAGTTAAATTACAACATTTTGAACCTCCTCTTCGCCTTCCCCATCATCCGGTCATGGTCTACACCCTTCGCATCAACAGCACGAGCCAATGATCGCTCGGGGTGTTGTTTTAGAAGAAACGCCACGGCGAAGGGCAATGGAAAATTTAAATGGTTGACGAGAGTCTACATTCAAGTGGGAAATCTGGTGCCGGATGGATGGGTTGTTCTCGGTTTACGATATCGTTTTTTGAATGGCAAAGGAGTGGTACCGAGGCCACATCTCCCGAAAGCAGTTGTGTCTGCTTAATGGGAAACGGCATCGGTGAAATTGGTCGTCCCAGCTGGTGTGTTGAAGGAAATGATGCGTTTGTTTATTTGCGCAATCCTTTTTTTCTTTGTTTGCGGATCTAAAGGTATGGTTGTGGTAGACCTTCCAATGCTTCGCGATTTGATAAGATACAGTATCGCACAAAATAATTGCCACGCGTGAGATCTGCGACAAAATTTTATTAAATTGTGTCATGTTTCTTTTAAGAAACATTCATTATTTGAATATTTGGTACTTTTATCTTTTAATACTTCAGTTTGTTGACAAAATATCTCTCAAACATTCACGTTTCCGCACACACGATAGAACTTGTCTTCAAAATGAATATTTCAGTTCCCTAATGATTTCATAAATGTACTTTATAATGGAAAAACGAGTGGTTTAATGAAACATGTTTTAAATCTTTGAAAGTTATGGATCATTAATTCAATTTAATCCGTTTAGATACCCCGTGGAATCACATTGATAAAATAATTCATAGTAACAAGGTTCGGCTTCGAAATGAACTGTTTGAAGGAATTAAAAAGCATAATTTTCAGTGTTTAATGAGGTTGAATCTTTGTCACGACGCAGTAGAAATATATTTGTTAAAAATGAGTTTAATGGGCTCTGTTTGAAATTTCAATTGAACAACACATTTTCGGCTAATACTAATTTTGGGTAATGGTTTTCAAATTTTGATGCAAAAACTTAATTTTTGTCCCTTTAAACAAAATTTGATGCAAGTTTCATTTTGGTTAGTTTTGGCGAAACGAGTTTTATTATCGGTAAAAAAAAGTTTTCAGAAATGTTCTACCTATTTGAAACTTTGACCTAAACATTCGCTTGTTATATTTAACCTTTTCCGTGGTTTTGCTTCAAATGCACTTGTTTTGTCCGTTACTGTTCGTTTAGAAACGCTCCAGTAATTGTTTTTCGGCGTATATCTTAGGAAAGATAATAGAAACCAGTATAAATATATATGTTACCTGTTAATTCGTTGTCTGTTTCTGGTTTAATGAGAACTAATTCAGTACGTTGAATCGGGTTTCTAAAGTTTAATCAAATCTGTTGGAATAGAATATAAGTCTATTGATTTCAAATTATTGTTAATTTTCTCCAATGAAATTCCAGTGTATCTGGTTATCATCAAACCATGATTTAGTTCTTTATGCAACACGAACTTTAAGATGAGTAAATTTGATGGACATTCCTGTAGTAAGTACAACATTATGTCGACCGAATCTCATATCAGTAAAAATAAATTTGATATATTATACAATTTGTACGATTTGGGATTTTTCTAACAGCATGTTTTGAAGCCATGCTATATAATATACGTAAAAGCTGCAACGTAATGTTTTCCATTTTTATATCGATGCTCTGCTTCACAATGATGAAGATGATGATGATGGGTCACTTCTTGAATCAGCAGCATCACGCTCTCCGCTTATCTGTCCGCTCATAGTTTACCAAAAAAAAAAGGAAAGAAAACTCACAATAATGTAGTGGTGCTGGGACACAGCGTAAGACATTCGTGAAAAGATGATAAATGAAGGTTAATTTCATTAATGGGGTTTTGTCGGTTCGCAAAAGCGGTGGCAATTTCTTTCTTTTCTGCGCATATTTTTCGTCCTGCTTTAAAGGAAGGGTTGGACCGGTTGTTAAAGGCGCATACTAATCGATTGGGACGGTGGTTGACTGCTCTCTTTAATGTGGGTACGGTTTATCTGTTCGATTGGTTCGCCAATGCTTGCGCTGTGCATTTTCCGTTTACTGGTAGCACATCGGAGCTGAAACAGACGGGAACCAACCCGTCCGTATCGTTAGCGATGGGAAAAACACATTCCCGGTTAGTCGAGTGTGCTGAGATTACTATCTCAGCAGCATCTGTTTCGTTGTCCTGGCTGCTGGGTGGCACACAGTTTGTGTTTGTGATGGCAGCAAACGAACACACGCAAAAAAAACACAAAAAAGAAGGAGGCTTTAACGTGACCATCTACACACGCTCCCCTCTAGCAAACACAAATCGTGGTGGAAAGAAATCGAAAAGCAATTCGTTGGCCCGTCGCGACGACCTGTCAAGCGCACCACAGTTCTATTTACGCTCAGCGCTCGTGTGTTATCAAAGCTATCGACCCGGAAAATGCGATTCGCGATTGTCGGGAAAAGGATGGTGAGTCCTTGCGCTCGTGTGTGTTTGCCACACCGCTCGGTGCAATATGTTGTCTTGACGGCCGTAGATCATGTACGCTCGTTTCCACTTGGGTTGAAGTGTTCGCTCAAATGGTCGAGCCAGAACTACGGTGGGGAATGAGTTTGGAAAAACACCTCGCTCCCTTTCCGTCACCTTCCCGCCTCCTCCTTCCCCAACTCGTCCGCCCATCATGGGCGATATCCTAGGCAGAAACCTGGGCAACAGCATCCAGGCTACTTCCAGACCTAGAGCCACCAACTAGTGGAATAGGAAAAGTTTCTCATTAACGACACGAATGAGGGAGATGAAGGCAACAGCAGAAAAAAAAATCATAACGAGTTCCTAAATCGGGGGAAGAGTACTGTGGGGGGATGCACGGAGGGAGCTATAATGCATATTTCATTCGTGGAAAAGAGGTCGTCGCCCTCCGAAGGTGGCCTAGTTTAATGGCGTAAGTGCTTTTTTTTCTCTCTCGCTTCCTTCCTATGCCTTTCGTGCGTTCGCGTTAGCCCCACCCGTGGGCTTGTTAGTTGGTCTGCCGGTTACAGAATGCTGCTTGCTATGGACACGTTTTGCTTTTTACTGTTGCAACAGGAGCATTTCATCGTGTGTCTCACTGTTACGGTTCGTGGTGTCCTTGCCGTTCGGTGTTCGCATGTCCGAGTTATGGGTGTTTTTCGCTGCGGTGTATCCTGTAACACTTTCTTTTTTGGTGTGCAGCTAAAAATGGGTGAAACTGTCACTGGCGTATACGTGATACGAAACGTTGAAAGAAGTTTTCTTCTGTCTGTAATCGTTAAAAAAGGAAAAGACTCGTTGCTTAAGGCAAACGAGGCACGAAATAAAACAATATCTAGGTTAAAGTGTCAAATTTTAAATGGAGAATTACAATTTATCTGTTGATTGTTTTAGACATTTGCTATAAAGTGTTTGATTTTCGTTTAAAGTAATGTATGAATATTTCGTTTATGAAATTATCAATACTATAACCAATATTTCCATAATTTAAAGTAAAGAGACATCAAACTATTTTATTCAAGTTTGCTTTGAAATCCTGCTTATTCTATTAATATTTTACAAATTTACGAGATGAAAAAATTGAAAATAAAGACACACATAATATTGTTTTTATTTGTAAGGTGTTAATAAATGATCGTTTTCCGCAGTTTTAGCAGTCAAGGAACACCGGATAAATACTAAAATCGTGGTAATTTTAAAATAATTTACATCGAATTTTGTAAGTATTTACATTTAGCTTTAATAAAGCTAAGTTTGAGAAATATTTTTAAACACTGTTTTTTCAGCAGGCTGATGAGGAAAAGTTTAAATGAAAAGTTGTTAGATAGGAAACACTTAAGATGAAATTTCTCAAAGCTCATCAAAATTCCGGCAGCGATCCTCAATATTTTGATATCACGTTATATTAACATCACTGTTTTGGACTTGCTTTACGTGCAGTTTAACTGTTTCCACCTAATATCCATCGCTCATTAAAATTAGTACGTCCACAAAGATCGCATCACAACACGGCAAGTATAGTACTTGATTTTAAAACCTAATTTACCTCTCGGACCGTTAGCATCCTTGCGTGGAGTAAAACAAATGGCACTGGACAAACTATATCCATTGTGTGTTGTGTCCCAGCATCGATATATGCCCTCCGCCAAAGCAAGTGCTCTTCAACGCTTCTCGTCGTAAGGCGGTGGCAATCCGGCACACATTGCGCACGGGATGACTCGCCCGGAATATCAAAACGACGACGACGACGACGGTGACAAGTAACGTGAAATTTGCTGATGCACCTATTTAGATGAACAGATACCGGTTACCGAACACACATATACCCCACATCGGTACTATTGTTCTGCGAGTGTTTTCCGCTTGAAAGTCGGTTCCTTTTGCAACCGTCACCCACACCAACATGCGACGATATCGTGATCGAATGCTGTGGACGGAAACCGTTTTGCTCACCGCACTCGTGTGGGCTTTGGAGTGGCTTGTTATACGTAGGAGTTGTGCACGAAGCCATGAAATATCCCCGGTCCCCGGGCAGAGCAGTATGGTAGTAACAGGACGATGGGCGAGAATTGGGCGTGTTGTATATACAGCCAACAGAGTAAGCGAACATCGGGAGTGTTTTGTGGTGGTGGATGTATCAAAGCTACCCAGCGCAACCCGGACATGTATCGCATGTGCATCCTTTCTGGACCGGGACTGCGTACCGGTTGATAAGCGGATGAAATCCGAAATCCATCGGCTTATCTTCGCCGCAGCCAAATGCGGTTTTACCGATCCAGATTTTTCCCGTGTCGCTCACCATGCTACACGTTGTTCCGATACTGTGGGAGTCGAAGGGTGCGACACCCCAACCGTACTCCCAACCGGGTTGTCCTTGTGCGGCACCGTACTTCTGGGCGTTTCTTTTCGGGAGTGAAAATTACATATCGTTCTAGGTTTTAAGAGCGGCCCACCAATAACCGTACGCCATTCACACGGGCCTTGTGTTCGAAATCGTACCCAAAAGATTGCATTCCAGCGATTGTTGTGTGGTGCGTGTCATCGCTCGAGCCACGGGAAGAATGGGAGTGTACACGCTCGTCTATACCACCGGGACACTAAACGAAAAATGGTGCAGGCATAACATTATCACAAAACCTAATCAGAAACGAGATATACGAATGTGCACAAGCGTACCAGCGCCGCTTATGTTTGCCGTAAAGATTATCGACTACCGCTAGAACTGTCCGCGCGGGGTATAGCCACATGAGGTTCTGTAAAGCCCAAACAGCACTCGGAACGCAAAAAGGGGCACAACAGAAAATTGGGACGCATTGTGGGACCGAGTCTGCACTTCCGTTCCAACATTTCGGTACTATCGGAAATGGCGATTGTGGGTTTGGGAGCGAAACACTTGCACAGGCAAAGCGGACCTTCAGGCATTGCGGGAATGCAACACTTCACTTGCACAACAGCGTGTCAGCGAGCAGATGGGTGCAGTCAGGGGGAGGAAGATTAATATGTGAATTTCCTTACCGACCGACCAACTGATTGGCGCTCGGAAGCGATTTTGCACGATAGTCTAAAGCTGACTTTATGCTGGCAACTTTGTGTCCGACGTGGTAAAACGGTCGTGGTTCGTGAGTTAATAATTAAAATGGTCCATAGATACATGGGTGTATATCTCTCTGTGTGTGTGTGTGTGTGGCCTAGGATCAGATGCGTAACATGACATGGAATGGGCCGGTCGGGGGGTAGGTGTATGTTGTAGGCAAACGTTCCCGTCCGGCTTTCGATCCCGGCCCACCGAGATTGGGAATTAATAATGGAAATTTTAATTTCGCTAGATTGAGAATCGTGCAATTTCGATATCGGCTTTCTGCATGCGTTGGTAGGAGGGAGATGCAGGGCAATAGGAGAAGAGAGTCCAGCCAGGAAACGAGCATGTATGGGTGTACATATCCGCGCATGTGATTGGTTAAATCTCCATGGGTTTTGAAGTATCATACCAGCGGGGATCATTGTTTCTACGAAGGAGAGGTTTACTGAAGTATCGCCTCCGTACGCTACTTGTAGCGAGCAAGGTAGAACATCTCAAGGATTTAATCCGGCAAAGCTCCACAAAGGGTTTCCCAATCAAGAGCGCAAAGGGTTTGCGTAAAGCACTGGTGTGGTAACATTATAGCTAGAATATTATCTACATGTAAGGATTGATTTTCTGCTAGACAAAGACCCTGATTGCGCACTCCATAGCGGAGACGGAACCATTCAAAATAATGATGGCCATAATCTAACACCAATTGGTTAACAATTGAAAGAACGATAATGCAACAGGAATAGTTTAAAGGAATCATGTTTTGTGTGTAAAATGTAATACTTTCATGATCCACATCAAAGTTTTAGCAACAACTTCGAAAGTTTCAGCTAAGTTTATCCTCTTTTTTTGTCAACTCGTGAGAAATGGAAGATCGTTTTTTCATGGTGTATGTTTTGCAACTGTCCATAATTGAATATTTTAATTGGAACAAGTAACATCATTTCGCTTGAGGTTCGTAAGGAATGGATCAACATCATACGATAAGAGATTACAACATAAGAGATGATAATTGATGTAGTGTTTTAGAATGTAGCTGTAATGTTCGGTTTACAATGCGGTATTACGGCAATGTTGTTATTTGGTCGAAGATTTAGTTAGTTAGACGTTAGTATTAGTAAGTTAAATTACTGCCGTGGCACACAAAGGATATTGGAAAACAGAGATGCGAATACTTATTAAGATTTATTAAATCTTACCAAAGATTAACTTAATTAAAGTTTTCACGAAAAGTTTTTTTAGTTATTGTATGTGATTTAACTCACTCGAATAGTTGTTTATTTCATGAGTGCGTTGGTTTGTGATTTAATCACCTTTTTAAATCGCAACAGTGGTTAGAGTAGTCGCTGTGACAAGATGATCACATCTTTCTCACGATCTCGCCCAAAGGTGTTAAGAACAGTGTAAATTTTGTATGATATGTCCTTGTTTTGTCCTTGGGAGGATCTTGTTTTGTACTTAGCGTTGCAGGCAATGCACGAATACTTCACCGACTGGCACATCCCGGGGTTGTGCAGTGTTAAGAATTAAGTAAGCAACGTCTGCTGTTATTTCCATCTTAGAATACGTCTTCCGAGCAGAACGATACTTCGCCTGTAGGGAGCTGTTACTGCTAGATCGTACAGCTTCTACAGTGGACAATGTTAGCTGCCAGCTAGGGATAGTGGTGAAAGCTTTTTGCTGTAAACATGAAATTGAATTTAGCTGTGCTGGAGAGAAGAAAAAAAAAAACGTGTAACGGCGCTATAGTAGTTGTACGTCTGCACTTGTACCAGCAGCAACAAAAGGAAAGGTTGAATCTTGCTTTCCGTCAGCATTTGACTAGCTAATACGAATTTTTGTTTTATCTTGTCCTTTGCATCGTGTGCTGTTGCTCTTCCATCTCGGACGGAGCAAAGGTTTCATTTTCCGTAACAGCCGCGATAACATTAGGCAAAACCGTTGAGATTACGCCATCTTGCAGCAAAGACAACATATGCAGTTCCGCTCGGCAACTTACTGTTGAGAAATAAATTCACGCACAAAGTAAACCACTTATAGGTTTTAATATCCATAGAAAGGCCGCTTAATATTTGTTCCCGTGTAGTTTTTTTTATTTTATAACCCATTTGTTCAGAGTTTGTAGGATTTTTGTTTTGTTTTGCACTTCTTTAAAGCTTCTCTGCAATTTTCCGAACTCCGATTGGGTGTGAAGAACATCTTTACCGGCAACGCTGGTAAAACTTTTTCGAAATGACCGTTCGGTCGGTGTCGGGGCCAAAAATGAAAAAAAAGTGTTCTATACACTCTGCTTTGTCATCGCATAACCGACTCGGGGCGAAGGCAAAAAGCGATAGCAAAAATACACAACTTCTTAAGCAGCTATTTGTGTATGTATATAGTTGCACAGGGACCAAACGAACGATGCATACGAAATGAGTTATGTACTGAGACGTTTTGCTGCTGTCCGGGACAATTGCCCCAAGGAATTGAAAGGCGGAACCCGCCCATCCCAAGCCTTTGCCAATCCCTCTTTTTTTTTAAATTGCACCTCTTTACGCCGGTGTTTGGGTGTTTTGAGACGTCGTTGCTTCACGCTTGTGACACGATTTGATTCTGTCTCGGAAACCCATTTTCCCGTTCGCAAATAAAATCCTGCC
>CM032177.1:27608226-27623629 GCA_018908115.1 Anopheles rivulorum | reverse complement strand
CACAGGGACCAAACGAACGATGCATACGAAATGAGTTATGTACTGAGACGTTTTGCTGCTGTCCGGGACAATTGCCCCAAGGAATTGAAAGGCGGAACCCGCCCATCCCAAGCCTTTGCCAATCCCCCTTTTTTTTTAAATTGCACCTCTTTACGCCGGTGTTTGGGTGTTTTGAGACGTCGTTGCTTCACGCTTGTGACACGATTTGATTCTGTCTCGGAAACCCATTTTCCCGTTCGCAAATAAAATCCTGCCCCATCCGAACCTGCCGCTGTGCTGTGTAGCAAAGGCAAAAAAGGTGCAGCAGCAGCAGCAGAGACCAGTTGCACACTGGACGTGAAGTCGTTTTCCTTTAGAGGTGTTTTTTCCTCTTTTTTTTTGCTTCTTCTGACAGAAAAGAGTGCGGTGTACGCTATTTCGTCGTCTGAAACTTTCCCAATCCACTTATGTATGGTCCTGTGGACGCTGTGGATAAGAAAAGTGGCAACCCAGACCCAGACTTTGCACGAGATCTGGGGTGAGGTTTTTGGCCAGACCGAATCATATACCAGGTTTTGCTTCGTTTCAGCTGAGCGAGGGATTTTAACAGCAACAGCCCCTCCCCCCCCCCCCCTTCCTTGTCACACTAGCCAACCGATCTCCTTGTTTATCCCAAGCATGGTTTGGGTACTCTGGTGCACAAAATATTGCAAAACTCCATCTCCAAAATGCCCCCCTCCAAACGTAGTGGATAAAAATGGCAAAGAAAAGGAAAGAAAAAACTTTCAGCGCAGTGATGAGCGTTTTTAATTTCATTGCTGTTTGGTCTGTGCTTTGTCCTTTTTCGGAGCAAGGTCCTTTGCGTTTCGTTTGGGGGGGATAGTTAGAAGAATCGTCTCTGAACGTGTGGGAGGATATATTCTACTTGAAATTGTGTTTTTTTCCCCCGCTCTTCTTCTCATTTCTCAAGTGTGGTTCAGTCTAATTTTGCTTTTATTTTCTAAACAGTAAGATGCGAAAGTAACATCATGTGGCACCGTACTGAAAATTGGAATGGTAATTTCAGGGGTTCTCAAAGTATTTTATTTCGTAGAGTCATAACTTAACCGTTGTTTTTTTTTTCAAACAATTATGACTTAGTTTTGTGCAGAGTTTGACGAATCGGGATTGATGGGGCTTGTATATCAAGTTTGATTTTCATATTTGACTAGAATTATGAACGAAACATTATTTCAATACATTTTAACCACAAAAAGCTATTATACTTAAAATTATTTTTTTAAGTCCACCAATTTAAGTCCACTGATTCATTCTTTCTTTAACAGCTAGTAAAAATGTTTTCAAACATTTTAGAAAACAAGTTTTTTATTTTATTATTTATTTTTCTCACTCACCATCTCACCTCTGGGCAGCAGTAAGATCGATGAGCTTTAGTAGCTTATCCGAGTGTTCATGATGATGCATCACGTTCGGGCAGCGCAACTGGAATTCACGACCCGAACACAATGCCCTCACACTGTATTCGTTTACGTTTTGTTTGTTGCAAAAAAAAGTCTGTTGAACTCACGATGTGTCGAAAGAAAGCCGTAAGAAGTATCGTGCAACACAATACAGCAGCAAAGTTGGAAGGATCGGAAAAGATATGAAAAGTAAATAATTTTTTGTTGAATGTCCTTCGTCCGTTTTCCATTGCCTTTGTCGGTTGTTTCGGTCACGAACTCCACACAAGGGCAGGTGAGGACGCGTACCTTTTTGAAATGTGTGTGTATGTGTGTGCGTGTGTAGCTGTTTCGTTCGTTTGTATATCAAACCTTAGCGAATGTTCTTTCAGAAGTCGAGAAGATGTAGCCAATTTTCGGCAACAAATGAAGCACTACTACATTTAAATGGTGAAATGTGTTTGGAAAAAGAATAGATTGGCTACCATACTTTATTTTGTATTCATCCGTTGAATTCGTAGTATCCCTATTGATAACGTTAGTCGTTTTATAGCAAGTTTTATAGAAATTTTTAATTTATTTCTCAAAACATTTATTTGATCCAAGAAAACAAAAATAAATATTTTATTTAAATAGAAATCTCACCACTCGCTTGAAGAATGATGGTCGTGCAAAATTCAAAATGTGAGAGTCGCTGTTTTAATAGTAATGAAAACCCCATGCCAGCTATTCTGGCACTGTGCAATCAGTTTGGACCTAAAACACTAAAAGCCCTAAGCCTCTCTGTGGTGCTGCAGCAGACGAGAGTTGTGCGTGTGCTGTTTTTTTTTTGTTTGCTTTCTCTGCTTTCTTCTGTTTGCTGATGTTAATCCGTCTCCAGCTTGGCTGCTTGCGCTGTAAAGATATCGTTTGCCAAAGTGCCAGATAGAAAATACTGGATGAAAAGGATGAAAGGATAAAGTTAATTTGA
Source organism: Anopheles rivulorum (assembly GCA_018908115.1). Classification (NCBI taxonomy): domain Eukaryota; kingdom Metazoa; phylum Arthropoda; class Insecta; order Diptera; family Culicidae; genus Anopheles; species Anopheles rivulorum. Next base: position 27,621,241 of record CM032177.1, on the reverse strand, counting down.
GTGGTACAAAAGCGCGAGACACTTTGGCCGAATGCCCTTCCGCATAGAAGAGTTTAGACCGGCAAGCGGCAAGGAAAAAAAAAGGGTTGCAAAAAGGATGTCCTTTCTTTGCGATCCACCTGCACCCAGTCTATCACAGTGCGGCCGCACCAGTAGTACGGCCGTGACAGCTTTAGAAAGTGAGAGTTAAAAATATCCACGAGGACTTTAAGTAAAGACAAAAACTGCCGAATGGCTCGAGGATGTAAAGGACGCTAGAAAAAGCCAACAACAGCGAATACAATACGGAAACAAAGATATGCCGCTGACATTTCGTTGGGTGTATCGTTGGTTCTCGGGGTGTTTTTTTTGTTGTTGTTGTTGCGGATTGTGTCTGTTGCCTCTTTGAGTTTTGTGCCCATTTTTTATTAATAGTGTACTTCGTCATGTCAGATCCATAGATGTAAAATGCGAAATAGATGGCCGGTTTTTGTTTAGTTCTATTTTGTTTTTTAGCACACGCTTATGACAAGGTCTGTCCCTAGGCTTTGCCTCTGAAGTTGCCTGTTAGCTTGACGGGTGTCTGATGCAAAGTTCGTTGTGTTTCGTTTGCGATGCGATGCGACGATAGCGGTGAGATGGGCGATGAAAATTCGTCACCCAGATGCCTTTCAATTAGCATTTTTGTAAATTTATTTAAACATAACTTCCGGTGTTTGGTGCAGTATTGATGTATAAATTGTTGGTTTGTCCAATAGTTGAATCTCGGACAAAAGCTAACATATTTAAGTTCCTCAATAATATTTAAAATCCTAGTTGAAGTTTGTACTTTATATCAAATGATTGAATAAAATATGGATTATTCGTTTCGCTTTCGTAAAAACATTGTCTAAATGAAGAATAAATAAAACAAATGTACTTAATTCTCTTTTCACTTTTTGATGTTTTCGTTACAGGTAAGAGAAAGCTCTAAAAACTCTACTCTCTAGTTAGTCGATTACCATCATCCCTGTCCAGTAAGTACACACTCAATATTTGCCCTGGTCGTCAATCAACTACACTTGCTCTGACTGTGCCCGCGTCTGTTCATTTTGATGTGGCCCACATTCCACCCTCGGTGGCCATTTTGCCCGTTTGCGGTAGAATAGATGAGCAATTTACGGTTTCTACGGTAAAACTTAATTTGGCGTACTAGACATTCTGCATTTGCGCGAAAACGCATTCCATCATAGCGGTTATTCACCGTGTAGCTTTCGTAGCGAGTCGAGAGGGACATTGATAGTTTGCCGCTGTAGAGAATTTCCTTTGACACCAAAGTTGTGGTGCCATTTTCATTCCCTTTTCCAAAGGGGTTCGTTTCTGTTGGGGAGTGGATGTAATGCCGCGAGTAGCGTGTGGATTCGCCGGCCCTTTGACGGTGGATCTGTGGAACGGTTTTCAGCGATGCCTTTTTGGACTTGACCGCGTCTCGTATGTGTGTGTTTGTGTGTGTGTGGTGCGAGGCTTTGCCTTTGGCGTTTGATGCACCCTTGTACAAGTGCCGTAACCTCTCGGGGTGTCGACGATGGCGAATGTTGGTTGGAACTTAATTACTTGAATGGTTGGAATTCCTGTATCGTACTTGTTTTGTGGTGTGTCCCCTAGCACTAACAGGGAAACATTTATTTAGTGCGAGTAAATAATGTGAGTTATGGGACTGCTCGTAAATAATGCTGCAGTAACATATTTTCCAACATGCTCTGGATGACNCAATATTTGCCCTGGTCGTCAATCAACTGCACTTGCTCTGACTGTGCCCGCGTCTGTTCATTTTGATGTGGCCCACATTCCACCCTCGGTGGCCATTTTGCCCGTTTGCGGTAGAATAGATGAGCAATTTACGGTTTCTACGGTAAAACTTAATTTGGCGTACTAGACATTCTGCATTTGCGCGAAAACGCATTCCATCATAGCGGTTATTCACCGTGTAGCTTTCGTAGCATGTTGAGAGGGACATTGATAGTTTACCGCTGCAGAGAATTTCCTTTGACACCAAAGTTGTGGTGCCATTTTCATTCCCTTTTCCAAAGGGGTTCGTTTCTGTTGGGGAGTGGATGTAATGCCGCGAGTAGCGTGTGGATTCGCCGGCCCTTTGACGGTGGATCTGTGGAACGGTTTTCAGCGATGCCTTTTTGGACTTGACCGCGTCTCGTATGTGTGTGTTTGTGTGTGTGTGGTGCGAGGCTTTGCCTTTGGCGTTTGATGCACCCTTGTACAAGTGCCGTAACCTCTCGGGGTGTCGACGATGGCGAATGTTGGTTGGAACTTAATTACTTGAATGGTTGGAATTCCTGTATCGTACTTGTTTTGTGGTGTGTCCCCTAGCACTAACAGGGAAACATTTATTTAGTGCGAGTAAATAATGTGAGTTATGGGACTGCTCGTAAATAATGCTGCAGTAACATATTTTCCAACATGCTCTGGATGACCGTTAGCTAATTTGATAGGAAATCGTCTGTGCTTGGATGGATGGAGGCGCATGGTACTTCGTAAAATGTTCCTTTGCATAGGAATTGATTTTTACACTTTGCGTTAGAAACGTTACGCATAATGAGTTGAGCTCATTTTATTGTTCAACGGGGTATATAAAATATAAATTTATTCCGTACATTAGTGCTTAAAAATATCAATCAAGAATGGGCCGACAAAATGGAATGTACGACGGGGCACGCATATGTGACGGTCCGAGTGGAAAATGTTTCCGATCGAACGGAACTTTTCCAGACGACAGTAGTGAAATCCCGCATGAAAAACAAAACCCATCCCACCTTACTTAGTCTTAGATGCGGGTTAGACAGCCGTTCCGCTGTATATTTGCTATCCTAAAACCGTGACGAAACGTCGCGCTCAATGCATGGCTGGCTGTGGGGTTTTCCCTAGCGAAAGCATTGAACGAAGAATGTGATTTAAATAATGCACAGCTTCCGGTGGCCATCCTGCGCTGTCTCCTGAGAGCACGGCTGTTTCCGGTGCGTAGCCAGATGGCGATGAAGTGTATCTCATCCTGCACGTACACGTACATTACCGTCGATGAGCGTACGCGCGTTTGTGTGTGTGTGGCCGGATGACAGGAGGTGCTTTCTTGAAGCTGCCCAGGTTCTGTCGGTGTTTCCGGTGAGTTCCGGCAGTGGCGTAATGTTTTATGTGTATTTATGGTTTCTTGCTGCGCTGTGTGCGGGCATTATCCTCTTCTTCCCCAATGTTGTCGAAACAGTTTTGGGTTGTTTGCAACGGCGAGACATATTGCCGGTGATGGTGGTTTCGAGGCAAACGACCGTGAAAAACTCGACAAAACCACACCCCGGAACACCACACCCGGTCCATATTCGCACTCACTCGCCCGGATGGTGCGTCTTGAAAAGATAGCTGCAAGTAGTTTACCCAGGCGTTTGCTGAAGCAGTTGTTTGGTTAAGCACAGTCGAACCGGCTACCACGGAGGCGTACAAACGTTGAAGTGTACCTCCCTAAAAAACAAGCAAGTGGGAGTGCAGTGTTTTATAAAACCTGTCCACCTCGGTCGGTACTCGACGGTGCGCAAACTGTGGACACTGGGTTGTTGAGACAATAGTGAGCAGAGAAAACAATTCGACGGTTTAGCCGGAGCAGCTGAAAATACTCACTGAATAAATAAATGAACAGATTTGCATGCTATTAGGTACGAGTTTTGATCTTTCCTTTTTTTTGCGGCACAGCAACGACACGAGGCGAAGGATTCTTTTTTTGTTGGGGTCTGGAATTAGAAAACCACTTCCAGTGTTTAATTTCTTTGTTTTAGAAGTACTGCAGTGTTCCATATGGTAGAGAGAGGAACTTCAACGGTAAATAAATAGAAAAAAGGTACAAAGAAGTATACTAAACGACAATAGCGTGTAGCAAGTCACTTAAACACGCGATCAATAGTAAACGGGGATTGAATAGTTGATATGTTCAAAGCAACACTAATAATATTGGGAATCAGAATTTATTTTCGATTAGAAGTTTCGTTTCACATAAAGGAACTCATAGTGCATTGGATCCAATAACCTTTCAGTTCCAGGAAGTTGTGTTATTTTTTCTATTAATTGCTGAACTTTCCATTTTTCTCCAGTAATTCTTGCGCACACGAGGATCGAAGGGTTATACATTGCTGGCGTGTAAGGGGCGCATTATACCGTTTCCTTTAATAAGTGTCTTTTTACTTTTACAAGTTGCGACCGACGCTCGAGCTAGAAGGATGTGGCAGAAGAAGAAAAAAAGCAACATCAGCATGCTTTCGTGTGCATCGTTTATATAAGCCATTTCATTCCGTGTCCCTCCGTCGACTTGACTTGGTTTGACGTCCGCTCTCGTTTAAGTTTAATACGAGCAAATCATTCGCCAGTGCCGTAATGGTGCCATAATGATTTTCTTACTTCACTCTGCGTTTGCTACCATTCACACGCCACGTTCGAAGCTTGTCTAGAGAGTTTCTGTTATTTTTTTCCTTGTACCACTTGGTGTTACCATCCAGTCAGTATTGGTTTCTGGCATTATGGACGATGCGCACCTTCGTACTTGTATCGAAAACCACTGTAAAAAGAGCTCATTCTCGCATCGGCTGTTTCGTTTTATTTCCGCTAATGGTACGGCTGCACCGCGAGGTCGTTATTTTTCAATTCGTTTCATTTATATTTTACAACCATTCTGGGCAGCACGTTTTCGCACCGCGTACGGTCGGAAATCGTTGCTTAGTCGGTACATAGCAGAGACAGAGAGAGGGGGAGAGAGAGAGGGAGTGAAGAAACAAAAACAGTCTAGAAACTCATTTCCGTTTTCAGCTTAATCGAACATGTTTCACTGTCATTTTGGTTCGGAAAGGAATAGTTAAAATTGTGTAGAATCGTTTAAAAATAGTCGATTTCGTTTGTTTTACCCCTTTCCATCGAACAGCGTTGTGAAATTAGTGAGAGAAAGAGAGCAAGTGTTCGCATGTTTGGAGGATTTTTTTTTGGTGAGAAACATTTAATTTTGCATCCCCGGAATGAGCCGGGTTTTGCAATTCTCCTTCGCGAAGGCTGCCAGGCTGTGTTGCAAAGCTTGAAATATCCGTTTTTGGCTGTGAGGGTGCAAATCAGTAAACGGTTCGTGTTCGTTACTTGTTAGACGGCTGTTGCTTGCTCTGTTCCTACAGGGCGGACGTACATTGTATAAGCTCATTCCGTATGCTGCATGTGATTTTGGTGCTAGCTGCTGCAAAATTCCGACAACGAACGAATTGGCCAGGTTCGGGACGCTTGGAACCAGTTTCTAATTTTGTTCCAGCTGCTAGATGCCTTCATATCTGCAGTTTTACAAGCTGGCCGTAACGGTTTCGTTTTTGGTTAGTGTTCTATTTCGGCAAAGAAATTTTGCAGTGCATGGCTTTTCTGTCATGCTACACTTCAGCAGGAGTTTATTTTAATATAGTAGAGGTCGGGAAAGTGAAAAGGGCGCAAGTGGGAGCTAGTAGCATTTTAATCAAGGAATTCTTCGATGATACTCTTCGATTCGTGTGTGTTTGTGGGTGGGTGCTGGTTTACGAAGTAACGATGAAGCAAAAATTGGGATTTTCTTTTTCGTGTTGTACTTCATTTCGGTACGTTCGCGTGAGGATGCCTTAGCGAGCGGGAATCGAAACAATAATGCTGGCTAAGTTGTTTGCCGCCCCGATAGTCAAGGGTTGGTTTGAGCTGTGTGAAATTCAATCTGGGGCTAGCACCTAAAACCAAAGCCAGGAATGGTTTCAGGGTTGTTTGTTAATGAAAAGTGTGAGAGTATGTGCCAATCTGGCGTTTGCCAATGATATTGAACCTGATTCTGCTTACGTTGAATTGTTTGTCATGGATTTGAATTTGATTTGAATTAAAATATTGTGTTGTAAATTTCAAACTAGTTAGACTGCTCTTTTTTACTGTGTGGTCCATACAAATGGGATTTCTGTTATCTACGTAGTGTTTAGATGTCTGATCCTTTTATACCGTTAGCCAAGAGCTTCTCCAACCATGTAGACAATAGAATAGAAAATCATCCTGACAACCGTGAGAACTATCCGAACAATGGACTTATTCTTGTAAATTTTACACAAATGGAGAGTAGTGAATTGTTCAGTATTGTGTTATATTCATTTCTTCGTAATTTGTAACTTAAGTAATAATCTCACAATTTGCATTACTTGGAATTTTTGGGACACATTTCGAATTCCAATCCGTAAAATGCATTCCCTGTGGAAACGTAACAGCAGTTTTCGTAACAGTTTTTCTATACAAATATCGAGCTACAATTTCTTGAATTGAGTTCTTGAATGTAAAAAAATCCAATTTGTCCCTNTTGAGATTTATTCTCTTGAGTTTTCTCGCTTCGATATTGTTCTTCGCTTTGATGAGGATTGTGCCTTCGCCTAGCAAACTGGTCTATAGCGGTTTCTTTGCGATTGCTAATTCTGTCGCCTTCCCGAATAGGAAAGGGTTGTATGTTGCTTAAGTGTTACCTGTTGTTGTACTTTCTACGATCATATATGCATCCTCTGCATCGGATGTTTCTCCTAGGTATAGCCTGGTTGTTTTATTCCTTTTGTTATTGTTGCCTCTATCTTCATCTAGGATACTGTAGTAAGATACATCTTACCTCCGACGGGGTTATCGACTCCCCCATGGTTTAGGCCCTCTTCTCTGGTGTTCCAATCCATTTAGTCTACTACGCACTGTAAATAACCATTGCTGCTATGAAATCAAACTCCGCTTCACGATAATATGAACGGTGGTTCCTCAATAAGCCTACTCGGAAATGAAATTAAAATCACAGACAATTTAATATGAAGGCCTTTTATGCGGCCCTGTAATATTGTTATAAATTTTTCTACGCGGGATTACGGGATAGGATAAAAAAAAGAACACATAATTTTATCCTATAATTACTTGAAACATACTTCACTTCGCACGTTTTAAAATGTATGGAACTTAACGAAGTAACGAAGTGGACTACAATATTCAATGCAGAAAAAGTTATAACGATGTAAAGGTAAAAACACCAATTGCGTACATATTTTTGTCCAGTACTGTACCTAAAAAGTGCTGACCGTTGTCGGGTAGTGTGAGATTCTTACTCACTAAACCCTCTCCGTGACTTCGTCCCTCGCCTCCTTGATTTATACGAATAGATAATAACTTCTGGGATGCGGTAGCTCTTTAGAGGTCGCCAGTTTTAATCGATCTGTTGATCTGCACATCGGTAATTATACGAGTAAGAATGAAAGTCCGAATGAATCCTACCTGCCAGATAAATAATTTTGAATTATTCGTATGATATAATCTGGAAAGCGAAGCCCGATCATTTTATAAATGAGCCCGTCGTGCCACACATTGTCAAAAGCTTTCTCTATATCTAAAAGAGCCATGGCAGTTGATTTTCCCACTTTTTTAGGTTAGTTTATAATATTTGTCACTCTTTGTAGCTGGTGTGCTGTTGAGTGACCCTTTCGGAAGCCAAATTGTACTTCAGCAAGTACATTTGTGTCGTCACAATGCCAGAGTATTCGGTTGTAGATCGACTTCGAGCCCAGTTCTAAGCATTTGTTGAATATTATGGCAATTATAATTATTATAATTGTTCTACTGCCAATGTGCTTAAGCAAAATATTGAAGATTTCATCTTCTCCTGTAGCTTTGAAGATGGCAGTTCTTCCAATTTCATCTTTAATTTTCTGAACTGTGATGTTATCACTATCAGAAATGGAGACAGGTGTTTCATAAAGTGCTCCCACCGTGCTGTTAACCGTAGCTTCATGTGGGCTGGATATGGTGTCCCCTAACCTGTGAGCCTTTAGAAATTGTGCTGCTAGTCCTTTTACTTTTTCTTCAGGTGTAAAAAGGGTTGCGTTGTTAATGGTTAATGGTAATGGAGGAGTCGGCTTAGGCCTGGACCTAAGGACTTTAGTCACTTTCCAGAAAGGGAGAGAGCATTTCGGTAAAGCACGTACATAATCCTCAAATTGCTGGTTTGAATTGCTATTGAATTGCCTATACAGATTTGCCTATAGAGAGATGGGTACGCCCGTTCCTGCGGCTCTCTCGTGGTGATGGGCAAAGTGCCACGATCACTACAGGACTCCCCTCCAGTGACGGAGTCACGCGGGTTATCTGATTCCTGATTTGAACTATAGTTTGAAATGTACTTGTTTTTTTGGTCGATAAGGCTTCGTCTCTGAGATTTCGGTTTCAAATGCGGGTTTGAGTCGGTCTATTGCTATGGATTCGTGTTTACCTTTGATATTAATTATGTAAAATTATCTGCATTTTCGTACGACATCGTACGGTCCTTCATAGGGTGCCCGTTTTTACCTTGTCCACACGCACGAAAACTTTACAACAGATTTCTAATAGATTTGGTATAAAATTTTGTTTACTATTGTTTGCGCTTGTGGGAATAGGTTTGACCGATTTGAAAGAATTTTTTAATTGTATGATGAAATCATCGGTGGAATCGGAAACATTTTGTTCAGATGGTAAAAATATTTCAGATAGAAGTCGCAAATTCTGTCTGTAAAGCATTTCTGCAGAAGACCCTTTAAGGTCGTTTTTATAGGCCACCCGTATACCCAAAAGAATCAGCGGAAGATGTTTAATCCAGTGAGTGGGATCGTCACAAGCTTTTAAAGATTTTTTTAAATGGCGATGGAATCGTTCCACCATCCCATTTACTTGCGGGTGGTAAGCAGTGGTTTTGATGTGATGCGTTCCTAACAATTTAGCAAGTTCCGCGAAAAGTCTAGACTCAAACTATCTTCCTCTATCTGTTGTAATGACCAACGGACAACCAAATCGTGATACATATTGATTAACGATTGTTTTGGCTATGGTATTTGCTGATATGTCTTTTATGGGAATACATTCAGGCCAACGTGTAAATCGATCGACTATTGTTAGTAGGTAAGTATGTTCTTCGGAGGTTGGTAGAGGACCCACAATATCCATGTGGGTTTGATCGAAACGACCCTGAGGAACAGGAATGTTGTCGGTTGGCGAACGTGTATGACGGACGATTTTTGATCTCTGACACCCAAGACAAGAACGTGTGTAATTTGCCACATCCTTGTTCATAGCTGGCCAGAAAAATCTTTCCGCTAAAAGTTTTCTTGATGCCCGTATTCCTGGATGAGACAAGCTATGAAAATTGTCAAAATTTTTTTTCTAAGACAAGGTGGAACGTAAAGTCTGTTTTTGCCGGTTGAGGATTCGAAAACTAAACTATTGTTATCTAATGTTAGACCTTCAAGCTTAAATTTTGAATCTGGTTTCGCTGCATCATTTAGAAGTTGTTCTAATTGTTTGTCCGACTGTTGGCGTTTCGAAATGGTTTCGTATGAAAGATGTTCCGAATCGCGATAAAGCGTCTGCTACTGTATTACTGTCTCCTGCTATGTATTGAATATCTGATATAAATTGTGAGATGAATTCAAGATGTCTGTTTTGGCGAAGAGATTTTTCTGATTTAGAAGTGAGTGCGTGAGTTTTAAGTATATTTATTTGAACATTTTGATTTTTGCGTGCAACGCAATTTTTCCTTCCATCTATAATGGGTCCGTCCGTTTGGACTCTCCTCATTGTTATTGTTGTGAATTGTGTTTACCTTTTGATATTGATTTTTCTATGATTTGTGATCGTACATTTTGTAGTATGTGGGAAAATTTACATAAAACCCACTAATTCGTTTTATACAGAGCACTAGCCTATCTTAAACCTAACTATCAACTACAAACTGACACTAACCCTAAACATTACCTACAACTAATATATTGCTTTCATGTAATGAGCTGTTTTAATAACGGATTTGTACTGTTATGCACTTGTTAGTATAGTTGATGCATAACTTAGCTATGTAATCTTTTAGAAGTTGTGTTTCTGTCCTGTTATGTAGCTTGACGGTACTGTACCATGGAGGCACGTTTATTATTATTTTGAGTATCTTATTTTGGAAAACTTGTATTTTTTTTGTATGAATGTGTGCGGAATATTGCCAGATAGGTGATGCGTAAGTTATCAAGGGACGTAGGAGACTATAATAAACAAGAAGCTTGTTTTTTGCATTTAGAATAGATTTTCTGTGTAAAAATGTGTATAACATTTTTAGAACTTTTTCGGCTTTTATAACGGTTTGTTCGATGTGATCTTTGAACGTTAGACGCTTATCGAGTGTCATTCCAAGATATTTGACATTATTTTTCCAGGGAACGATTATGTTGTTTATCTTTAGTCCTGTCTGCGGTAATTTCTTCTTACAAGTATTGCGGGTGAAATAAATTGTTTAAATTTTTGTGCTATTTATTTTTAGTTTCCATTTGCGGCAATATTTTGAATAACTGTGTTGCAAATAACAACGCGTCGTTGTTATTGTTCAGGATACGCGGTGACAGATCGAGAGATTATAGCGCGTGATTTGAGACGATCGCTATAAACGGTGATACCGGGACGGACCATTGTGCAAAAGTCGACATGATGGCCGTTACGAAGGGCAGAAATTGTATATATAGGGACGAAAGGAGCGCTTTCGGCCTCTTATTTCTACGAAAGGCACCAATAAAGACCAATTTGTGGTTTCTTTCAAGCCAGAAAACCTACAAAATCTTTACGCCTTTTTCTTTCACAANAAAGTCTAGGAGAGGAACTAAAGATGGCTCGTTGCATATTAGTTTTTTTTATGTTTGTCATTGTTCATGGAGGATTGCGATCGTTCGAACTGGCAAGGCTGAATGTATTTCCTTGCATTTTTCCCATAACGGTCATGAAACCAACAAATCGATCGTTGTCGCCCAGAGGAAGGCGTACGGGAACGAAAATTACCGTTGTGGCGAGTTCGACTTCGTTGCCGCCCTCGAGAGTTTTCTTCAGCCCGTAAAGCAAGCTTCCTTACCATTTCTTTTCATTCCCCGATTTCATGCTTAAGCGACTCTGTACTATCGGGGCCGTTCGTTTTTGGTTGTATGGTATTGTTCTCGAGAACGGTCACCTGTCCTGTCCTGTTGGAATAACCTACAACAATCTGTCCGCTATTCTCAGAAGTTCGTTTATGTCGCTTGTGCCTATTGCTATAGGGGAAAGTTCGATTGTTTTCGGTAAACGAGTCACCTACAGTTTACGTATCAACTCTGCAGAAAGGTTTTCAGAATCGCCTGCTAAATGCACCATATGACGATAGAAATCAGAAGGACGTCTACCGCCCATTTCCACATGATACAATAATTGTGACAAGCGTTGTTCCTCACTGATAGAAAGGCGTTCTAACAACTGTGTTTTTAATGTGGAATATGGTTCTTCACGATGGGGCGTAGTGATGATGTCCATCACTTTTCGCAGAACATCTTTTGGAAGGGAGCTGACAAGGTACGAGTAGCGAGTGCGCTCTTTTGTTATTCCCGCAATTTCAAACTCGGCTTCCGCCGCGGCAAACCACGCGGAACGAGCTCACCGGTGTGAAAACAATTGTTGCTGCGTGCACGAACAGTGTCGATTGAAAGATGTAGGCGCTGGACGGCTGAATTAAATGCGATGGCAGGATACTGTCCCGATGCGACTGCGTAACAGGAAACGTCCACGGCGCTGCTCTGAAAATGGGATACCTTCACGGCACGGCTGCGTAATACTCACTTACAGCTTCGAGAGCGGAATACCTTCGCGATACGTCTGCGTAAGTGGGTATTGGTCCGGAAACGGGATAATTGCACGATGATGCGGTAATTCGCAAAAGAACTTCACAGACGTAGTTTGAAAAACGTGCGTCGATTATGCACTAGTTGGTGAACATATGTGTGTGTGGTTAACAAGAATCACCACTTCGCGCACTATGGAATATTCTGGTTTTTCCACTAACCCGAAGTTGGCGTCACAAATCGCGTGTGTCTTAAAATCTGTAACTTTTATTATGCGCACAAGTTTTTAACCAGCGTGATTTCTAACACGATTTGATGCACGAAAAATCTCACGTGTAGATGTGTGAATCGTACTTTCCGGAACGACTTTAGCACTTATATCAATGTCGATTATGTGTATGTATCACTTCGATTTCGCATTGATGAGCTCTTCGAATTTTGCTTTGATATCATACCGGTAAGGTCGAAAAAACATATATCACATCGAAGTTCACGTCGGATGGCACAAGCGAGTATGCACAGCGTGAGTGATTACACCGGGATATACACTCGGTCGCGTTGGTATACGCACTTATTACTTCGGTATGCGCGCACGATCACGTCGGGGTCACCAATTGACGCGTGGTTCGGTTAGTGTTGTCCGGATATAATTATTTTATTTGCAGTTTATTTTACGGTGCTTTGAGAGTTGATCCTCTCGCTTCCGCGGTTTCTGATCGTCTGCCCCTTGTGTCCTAGCGCTTTCTTTTATAAGTGTTCTTTTCTTCTAGTATGTGTGTTGCTAGAGATGGGTACGCTCACGGAGAGGTATGTGTGTTGCTAGAGATGGGTACGCCCGTTCCTGCGGCTCTCTCGTAGTGATGGGCAAAGTGTCACGATCACTACAATTTCATCCGCGGCAGGATTATATTCCATGACATTTGCTATTTCAAATTTCAGCAAAGCTACTCTCTAAACTGCTCACAAAATTACCCATAAAACAAATAACATTTTCCAAAATACCTTCTTTTCAATTGATTGTCGATGTATATCTTTGTAACGTAGATATAGAAGGTAGCGGATAATTAATGTATTTTGCAATATAATCGTATGCTCTTTTTTCTAATTATCGAAGAATAAGAGCTTTCTCTACTTTTTCTTTGGTTGTGTTGCGTCCAGCAACCGCTTCTCGACGGCTAAGGCGACACATATAGCTTTTCTTAACACTATTTGTTTAACACTTTTGAGGGGAACGTGGGTTAGCGTGTATCTCTCGGGTGTGGTGAATGTGGAGTTAAAAAAACTTCTATTTTTCTCTTTGACTGAGTTTCGAAAGGACCCTAGCTGTCTCTACACGCTGCTTTTATCCGCGCTCTCTC
>CM032177.1:27591609-27607747 GCA_018908115.1 Anopheles rivulorum | reverse complement strand
TGGGTGGGTGCTGGTTTACGAAGTAACGATGAAGCAAAAATTGGGATTTTCTTTTTCGTGTTGTACTTCATTTCGGTACGTTCGCGTGAGGATGCCTTAGCGAGCGGGAATCGAAACAATAATGCTGGCTAAGTTGTTTGCCGCCCCGATAGTCAAGGGTTGGTTTGAGCTGTGTGAAATTCAATCTGGGGCTAGCACCTAAAACCAAAGCCAGGAATGGTTTCAGGGTTGTTTGTTAATGAAAAGTGTGAGAGTATGTGCCAATCTGGCGTTTGCCAATGATATTGAACCTGATTCTGCTTACGTTGAATTGTTTGTCATGGATTTGAATTTGATTTGAATTAAAATATTGTGTTGTAAATTTCAAACTAGTTAGACTGCTCTTTTTTACTGTGTGGTCCATACAAATGGGATTTCTGTTATCTACGTAGTGTTTAGATGTCTGATCCTTTTATACCGTTAGCCAAGAGCTTCTCCAACCATGTAGACAATAGAATAGAAAATCATCCTGACAACCGTGAGAACTATCCGAACAATGGACTTATTCTTGTAAATTTTACACAAATGGAGAGTAGTGAATTGTTCAGTATTGTGTTATATTCATTTCTTCGTAATTTGTAACTTAAGTAATAATCTCACAATTTGCATTACTTGGAATTTTTGGGACACATTTCGAATTCCAATCCGTAAAATGCATTCCCTGTGGAAACGTAACAGCAGTTTTCGTAACAGTTTTTCTATACAAATATCGAGCTACAATTTCTTGAATTGAGTTCTTGAATGTAAAAAAATCCAATTTGTCCCTGAAATATTGGAAAGATATGTAAAATATCTTTGTCATACAAATGTACACACCGTTCGTGATCGTCATGGGGGAGTTCACTGGCCCATACAGTTTGGCATCAACTTTATGCTTGCGGCACTGCGATAAAATGCTATTTTTTACGTACCAGGATCAGTGCTTGAACCTCTGAAGTTGCCACTTTTCCTGGAAGCTTTCCCTATTTTCCCACTTAATTGCAAAGTGTGCCCTGAGTGGGCCTCAGGGAAGACATGCAATTTTCGGGGCGTGCATCTTGCCGGAAACGGTTCGTACATCGGATAAACCTCCTGCATAATCTACTTATTTATGGACTAATAACTATTTCAAAATTAAATTTCATTCAAAACATAATATAAATTCCTTGCAAAGCCCAAGCACATGTGAGTGTGTTTACATATGATTGCGTAACGACTCCCGGTAAGCTAGTGCGGCCGTTTCGGGATATGTACTGGCTGGAACCGAAATGTAGCTAACGTTTGCACGAAATCTTCCAACCGCTCCTTACCAAGCTTACCGACCGAAGGTTTGCTCAACCAGCAGAATAGAACGTAGCACTATTAAGGGGTAGCGTCTTACTCGGCTGGAACTCGATTGGATTCTTCCGTGCCAGAAATCGGTGCCGTTATTCCCTTCGGAGCACAAATCTCGTTTCTCATCTCGTGCTCAGTGCTCAACTCGGCCAGTTTTAGGCTCAGCGTCATAATGAAATGATCTATCTTCTACCTGTTTGTCGTTTTGTCTTGCCTGTTGTACGCGTTCGTTTGGCCTGAACGATTCTTCTACACGCTTGAGCAAGCGACCAATTCCTCCGGGGGAACATAGAAGCAGAAATTCTGATGACTTTGCAATGAGTTTCTTTTGGTTGTGGAAAAACCTGCAGAAGTGTAATTGGCCAACGAGAGTATTGCTCGCGATCCAAATTTTACCTGTGCCGATTGAGTGTATTCTGTTTCTTACTTTCAGAAAAGAGTCGTCCATTTGTTGTATTCCTGATGTAAAAAACTGCTAGGTTATGCCTGCCTTATTTGATTTACTAGAATTCTTTTTACAGCATAAATGAATTTTTGGTCCTTGCTACGGAGGAACAATCCGGATAAGAATTGGTTACGGTCTTTTCGTGTGAAAGACTGGTGCGCTTATCCTTTAAACCACAATAAAGCGTAAGATCGTTGAGCACTATTTTGAATCGCTAAATGTTTTATCAAATGTAACTCGAATTAGAGATTCCCAGATAAAGATCCAACTTATTCCCTTCCCAATCTGTACGTATATATGGGAATCCTTAACATTTCTGGTAATTTTTAAATTATACCGTTCTTAAGGACTGATATTAACTTACCAAGTGGCAGTATGTACATAAACGATACCTTTCTCGCATCCATTTACTATCTTTACATGCGTTTATATTTCGTTCGATATTTTACCGATCGAGTGTAAGCTTTTATGTGTTTTCGGTTTTTGTTTTGTGTTTAAGGAGGCATCTTATGTTTCCAAAAAGTGATGTCCCACCCAAAGGATTTCGCTAAACTTCGATCCAACATTTGATGTTATCAAGTGCTATCAACTGCTGGTTTATAGCCTAGGCACTTCTCGAAAACCGACATCTTTCGGTGATGAAGATTTGGTTGCAAACTGGTCCGTGCCGGCATATGTTACTGGCTAGATAAATGAGTATTAATTTCGTGAAGCATGGAGCCTTTGCCACCCCAATAAACCATTCGGCCGGATGCCGAGAAATATACTTCATCCTCGTGTGTTGGCGTGTCAGGATTCGCTCGGTGGCACCGGAAAGTTTAACGATTTCCATAAAGAAAATCAATGTATCCTGAAAGTCTCGTAAATAATGTTCTCTCGTCGTTTCCTGTTCCCGGTCGCCACTTTGCTTGTTCCCTGCGCCGGGCGAAATGAATCATTTCGCTGGTGCCGAGCACAGTGTTATTCGAGATAGAGCACGCGTAGCATTTTTTGTGAAGTTCCGATCTGGTGCCGTTTTTTTTTTTTGCTCGGCAAAGATATGCGAACCTTGAGTTTCATGGCTTTGGTAGGTTGAAGAATGTCCAAAACGGCTAACTAAAGGAAACTAAAAGAAATTGTTGAAGTCCAAAAAGGAGGAGAAAAAATACAGTCGCCACTATGATCACGTAATAAGGGTAGCAATTGAGCCAGTGGCCTGCAAGAAGATTCGTTTTTCGTTGCTTTCAAATTAAAGAAATTAATAAATTTATCACTTCCGTCGTTACGCACCGGTTCGCTTCCGGTCGACAGGGAAGTACCTCTCTCTCTCTCTCTCTTTTTCCCTCGTTGTCCATTATATTGGGCCCAGAAAGTATGCGTCCCGGTAAATGACATTCATTCACCCTTGGGTGGCTGGGAGTGTATATCGCAGTAGGAGGATGAGAGAGAGAGTGCTGGAAGTGGCTCGCAAAACGAATCTTGCCAACAAGCGCAAAGTTGGTTACGTTTGGTTTTGGTTTCGTTTCCAAAAAAAAAACGGCACATCTTCTCGGGATGAGGGCTGCCCCATCAGCAGACCAGCGGTAAGACGCGACGCAACTCTGTTTTCGGAAGTTCTCAATGAGACACGGCACGTTTCCGTAGGCGCGCCACTTATCGGCAGTTGCTGCATAGATTATGAGAATGTGCTGGTGCGAAGCGTTGGGCGGTTTGAAGTATCATCTCGATGTGATCTGGCGAAGGCACAACAGTAACGAGCCGCATCGAGGTGTCCCGCAACGTGCGTTGTCCTGGTTGCAGGGTGCGTGTCGTTGAGTCGTTGAAGAAGACCGCCCTTTTATCCCTTGTGATGGGATTTTTTCTCTCTTTTCCTCTTTGTTTCTCTCTCTCTCTCTCTCTCTTTCTCTCTCTCTCTTTCTCTCTTTCTCTCGTCTTGCTTCTTTGCTTGGAGTTCTGCTCGCAAGAACTCGGATGTAATGTGTACTAAACACGACAGCAGAGGCAACCAGTGGAGGAGCTTGTTGAAAAGTTGTTAGGTAAATTAACTACACCAAGTTTGGCTGATGAGCAGCAGAGTTGCGGCAGAAGAGGGCCAAGTTCTCGTCTTGCCATCGGGACGTTTTGCTGCTGCGATGATCGAAGGTACCGGCAACCGGTTTCTATTTAGTGTATTCTTACGCATCGCAACATGCGCCGGGGGCCAAATGGATGAAGCTTTTGCTGGTACGGGATGGCCGCGGGAGACGTTTCCTTGTTCGTTTAGCACCACTCACGAACGATGACGGGGTCTCTTCACGGGCACATCAGCGATGCAAATGAAATTTTCCTCTAATGACTGTTAAGCTGCCACGGTTGACCGGGAGAGTAAATCACTTGTGCGACTTACTTCGCCCTCCGGTCAGCAGTGGATGCGAGCGTTTTTCACAAGATTTTCGGTTGAATTTGGACCAGAGATTTTTGGCAAAGACGCAAGCAACATCACGACATGATTTGGCGTTTGTGTGCTATAATTCCATTTTTTAATCCATCCAAAGTGTGCTCTATCGCGACGGTGTTTTAGCGTTTAATCTTTCGAGTGGATTTTTCGATCAGCGCGTTTTTCGAAGAACTGTTCCCCGACTGGTATTACTCGGGATATAGCAGGACAGATAAATTTTTAATAAAAAAAACATTTTTTTTTTCAATTTTATAAATGGAAGAAGGAAAATGGACGCATTTGGTTGAACAGTGTTTATAAATAAATTTTATTTTCATATTGAAGAAAATTAATATTTTGTACAAATCAGTAATTGCTTTTTAGACAATCAATTTCTTGAACTTGTTTAGCATTGATTATTGTTAAGTATTGATCATCTCGTAAACACTCGTTTTAGATCGTTTATGATCTGACATCTTACCTTTAATAGGTCCAGCAGTTACCATTTATTGATAATTCGTTTAGTTTTGTTTACGAAGCAATATTATAAATTCGATACAAAAGTACCGCGCTTTAAAGCGCTATGAATGTTTGAATGTTCAGACAAAAGTTTTCCAATTTGTATCACTTCTTCATAATAAAATGAATCTTAATCGTGGTGTTACCGAAAGCGGTGCTCGAAAGCCTGGCGCGAGTAATGCACAGGAAGCGACACAAAACGGAACCACCATAAACATGCTACGTGGGCAGGAAAATCGTCCCGGAATCGTCGGAATGGTTGTGGAAAGGAAGTGTGACCGAAGCGAACCGGGCGGATAGCGCACGGTCGGGGATAATGAGTAGCGAACACAAACGCACCTTTTTTACAGCAGCCAGCGACCTGGCCATCCTTTAGCTTGCGCAATAATGAGCCCAGCCTTTAGCATTGTGGGTTTCATGCTGCCGACAGCAGCATAATTTGACAGCTAGATAAGAATCGGTTCCTCCATGGTCGAAAACGGTAACGACATCTTTGTTTTTTTTTTTTGATTATTTGGTTCTTTCTTTCGTTCACCGTTTACCGGGCGCGCTATCATCATCGTCATCGGGACATCCCGTCAGCAGCCCGCGTGAGTGGCCCGTGCCTCCGTCACCATTAGAGCTTAACTTTCATCCTTCCGGACACGGTTGATTAAGAATGAAAATTTATGCATGGAATTTTTTATCCAAGGACCGACCAGTAGTTCGTTCGTGTTGTGTTGTCGCAGCCGGTTCGGTTTCATTCGGCAGTGTCGCTCAATAAGTAATAAGCCAAACGCGCGGCGAAGGATCCATGGTGGACCGCGAAAGCACCGGCTCTGGAAGCTTTTCTGTTTGTGGGTGGATGGAGCAAAAATGGACGAAACAATGCAAGCGACCGGTGCGAATTGTTCTCTATGCTGGTGAGTTTGGCATGAAGGAAACAGTTCGAAAGGATCACATGCTATCGTACGAGATGGATCGTTGGTGGTACACAAACACTTTGATTTTGCATGTTAAGTCGTCTATGTCACACCTTGGAACTGTGCCCACGTTGACAAGTTGCATAGAATGTGTCGTGGTTTGTTTTAATTTTGAGTGGAGAATAATGTTAAAGTTGCGTCCGTGATTTTGTGATGTTTTGTGCATTATCCAATTATTGCAGTTCTTGTTTTAGTTACTCATAGCGTAGCTTGGGCTAAAATTCCTTTTCTGTAGAGGATTGTTATAAACTTTTTGCCAGGTATGTTTAGGTCAGAAAGTTAAGTTTCATCAGCTCTATAATGTGAAACTTGGCGCTAGTATGTTGAATCATGATGATGATGATGATGGTTCTGCTTCCACCTCTGTATAGGATCAAGAAAGACTAAGTTATCTTCAAGATATTTGATTATATTTTTATTTGCCTACAAATCGAATGGATGTTTGTCAATTTTGATCATAATCGCCTCTGCATCATCTCAAGCGTAATATTGGGAATCTCATGTTGGAATCTTGGGCCGGTTAGAATTTGATGTAAGATTTAATGGAAATAATTCTATATGCAATTTGCGAGGATCTATCTGTCCATAATTTGCATGTGTAGATGTGGTTGAAGGTGAAAGTACTTTTAATGATATTTTTTGTATTTCATTATGTTTTATATTATTTTTTCTGAAATGTAATGAAATCTCGTGTTAATATTCAGTGCTTGAATTCAGTGATTCAGTGCTATTCATCCCACAATACATGTTAAGACAACTGTAGCAATAAATAAAAGCTGTAAAATCAAACACATTACAATGATTGGTATGGAATTCCGCATAATGCGTTATTATTATAATGAACTTTTATTCATTATAAAATAGATTTAAATGTTCCAATAAAAAACAAATAAAGCAAGTATGACTTAATGGAGGAATTGTTGTGTGCTGGCTTTCGAAAAGAAACAAGAAGCAACAAAAAAAATCGCCTTGAAAACAATTGGCAATTGCCCGAATGGAAAATGCAAATGACTCGCGGCGGTATTAATCATATTTATCGTTACATCACGTGATGCACTAAAAATTGGCATCCTTGCGCCTGCTGCAAAGTGTGGTGCGTGCAACCCGTGCACGTTTACGTACAGTATTAACTCAATTGGTTTATGGTTACCATCAGTCGTCAAAATGTTGCAAACCCGAATGCACACACAAGGTGGTGGTGCATTTTTGATGCACGTTGTTGCTGTTGCAACGGAAAATTCGTGTGTGGATCGTATTTGTGCGGTAGGCCATACCGACTACGCACAATGTCCTTTTTGGGGCAGCTTTTTCCACTTCAAAATTGTAACCATAAAGCCATCATCAGAGTACGCCGCCCAATGGCCCGGCATGACAAACAGGACGAGCCTGGCAGCAAAAATTGCAACACTATAATGCGTCATGGTGTGCGTTTTTTTATTTTTAATACTTTTTTTGAGGTTTGTACTTCACTGACGGTAGCTGCACACTGAAATGTGTGCAAGTGGAAGAGAGTTTTACCTTTTTTTCTCCCAGTGTGGCAGTGAAGGTTTGTTATACTTTTTTTTTTGTGCGCCTGTCGTTCATTGTTCATTTTTGCTAGCGGCCAACAAAATTCCAGCCAAGCGTACGGGGCCACGAAACTTCACCGTCAGCGAAAAATGTGATATTGCCATCGTATTCTTTCATTGCATCCATTTCTGTGTGCCATGTGTGTTTTGGGTTTTATTTTCGTTTTTTTTTCTTTGCTGTTCCTTTTAAACTCTGCTGCAAAAGCGTACGGAGCCCCACGGTGCACCGGGGTTTTGAATCAAGTTATCGCGTACAGGTTCTGAGCCACGTGAAAAGCGCAGACCGGTGAAAAAAGCCATTCTGTTCCTTGGTTTGCAGGTGGTACCCCGGTAAGAGGTGTGCTACCGGAGCATCTATTGCAAATTTAATCAATCCTTTTATTTTTATCCATAAAAAGAAGGTAAAACGCGATCGATCGTATCTTTCCAACCGTACCGAGCACATGCGGTGGTTAGCTTTAATATGTGCCGGTAGAAAATAAAATAAAAATCGCACCAGTTAAATCGACAGTCGTTTAAACCATAAAAATGAAATTAAGAGCAAAAAAGAAAGACCACCTTCATACCGCCTTTGTTGGATATTTTCACATGGTTGCATGATTGTGACCGAACAGGTTACAGCCAACGTTAGATGTGTCTGTGTTTTTGTGCGATTTGATTCTTGCGCCACAATGTATTTGAAAATGCAACAATGTGATTGCATTAGTTTCATGCTGCATTCATTAGCTTTTATCCTTCATAAGGTTCTAGATATACCTGGAAGTGTTGAGCGATCCAATATTTTCCGACGTGGTATGAATTGTTATTAAATTTATTCTTGTATTCTTCACTTCAAGTTCTCTTGAAATTTGGTGATTTTGGATGGAAATCTCTCAGTACTCTACCATGGCCTATTTCCAGGCCATCTCAGTACATCTACCGTCAACGGCCTGAAGTGGTCTACTCTTCAATTTATTAGCGAGGGGCATCCGCGACTCAGAGGTGGAATCGTCAGAGACTCTGCTTCCATAAGTTAATCCAGATCCTTGCATGCGTTGCTGACTTAGACATCATTGGTTTATAGCTCTCATATATATACCGGATTCTTATCAGAGTATCGAGCAAAATTTGGACAGGAAAATCTTGGATTGGTGTTTAACGAATCCAAATCCCAATTAATGGTGGCACCACATAACACAAAGATGTCCAGAAAGAAGCCGCTATAATGACAATGACTCTACTAGTTGTACTGATGGATTTAAATAGAACAGAATAATTGTCATATCATTCACATCACTCATCACTTCATATTAGATTTACCAATTTCCGGTGGGCTGGTCATGTCATTCGAATGACACCGGAAGACCCATTCTGTAAAGACTCTTTAGTTCCTCAGCATGGACAGAGAAGGCGTAGTAGTCCCAAAACTGAGATGAAGGGATAGCGTTGGTCTTCCGAATCAGAAATGTCTTCAGATTGGCTGAAGACAGAACTCTTGAGCGCTTCAAAGGTTTTCTGTTGCAGGCCAAGCGCCCTTAAAAGCACCGGATAATTAGGGAAGTAAGAACGCTGTGGTGATGACTTTTTTACATATTCGTAATGAAATCATGTACATTAGTAAAAAAGTGAAGATCAATATGATAAGAAATATTATTTTCTGGAAACTATATCAAACCCTAATGAATATCGTTTACTTTTTATTGAAATTCATGAATGTTAGGTGTTTTAGTTAAGTTTAGTTTGTTTTTGTTTTATAACATTGCTTTTTCCAATTGCTGGAGTCATAATATTCATCTGTGGTTTCGTGCTGCTAGTGTTGGTCCACCATGATAGTGTTTGTACTGCACTTGGTCACATTTCGATTGGCCCTTGATTGTAGTAGCAAAACGGTAGCATATTGGGTTAGTTTTTATCCTACTTCCGAAGCGCCGTATTTGTGAAGGCGGTTGCAACGTGCCAGGAAAAGGACGTCATAATGATGGGCAGGGAAGATCCGTCGGCTTTCATTCAGCGTTTAAGCATATCCGCAAACAACATCATCGGGGGCGTCCCATAAGCAGCGTAGATCGGACGTCGATAATGTCGCTCAAATAAATCATCTTCTCAATACAACGCAGCAGCACACGACAGCAATGCGGCGTGGTCATGTGCGAACCCTCCTGTACCACTTGCTGTGCGGGTATAGTTGCAAGTATACGCGCAGCACACGGCGCAGCAATCCAGCCATTCCCTTAGCACTGTCACAATTTCTTCCGTGCGTCACTTGTACACGTTTCGATGGGGGAGATTGCACCCGCCGAATACGGGAGCGTATTCCATGCACACATGCTGGATGCTGGCACCATGCTCGGTAGATGCGACATAATGCTACCGCGCGATTCTGAGGGCTACCATAAGCCAATAAAAGCCAATCAATCGGCAATGTCAATAATCTCCCCTCGTGCATCGAGCGGTGGTTGGCGCGCGCGTGGGCAATTGAGGACTAACCCCTCGTCATTATGTGATCCAACGTGATGAGTAATACGCGCCGTTGAAACCGAGTAGTTGGACGTTTGAGATTTTGTCCGAGATGTTCGGTTCCAAACCAATAGGGGAGAGCCGTTAAATTGTTCATGAATTTCTTTGTGTGCAATTTAGTGTTATGTGGTTCTAAAGTTGAATCGGTCGTTTATCGATGCATCTAAAAGCATTTCACAGTTGGGCACAAAAATACGTAATGACTTTTCTTCGATCTTTCTTTGGAAAAACACTTTTTTTTTGCTATCAAACAAGTTTTTTCGATATTATGCTTGAGAAATTAATCACTCTTAAGAGGTTTTATGTTGTTTAAGTGTTGTACTATATTTTATACAAATAATTTTTATCCTATTCATTAATCATTTCAGATAGTAAGCCTTAGCAAATGTGGGCTTATAAAAGCTTTTCATTGTATTTTATTTTTGATACCTCTAAACATTTCATTGAAACTTACATATAAAGATCTAAAAATGGCATTTATTGTGTTTCTATCAACAGTTTTAAAAAGTTTATTATAATATAGAAGAAAATTTTATATGAATAGTAATATGTTTATCTCAATGACAATAATAGCAGCTTGCAAAACTCCACTTAATCGAACCATTACCAAAGTGGCATTCGCTGTTAAATAGTTCTAGGTGTCACCGGATGTGAAATAGATGGACACGGATACGCAGAATCCGTGTGCACTTCAATCCAACAATAAATCATTCTATTTAATACCTAGACGCTGGCATTGATCCGCACTTCGGCGCTGTTGTTTGTTTCATTTTGTTCGCCGCCTTTCATTTTGATAGCATCCCGACACCGGAATGCTGTCACTTTGGTGCCATTCCGGCACGATGTGATAACGCTGATGATTGAATAAAGTGACTGATGTTGGCGAGAGGCGACATACACAAAAAAATAAAACAGACAAACGGTAAAGGATGCTTTTGTGTGTCACGCTGAAGGCGAAGAATTCCGTACATCGTATGCCGGTTTTGCTGCGGAAGTCTTTTTGACGAGCTATTTTCCGACGAGCATCCCGTGTGTATGTGCACCGAATGGCCGGCGGATTGGTTGGAATTAACTTTTTCCCTCTTTGCTCATCAAATACCGGAAGACCGGGGTTTTAGCTTCTGGTCGGTTGCTGGACACTATGCGAAGCGCTAACGTCGTACCACGCACGTACATTGGCGCGTGTCCCTGTCCATACACACACACACACACACACGGCACACGAGTAAGATGTGACACCAGATCGCATCGGTTTGCGGACTTTTGATCCGATACTAATCCCTTAAGTGCGAGAGTGTGTCACAATATCAAAAGGAATATTCATTGAATTTCAATACGAGCACGAATTCGCACGCTTTTTCTCCGGGAAAATGGACTTCCCCCTGGACGGGGGGCTCAAAATGTTCATCATGCCAAATATGCTTTGGAGTCGAAAGCTATCACGCGCGTCAGAATGATCACGAGAAGAAGAGAAAGCGAGACACACAGTCTGAGTGCTTTAATTAACGTTCCAGGAGGTGTCGTAAAAATTGAACGCTGATATGTGCTGGTTACAGCATATTAGAGCAAAATATGGTTGCTTGCTAGTTTCATTCCGTTATGAACTTAATTTAGTCACGTGAGCTAGCTTAGGCAAGTACATTAGGACCGGCTATTGGTTCTAAAAAATACAGCAATATTGCGAAGGCTGAAGGTGGAAATCGTTGGGCAGCAGCATTCAAGTAAAGTAAATTTTAATTAATTTCCCTCTCTTTATTTATGCCCTTCAGATTCGAGGAATTTCAATTCTTCAGGTTCTTTATTTACATAACCTTCAGAAAATGTTCTTTTTTGAGAGCATTCATTATATCGCATTTAATTGATTTCATCGACTTCGAACAAAGAACTTTATTTTCATTTCGCCGCGTGAAACGCATAAATGGGAGTGAGGTGAATTAATGTCAAGGAAATAATTAAAAACTTGAACGCAACATTTGCATTACATTTTGCAGAGTTTTCTTGAAAAAGGAAATGTTTGTTGTTTGATAATGCCCTTAAACTAACGTGTGTGTGAAATATTGTATTTCGTTCTATTCTGGAGTGGAAACAGAGATCGATATTGATTTTTCCTTTTGCTTCTCTTTCTATTTTTTCCTCCAATTTTAGGTATGTATTTCCACACCGACGGCAATTACGCAAAGATGGATGTACATCGTTACGACCGTTCCGTATCCAGTGTCCTTCGTGTGCTTCGGTAAATCGTTTCGTCCGGTTTCGCAATTGGGCCCAAAGTAAATTAGTATCAATAACAGCGTGATCGCTCGAGTACTACGGTCTTTTAAGGAGCGACAGATACGGCATACACTAATCTGCTACTGTCCTTTGCAGCAGTCGGCAGTCAATGTTTCAGGCCCTCAAATGACTAGCGTAATTGAGTGAAATATAGGAAAAATTGTGTTTTTCCCTTGTTTTTCTTTTTTCGTTAAAGCGACCAAGGCCGTGTTTGCGTCCTGGTTTGTCGTCCTAGCAGTTGCAGTTTTGCTTTCGACCCGGTTTCCATTAGTCACATTCCACCGAGATTTGGCTGGGGTTTGGCTGTGTTGTTCATTTATCTTGATAATGGATTTGGTTCGGGGTTTTTCCCTCCCTCTTCCCCTCGCCCCGGGCCCTTCCCTTTTCCTTCCTGCATGTATGTTTCAGCTTGAATCATACGGTTGAAGGTTCCATGTTTCTCCCACCGTGTCAGCTGGATGTTATTGTGTTTTTGTTTTGTTTCATTTCTTTTGTTTTACGCGAACCAATTCTCCGTGCTTATGCAACGTGCCATAAGCAACTGCAGAAGGCAGAAGGAAGAGTATCGCAGTGTGCTCTCGGTGGTAGCTTTCCCCCCCCCCCCTCCCCCCCGTGCTCGGTATACTGTCAGCGATAACATGCAAAAGCAAATATATACAAGTGTCCTTCTTGTTTTCGTTTGCGATCCCGTCTTGCTCACACATCCGCTTTTTTACCCAAATAAAACAACATTACATCCATGTATCCTCGTTTATCATTTTCGTCCTTCCGCTTCCCGAGCGCCCGCTCGTTCTTGATCACACTTCGGTATTAGACAACCCGCTATTTTGCAGCCATTATTGAAAGGAAAATGGAGAAAAACCTTCCACAGAAGTTGGGTGGACATCTTCCCCTCCCCCCTTTCGCCCTTCTCCCACCTTATGAGGAGAAACGGGGGGAGTCTGGCACGTCATTTTTCCATATCCGAACGAAACCGTCAGACCCACTGTCGGTGTGCCGTACCGAATCTCTCTCCATTGGGAATTGAGAGTGGCAGCTGGAAAACGAAGTTTTGTGAAGCAAAAACAAAAATGGAATGATACAGCCGAGCGCACTGTTGTTCTTCAAGAGAGGCAAGAGTTAGATATGAAACAAAAATAACACAGTGTGTGTTCAAAACATAAGTGTAGTTATTAAAAATATAGCTCAAGTGTTGGGATAAATGTTAATTGTAAGGAAATCAAAACTTAAAGGTAGTATCTGTAAAACAATTGAATAAGTATCAAGTTATGGAATCCTTTCAGCGTTAACATTAAAAAACGCAATTCCTTAACAAATGTATTCTATGTCAAAAATAACTTTTGGCATAACATGTGTCTTGATCGACTTTTGACTTGACTTGATCGAAAAAAAATCGTTGTGAGTATCTGTATAAAGAACACGGCCCTGACGAATTTGGAATCCAAGCTAAGAGTTTTGTTTGAATCGTGCTGAGTAGACAACAGTATTAAATCAGGAATAAGCACTACTTTGCCTAAGAGTTAGGAATGGACAAGTTCTTATAATGGGTATTGATGTTCTTTTAATGTCTATCGTATATTGAACCACAGTCCAAACATTTTTCAAATAAAAAAAAACTGCATCTGTTATAAAATTGTGTTGGATTGAATAGTTGATAAAAGCTTAACGGAATAAATAGAAAATTTTCTAAATCATTTTAAACTTCCTACAAGAATCTAAATAAAAGTATGGATCTTACTAGAGTAAAGATATAATTTACTTTAGGATATTCACAAATCTTATCAACCCACACTGTAACACAAAAAGTTGTCCAGAATGTAGTTCACACACATACTCAGTGTTGCGTATATTAGTGAACGCAAGAACCACCTTGGCATAGTGCTGCGTACGAAAATGTGAAGAATTTATACAATCGATCGAGAACTGCATTCGGTGTGCTGGATTTGTGAGTTTTATATGCCCCGACGGGGTGTTATTCGTCGGCACACAGCAGCAAAACGTGACGCGACGCTGTGCTTTGTGCTGATTGCATTTCTTTAATATTGTTTTGCGATTTTTCGCCTTTACCCTCTCCCGTTTGGCTGCAGCATTCGGGTGTTCGGCATTGTGTTCGGATTCACATTGGACAGGATTAAAACTTAACGATTCACTCGCAGCAGAAATCATACTGATGGGAATTAATGGTGCTGTTGCTGCTTGTACGGTTCTGTTAGACAACGGCGACATCGCTTGCGTCTTCTTCTTGTGAAAATGGTTCCACGTTTCGGTTGATTCGATTTTGCTCATTGTTCCACCCGGATGGGAAGCCAGGATTTGGAATCGTTTGGTGACCAAAATCGCTCGCTTCCTTCGGTTCCATGCTGGCGGCAAAATGTTCCATTATCATGAAAATGATGTGTTCTTTCGTTCCCTTTTTCTTGCTCCACAGACATGTAGGTGGAAGCGGTAGAAAATAAATAAGTAGAATGGAGTTACGGTACGGACGATACGGTGAAATATCATACCGTAGCAAACAGTACGCCGTGGTAGCCATTCATTTGAAGGACATTAGGGAAGGTTTTCGTTTTGCTGGTTTGGAATTAAAATCGGTACGAGCGGACATGGAAAATCTTTTCCTGCATCAATATTTCCCAGAAAGCCATGCAGAGGAAAAGTCGTGAAAGTTTACCGTTTTCCGGCGTCCTGCTTTCTTTTCCGATCCTGTGGATTGGGTGTGTTAGTGTGTATTCTGCACCAGGACAAAGAAGAATCGACTCGTGTACGAAAAAGCAATGGTTTGAAGATTTTTGTAGCAAATGTTAGCGTTTTTTTTCTCCCTGCTGTTCTCGTACCGGGGTACGGTATAGAACGAATTGTTATTTTAATTCGCTTGCACGAGTTCTCACAAAAAGGATTTCGCTTCCTACACTCGCCGGGCCATGTCTAGCCTGCCGCAAGCCGGCATCGAGTGCTGTGTGGATAATTTTGAATGTGGCGTCGCTGAAATGTTGGAATTGTCATTCGTTTTGAATACGAAATCACGCCACTCGGACGAATCGAACACTTTCGCCGTGCCGAGTCGAGCATGATTGATTAGATTTCTTCCCCTAACCGACCGACCGACCGACCGGGGTCGTACACGGAAAGAAAAGTTCCTTCCGCTTTTTTTTGGGGTAAAAAGAGGCAAGAATTACCACTCTTTGGTGGATGTGGCGTTGTGTGGATGTGTACGTTCTGTGCAGGAAGAACTCTATGATGAAGGTGAAAATGCTTTTATACGAAGGAATGCTCTACAAAATCCCCACAAAAAAAGAGAAACCAAACGGGAATGTGGCCGTTCGCCTGCGAGAAAGTGCATGTGTTGGTCGTATTTAGCGTGAGGTATATTCTGCACCTCACCTCGTTGAGTTTTCGATTGGAAACGAAGCAAAGCGACAGCTGATTGACTAACGATCTGACATGGCTTGACGTAGCTGAGTGATAATTTACTTTTTTTTCTATTGCGGCTACGGTGTGGCACAACTTTTCGCATGAGACGAGGGAAAATTAAAGAGATTTTACAAGATGTTTTAAGTATTTTTTCTACAATAATGCTTTGCATGTGCAGGATAATGCATTGATGGGCGAAAACCATCGTTTGTTTATTCAGTATTGATTTGCGTTCTAAAGCATTGCAAAAATGCATTGAAATAGGATGAATAATACTTACTCAACACCCTTAACTTGATATAGATGTTTTTAATTTATATGGTTGTGTTAATTGTTTGTGTACCATGAACTTTGTAAAGAATTATTACATATAGCGAATATTTAAACACTTTGGAGTAGTTTTTCCACGGCCTTTTAGGTTGTAGATGAGATGGGGTTTTAGCTTTGTATTGAAGTTTGATTTGGTAATTTATTTCTTGTTCATAAACGATTTATTGTAATTCTTTTACCGGAAATATCATAATTTATTTTAATTTAATTTATGATTACATTAGTGTATTCTCTTTAGTATGTCCTTTCGATAGGCTTTGTCCCTTTAATTCTTCGTGAAATACGGACCATGGCGGTGTGGACATAGTGATTCGTGTGTATGCTGGGAAATGCGCATGCGCCGTATAAATCATACCCATTTGTCCTGCTGGTGCGACAAACGTGGCGAATT
>CM032177.1:27549337-27590103 GCA_018908115.1 Anopheles rivulorum | reverse complement strand
GCTAGTTGATTTAGTATCCTTTCTATTTGGTGATATAAAACATAAAGGAAAAGAAAACCATTAGTTGATGCAACTTTAAGAGAAAGAGATTTACGAGAAGTACACCAGCGTTGTCGTTTTGAGTTGCGCTCCTGCAATGAGTGCCCAGACATGGTAAATAAGCGGTCAGTGATTAATGCCGGTCGACAAAGAAATTTGATAAAGTTCGTCTAAAGCAGCTAGAAAATAACCCTTATCCCACAAGGAGTATTTCGCATTGATACAGGCACTGCCAAAAAGATTTTTACATGCAAACTAAAAATTTTGATTCAATATTAGTTTGACAGCACTGCTCTAACTGCACGGCAGTTGATTCTCTAAAGTCACCTTCCCTATGAACAAAGACATGAAATAATCTAACTTTAGGCGCAAACAAACACGACTCCACGTTTCTTATCAGAATGAATGAAGCAATCTTAATCAATGAATTACCTGTAATTTTCTCCTTGGTGTTATTCACTGTTGTTGCTGATAATTTTTGATGATTCATTGATTTGAGTACAAGTGTACTATCAATGTCGTCGTGTCAATATCGTATCTTTCTTTGTGAGGGCGTCTTTGTATGAGCACTGGTTGAATTTTTAATTGAATAAACCATTGTTGAATAAAGCGAGAAGTTTAACACTTTCATCTCAACATATAAGATTAAGAACTATTTGCAAACCTGAAAACTTATTTAACTTGCTATATATTTAATAAATAACCGTTAGTAATTATTTCATTTACTATCCTACCAGAGCAGCCTTCGTTTGTATGTTGCTGTCACCTTTATGGTTTTATTTCTTTTGACGCACAATTTAGCAGCAAATTAAAATGTTATCAGCGAAACTCCGCAAGATC
Source organism: Anopheles rivulorum (assembly GCA_018908115.1). Taxonomy (NCBI): domain Eukaryota; kingdom Metazoa; phylum Arthropoda; class Insecta; order Diptera; family Culicidae; genus Anopheles; species Anopheles rivulorum. The sequence goes on along the minus strand of CM032177.1, from coordinate 27,589,224 downwards.
AATTAGATGTGCAGGGTGCGTTGCTCTACCAGAAGCACTGGTAGTGCTTTCAGGAAGTCAATAATTACATTTCCGATACATTCTGCACTACTACCGCATCTCGACCCTTAGAGGCAGATCGCATATCAGTACGTGTCGATCAAACCGCGGCGCAGCGAGTGCGCGTGTCTCCAGCCCTTTGTACATTCTAATGGTGAAAGCTCAATCAATATTACCACAGCAAATGGGTACCGCCCGGTATCTCGTCTACTCGGTGAAGATAATGAGATGCCTAAGGTTAGGTGCACGACTTTGGGTGCGTTACACTTGTAACCGGGGTGGGTTTTTTTGTTGTTGTTTTTTGTTGTTGCTAGTGTTGTCCTTTTTCTTTCTTCCTCCAACTTTGTCATTCGGTCGGCTGGCGTTTTTGCTCCCGCGTGCCATCGAGCGTTGTGTGCCAGTTTCATCCCTTTTTCCACGGCGATGTTAATTACTTGTGGTAATTTTCCGTAATTACAGGCATTAATTTTGCTCCAACTAGTCAATGTTGACACGCTTCTCCCTGCGCCCGGCTGGTGTTGGGTCCTTGGGAATCGGGTTTCGGGCACGCCCGAAGGCATCCGATATCGGAAGCTGCCCCACCCTCAGGAAATCGACCGGATGTGGCTGGTAGTGCGATGTATCATTTCGCTTTCGGGAACAAAGGCCTCACTCACTACCACAGGGAAGGAGAAAATTGGGGCTCAAATATCCGCCCGTTCGGAAAGCTTCTCTTCCATCATTTTCTCGTTGTTTGGTGCGGTCGGAAGGTGTGCTTGTGTGTGTTTTATAAGAAAGGGCAAACGGTTACCCCTGCCGTAGAATAGTTGAACTAGCTGGTGATGGAGTGATCTGATTAAATTAGCTGCCTGCAAAAGCTAATCAAGCCGTTGGAGCTAAGGCGGGCCCTCCGATTTTGGCCACCTTTTTAGCCTCGTTCGCGAACACCGCTATAGCGTTCGGTTCGTGGATAGGGTTGCCGCGGTAAATGGAGACAGCTTTCATGCGTGAAATGTATGAACCTGCCAGGAATAAATAATTTCCTTCCTTCTTGGAGTTAAGTCTTGCCAGTTGTCGAGGCCGTGGCCTAAGGTATGAATTTCCATTGATTGCGTAACAGCGGTGGTTGCGGTACGTTCGACGGGTGGCATGAGACACGGTGGCTTATCGTACATGATGACCCAATTATCTTCTAAATAGAGATCTTGGCATCATGTTAGCGGTTTAGTAATTAAAACTAGTGTTTTGGGGCCCTTTCATGCTGCTGCTCAAAAAGAAACGAGGTTCATTTGAGTTGGTTTAAAGATGGTTTTATCTTGCCGAATTGGAATGTTTAAACGAGAATTTGTCAAACCAGAAATTTCTGTAGAATAAAAATAATGTAGTTTGTGTAGAGCAAACAGCAACTGACCTTATTTTCCTGAATGTGATCTATATCGCTATTGGGACGCATTTCTCAAAACCGTTCCAGCTATTGGGTAATGTTTTTTCCTCGAACAGATAACAAATTGCTCTTTGGCACATCGTTCTGCCGAACGAAAACGTGTAATATTTCGTGTCCGGACGGGATCATCTCCGTCCAGTATATATCCTCCATTCGATCATTAATTTGTGGCTGTGGCGTATAGTCAGCGTACATCGATCCAGCTTCCCGTTAAAGTCGGGATACGACACATAAATAACGAAGCACCGGACCTGGTTCTCGATTTCATTTCATCATCACCCGAATGCCTGTTGTTCTTTGAACGGGGCGGTTTTCTCTAATTGCATCGCCAGTTGCATAGTCTGTGCACGGCATACAGGCATACGGCCCGTGACGCGGGACACAATAGCGGAAAGTCCAGGTAAGGAAGTGGCTGCGATGCGGTTGCAGCCTTCTTGTCAATGCGAAACGCAATCCTGGGCCCGATAATCACATGGCTGAAACCAATAAAGCACTCAAATTGCATTTCACCGTACGGAGGTTTCGAGTTGGAAATGAAATTATGCAACAATTCAATTGCGCACTGTGTGCGTGTGTGCGTGCGTGTGTCGTAGGGGGCGAATATTGCGCAGGCTGCTGTACCGTTTGTCTGTGGGTGTAGGACAATCTGCACACAGCTCGATGAACACTCGCTAAATGCAGCTGGCCTGGGTTTGTGTCTGGTGTGTCCGTTTAGAACACGGGGAAAATAGGTCAGAGGTCAATGAGAGCACACACCCATGTGCGTGCGGGGCAGTAGCAGCAGCAGCAGGGATGCAAAGGTAGAGCAACATCGGCGAGCGATATCGAATCCTTTCATGTTAAGTTCGATTGATTCCCGTGCCTCCCCCAATGCACGTTCCTTTATTACCGCGCGTAGAAAACGGGAGCACAAAACATCTTTTCCATTCCGAACGTGCACGTGCACCCGTAGATATCAATCAAACCGGCAATCAAACTATCCTAAACTACAAAATCCCGCTAGTCTGTCGCGTCCTTGGCTCCTTCGCCTAGTACGGTGGTATTGTGACCGACGGGAAAAGATGCCGTGAGAATGGCTGTCATGAGAAAAGCGATTGCATTCGACATAAAGGGGAATTGCATTCGCAACAGAGATATGTACATTGCAGTCGAAGGCTTTAGTGATCAGATGTATTTTAAATAGAAGTGCACACGAAAGCTATGCTACCAAATATGAGCTATGTTGTTAAATTATTATAATCGTTGCCGCTAAATTTTGCTTTTATTTCTCCATTTTATTATCGTGTGCATCTGCTTTTACCTCATAGTTATCTAATGTTGTCTTTAGGTTGTTCAGTATTGTCGAATGGAATCTAATTCTCAACTTAAACTTTTGTTATGTCTCATGAAAATGAAACACTATTGTGGTTATTAGACGGGTCTGATTCTATCAAAATGATTTTGTCGTCCATCTGTCAAATCGTCAGATCTGTCAAATGACAGATAGATGCCGGCCCGAAAATCGGAATTGAGCATGTTCAATTCCAAATTGTTTAGGGCATTCGTTAATCTGTCAAAGCGACTATTTATGTGCAATGCTTTCTATTTATGTGCAATCGATCGTTTAATTTTGTGTAAAAGTGTTCAAAATGAAAATCGATAAAGATTCTTTGATGGTTTTGGAGGTGTTGTTTGCTCTTTGACCAGTGAGTTATTACATTGGGGTATGGCATCTATCTGCCAATCATCCTCTCAGTGCTCGGTTTGACAGATAAACGACAAAATCATTTTGATAGAATCAAACCCGTCTAATAACCACAATAATGACAGTTATATTAATGTTGTTGCGAGCAACAGCTCAATTAAAGATGTTTCTTCAATTAAAGTTGTGGTGTTCACGGGCACCACTCGACTCGACGAGTGGAAGAGTCGAAGAAGAATGCCGAGCGATGCGCCACAAATTGAGGACTTGGAAGGGAAGACTGTGGTTTTTTTAACTCCAAAAAAATGCAGAGGTTTTTTTTATCTTTCTTTTTAAGATTGAATAAATCCAACTTGCATATTAAAAATATGCACCTTAATAACTTCTTTATATTGACATTTTTATAAAGTTATATTTTGTGTGTTGATATCCCGAGTATAATCTTTTAATTTGAAAGAATTAAGCGTGCTAAATTTAATGCTGTAACATTTAATGTACAAAATTATTTATTCTTAATTTACATAACAATTTAATACATTCGTCTTGTTTTGAGTAAAATTCTAACATTCACCAATAACTCTGATATTAATTGATAATGTCTGATAACTGATATTTGAAGATATAGTAGAAATACGTAATTAGATACAATGGTTTAAATCTACGACACAGCACTGAATTTCACTTCTGTTTCCAGATAAGCTCAACCTTCTTTCTTTTGAGGAAACACAACGGTAGCTTGTGTAAATATGATTAGCTGTGCTCGTGCATTATTCTATAACTTCGCTTACTATTACACATAAATTATAGGGGTAATTAATGTAATTTCGTAAAATTGCTATACCTCCCTATGAAAAGTTTCTTTTCTTGCTTCCTTTTTTGCGCTTGACATAGGGGTTGAGGGATTATTATATTTTTTTGTTGGTAAAAAACCGACGCAACTCAGAACTATTAGAACACCTTGCTCAGCGGTGCTTGCCAACTAAGAATGCCATACATTATAGTGACCGAAACCCGCTTTGCAGCAATCATTTTGAAGCGAGACCGCAACACATAGTGGAACAGATGGTACTCGGGGGATGATTTTCTCAGCTCGCTGCTTGCCCCGTGCCGGGCATCACCAAGTCCCGACCGATTTCGCTCGTTTTACCATTCAACTGTTTAGGCAGAAAGTTGTGTATTTTATTTATTTTATCCGTTCCGCTTTTTCAATACGGATTTACGAGTTTCACATTTTACCCCAAAAAAGTTTCATTTCTATTTGATGATTTGTACGGTGTAGCATGTATACACGCTGTTATTCATTTCGTCATGGCTTTCGGATAATCCTTGCTCGGTTTGTTGCCCACCGCGAATCGATGCAACGCGTTTTGCTTTGACAGATTGTATTTTTTGCCCGCTGGTGTTGGATGTGCGACAAAGCGATCATTGCTACTGGTGCTCAGTGGTTTGAAACTCTTTATGAAAGTCCTTGCGGTGTAGCGAGTTTTGCGAGACTAATCCCGTTTTGGTTTGCCTACACCACCTCCGTGCTTGAAGGTGTTTATATTGTGTTTTTTCTCTACGGTAACGCGCGAAAGAGTATGCGAGTATAAAGGCGAAATCAAATGCCAAAGAATTGTCAGCTGCAGTTCGGCGTTTTTATTTTGTGTTTTGGTGTGGAACAAGAGAAGTTACTTCTGTTTTGTGCCTTGCTCCGGGCATCATCAACCAACTGACGACTTGCTGGCGGGGGAAAAAGTTTCGACAGTGGTACAAACTAGTTTCTCGTGTTTTGCTGACCATGTTTTCAGGTTTCCTTCAATCCTCCAATACCGGTGCAAGTTGTCAACACTCCGTTTCGCGGTAATGGTAAAACAGCAGCACCATAAACACACACAAACACATTGCGAAGATAAAAAGGGCTGCTAACAAACAGGACTGCACTCCGATCTGTACAAATTGCGTCGAATAAAGTGGCCGGCACTACATGACAAACCCATAAATGTACGAAGTGGTAACACCTTCGGCTGTCCGTAGTAAGTTACACTCTTCCAAATTGGTCGTCCCGCGTGCAGCGTTCTAATCAATTAGGCCTGGAATTGGAAAGTGGAATATTATTCCACTACTTTTCGGGGGACAGTTCTGTTTGCTGTTTGTCCTGCGGGCGTAACAATCGGGCGCCCAAAGGCTTACGGGGCGAGGTGGGGTGGAGTTTAATTTTCCCTCCGGGGGAAACATATTCCCCTATCACTTTTATTGTGCATTTTCCAAAACCGGAGGCCATTCACCCTTCACCGTACGAAGGGCGCATACAGTAAGCGGACAGATGGGTTCGCCCCTTGTGCTCTTTGAACGGCTTAAGTGAACAATTTACATGCCCAGCATCATGCACATTTGCGTGAGTGAGTAATTTTATTCGATATCGGAGACAAATTCTCGGCTTCTGGCGTTTTTTTCTGGTTCGCGTAGAAAAAAAAAAAACACTATTTGTTAATGTATCACACGTTGTCGCATATGGGTTCGCAATCATAAGTTTTCTAGAACGCATACAATTTAATGCTCTTGAATCTCTTTAACACCATATTTTAAGGATATTTCCTACAACAAGTGGATCGAAAGTATTTTATAGTAATCAAATTAAAATATATTTGTATTTTTCTAAAACTTTCTAATCCAACTTCCTTGAAAGGTCTTCAGTTAAAAAACAAATAAACAGGCAATTTTTTGTAGAATATCAAACAAAATAGTCGGCTGGTTTTTTCTACTATTTGTTTGTTAAATCAACTTTGTAATTGCGGACATTATGTATAAAATTTAAACGTTTGCTTCAACAGCCATTGCAGTTTTTCTTAACAAAGCGTTGATTCTCATTGTTCTGTTTTGTTTTGTTTGTTTTGAGCATTAATATTTTCTTCCCCAAGAGAGATAAATCTAATGGCTTCTCTTTAGCTTAAAGTGCATGCCCAACCCTTTCCCATTCTAATGCATCCCTTTCACCGTTGCCCCGTATTCCCGATGAATGCAGTCGGTGATGAATATTTTAAACCCGGTAATCCCACGCGGCGGTCAACGTCAGCGCGCAAAGCCGCCGATTGCAACGCGGGTTCGTGTCCCGGAGGGTGGAAAACGAATGCGCCAGGATGGCAGGACGCGCGATGATCATCCAACCATTAGTAACGAGCAAACGAGACGAGCCGGGCCGGATGATCTGGGATCCGTCGGTCCCCGTGCGCCCTGTCACGGCACTGTCAGGACATAATCATCAGTTTTATCTCTTATTCAACCCGCACGAGGGACTTCCTTTTCCGTGGACAGGAATGGGAACGGGAGTCGTCCAAAAAGGGAAAGTATACATCGCCGTCCTGTGTACCGCTCGATACCTTTGTCGTCCGCCGACGGGGACGACGACCTCGGCATGCCATAATCATAATCATCATCATCATCCGTGCTCAAACGCTTTGTCTGCGAGGCATCGACCGTTCCTGGCTGCCAGTTCCGGGTTCAGTTTTATGTGAATATGGGGAGGTTTGCCTATTGCAATCGGCAGTATTTACTTCCGTTAGAACCGACAGTAAAATTCATCCGCGAGGTACGAATGTGTGCGCGCGTATTTTCCTATCATCGTCATCAACGCCATCATCATCACCTTTCGCCGTACGCGTCCGGAAAGCATGGGAAGGGAAGGACAGCGGAGGGATAGAAGTGGGTGTGGTGTGGTCCCTGAGAAATGGTGGTAATTTTTAGGACCATTGTTTCGCAATGATTATGTTCGGGGTTTAATTAATTTTATTCAAATTTATTCGATTAGAATCGTTCGTTGTACGGCAGTGTAGTGCAGTGAATAGGAAGCAGCAAGCACTAGATGTGGGCCAGGTCTGAGATCTAGCGCCTCAAGTGTCACTGCTACCATTTACTGCAATCATGTTCTAGATAAGATGCGATGCGAGGATTAACCGACTAAGAAGCTTAAAACGAATTTGTCCTTTCCGCAAAAGGTGTTGTCTCCACCTTTGAAGTTCGTTCGCGCACGTTTCACGCATACTGTTCCTTTCCTTCGCACGTGTTATGAAAGCAATTAATTCATCATATGAAAAGAAGATAAAGTGAGTACATGTCACTTGCACAAATTTCCGTGGCAAGCTTTAGTTTCTTGTGGCTGTATCTTACTTCAGTGTTAATGAATTAAATTAAATATAACTGTAAAGGAGTTTGACTATTTAAGCGAAGAAGTTACCGCAATTTTTCCTGTGTCATTCTACGATTGGAAATAATTTCTAAACTTTTTTATCCTAAAAGTTTACTTTCTCAATATTTTCAATACTATCAATCGACACATCCTTAATGAACGGAATTTTCTCAATAATTTAATTTATGATTAATATATGGTTGGAATGTGTAAAACAGATTATTCGGGGTCTTTTAGACCTCATTAGGTAACTCTGTCAATCGACAAATCAGACAAAAAAGAGTTTGTTTTATAAGCGAAAATTGAAAAGAAGAAACTTAATTTAAGATTGAATTGAAGAAACGGGGATTGCTATTGATTTCGGTTTGGAGAAGAATTGTTTGATAGCAGATTGAACAACTTTTGTTCAATATAGATAAATTAAAAGCACATAATTAAAGGAGATGAAGAACCTACATTTAATCATGCACCTTAATTCTAAGTTGTAAAGGGTTGGCATAATGTTGAATATTCACAAGACTGGTTTTAACAATTGTGCAAAACTGAGTCTCTAACTGATGTTTAAGAATCTGAACAGAAGATATTCTGCTGTTGGATTTTAGAGAAATAATGTATCCTCTTTCTTAGAGCTGACGTGTTGTTTCTCTCTGCTTTATTCTTTATCTCGTCAACTTCTATCATGATCACTCTCATGTCGTTACTCGGGATATCGTATGCATCGTATGCTCTTTCCTATAGTTGACGTGTTGTTTCTCTCTGCTGTATGCTTCATCTCGTCAACTTCTATCACGATCACTCTCATGCCGTTACCGGGGGTATCGTATGCAGTTCCAGAGCAACGATACGGGTATTTACCTGCGTGAACCTGTTTGTGACGACTTATACGTCAAACTATCCGTGTTTTTTTCCTTCTCAGAATGATTATTTAGCGTATCAATTCTCGTCCTTATTTATGTTTTCTGTTTTACCGTCGAGGAATTGAAATTTCTAAAAGTAATGGAAATTATTTCAATAAATTAACTTTAATTTAAACACTAAGCGCAAACTGTCCTGCTGCAAAAGAGTTGTGATTGTACGATATGTACTTTAGCTGTATGCTTTTAATGAAGCCACGCTGTGAACTAGACACTATTGAGCTATCTGTATTGTTCTAGATAAGAATGTTGTGGGTTGATGATAATAATCGTGCCTATGCCTATGGTTCGATCACACGAGGGTTAAAGTTTTGTCATCGTTCATCGTACGACTCCGAATCAAATAATTCGTTTTAGATATATTTTATCTCCGATATTGATGTGACTTTATTTGATAATGAGCTATTGATGTATTGAATTATAATTTACAGTCAACTCCTGATAATATGTTTCACAATCTCACGTTGCACACCAAACGCGTTTATATTCGCTCTGAGGTATTGAATACAGGGTAGACTTCACTGTTCAATGCTGTTTCGCGTGGAGGATTTTTGAAGTGATGCAACATTCCATTTACAGAAGGCACAATCCGGCTATGTTGGATCCTCCCCCACCGCCATGCCCAATTTCGTGCTGGGCAAGAAACTGTACGGGGAGCATTTGTAAAATGCAATCCCATATATTTCGTATAATCTCCAGCAACCCTCTTAGATCGCAGCACATCATTCGCATCAGGTATATTACAGCACCGGGCAGGGCCATGTTGAGTTATGCGTGTTTCCGCTTTCGCTGGTATTGGTGGTAGTAGTGTCGTGGCGTGATACTTTTGTAGTACTTCCGTTGTGTCACCCGGGACTGCTGGCTATTTCGTCACTTGGGTCAGAGCACCCACAGCAACGGGCGGTTCGCGCAGTCAGCAATTTCGACCGGTCATTCACATCCATAAACTTGCGGCCGCGGTTCTGGTGAGCATGAAACGAACGACACAAAGCAAACGACACATGGAACGGCATTAGTCAGCAACGTAAAAAGCACTAGTAGTTTTGCAGATTCCTTTAAAACCAATTTTCACTCTTTCATTTGCCCTAAGGTTAACTCACTATTTTACGCATTTTCACTTCAACGCACGATCGCGGAACATGTCCCCTTTGTTCGTACGCACGATCATTAAATATACGAAGCAGGATTGAACGTGTTGCAAAGCCGGCACTGCGCGATTCTTACCTTCCGTTCCATGTCCGATAGCTGTTTACAACATAATGCCGCTCAAGTTGCTTGCGACTTGCTTCGTAGGCTCAGGTACGCTCTTAAGCCACACGCTCACACGCAAAGAGAAGCTTGATGGCGTAGTGTGCAAACCGGTTCAGCAACAGTGGTGGGCTTATGTTTTGGTGCAATTTGCTAACGTGCATTTCATATTTATTCTGTTCAGCCTGCGAGCTACCGCAAGTCTACATAACTAGTTTATATGACTAATCAAACAACTAGTTTAGAAAAAAAAAATCTTACATATTCCATGTGTTCCCTCAATATGAGGGTTTAAATAAAATTGGTTTTACTGGTTGGTCAACTTAGCTCTATTTTAGCTACGTTTTTAAAAATAATATTATGAACGCATGCTTTCGTTTGGTTTAGGTTATGCAATAATCATGATATTGTGAATAGGCAAAACGATCTTGATTCAAGTTAAAAGCTTGAAAATCAGATAGCTTTAAACTGTTTGCAACTATTGCGAATGTGTTTACTTCTTATGACTATTGTAATCTTACTAATCCTGTACAAGTTTTCAACGAATTGTAATAATGATTTAATGCACTACGCATACAAAGTTGTGCGCCCGTGTGAATGCGCTGCAGACAAAGAGAGGAGTCGCGAAAGATGAGTCATAGCCATTTACGTACTAGCCAGGCTACGGAAAGCCACTTATACTTGGCCACTTGATGGCCACGCATGTCCATGAACTTGCCTGCGATTACCTATACAGACACGCACCTTTGCGATAGCTTAAGTCTGACTGCGTGTAAGGTGTCTACAAAGCAGCAAAGACATGGGCCTGCTATCTTACGTGGACGAGCCCTTTAAAAAAAAAATAACCGCGAAATACACGAACATGCATCTTTACAGAGGAATGTATGTGTTTCGTCTCCCAAGATGGCGAAGAGCAAGTGTAAGGTACCTTTTTCTTATTTCTTTTCCGTGTTGTGTGTTTGTCGAAAGAATTTAGGTCAGTGACTTCGATGATTCATGTGGGATTTTTGTTGATATTATTAAACACATTACTTTCACCTAACGACCTTGAATGTGGCCGTTGACCTAATTTTGTCCAGGGGTTTACGTGTTATGGAGGAACTAACGATTTTGTTTTTATTATGCAAATAATTGAAATATTTAGACATTACTGCAAAATAAATGTAAACGATGAGGTTAATGGCAAAACTTTTATAATCACTTGACATGATAAACCCATTCGAACCACAAATCTTAATTTACTATACTCACACTACTACCTACCATGTGGTTGGCGGTGCCATTAATTTGAGAAACGTATTCAATTACTCATACTCTGCATCATAAATCACAAACTATGCTGTTCGGTAGCAAACTACCAGATAAGCCCAGCAACTCGAGCGATTCAAGCACTTACGGGGCCGATTTTACTCTTCGATTCCTTCCGCTACGACAGTGATGTAAAGGGGATTAATAATGGTTTTGACACATTATATGGTACGGTTTCTTGCAATTAGCTGTACCGGGCCCGGTTGTCCACAAGATTGTGTTGAATCATAGTTGAGCATCGGCCGAGAATCGACCGAGGTTTATCGGTGTGTCTCTATGCATGCGTAATGCGCACCGTTGTACGCCCGATCGATCTTCATGTTATGTCCGGTTGCTCGTGATGAAACAGCGTTCGTTCGGTTTGCGTAGCTTGTTAGCGCCAGAGGGTATGTCTTGTAGATGGTATTGCACTTTTCAATAGTGTAAATAAGAGCTTGATGTTATGATACAATTCTGCTAACCGGATGGCACATAACGCTAGAAATTTGTGTCATTGAAGTATATTACAATGAATTCTAATGAAAGGCAAATTTATAAGGAACTTAACAAATACATAATAATAAAATCTAATTTTACAAGTTGGACACACTTGGGATTGAAGTACAAAACTAAGAAAAGAACAAAACAAAACTAAGAAAAGAACAAAACTAAGAAAAGAAAATGTTTAAAGTTCCTGTAATATATTAATACTTTACAAAAATGTTGGGTTTTTTCGAATATTTCGTGCATGTAATCAATTGTAAATAATTGAAGTGGGGAATAAAGCCGAAAAATTTGTTTTTCTTCTCTGGTAGGTAGCAAGTTCAGATAATATATCAAACATTATCTTCACAGCAAGAGATCGATCGACATTGCGCAATCGGAATACCCTAATCGATTAATTATGTCACTGACATTTTAAGAAAAATATATAATTTGTATTGTAATGGTTCGATGGTTGCGATTGCTAGACCGAAGAATTGTTGAATAATGTTTTGGGTTTGCTCAGGTGGAAGCGGGTATGAATCGCACAATCGAGTTGATTTCATGGGTCATTAATTTGTTCGTGAATTTAACTGAATTTGGTCTACATTAACTAAAAGGGGTAGAAAATGTAACGTAAAAAATTCTCTTTAATGTGACAATAAACTAGAAGATGGTGTTTGTTGAAATATTTAAATGTTTTGGTAAGAATTGCTTATCACTATGTTATCGCAAAAAGAATTTGCTTTTTAATCTGTGATGAAGCTGAATTATCTCTCTCTCTCTCTCTTTTTTTGGCCTAACGACCTACTCGGTCATGCTGGCCATCAATTGGCTTACTAGACTATTAGATACCTCGTAGTTGGATAGTCAGTGGTCACTACGGCGAGACGGTCCGAATGGGATTTGAATCCGGTCCGGTCGTGTTAAAGACTAGCGCCGTTGCCAAATACACCACCGGGCAGCCTCCCCGGGATGAAGCTGAATTATTAAACCCAAAAATAATAATGTAGTAAAGATCCTGTCGAATACTTACCGCGAGTTAACCTGGCTGAGCTTGCATGGGCCCACTTATTTGCAAAGTATAATAAATCACTAGTCTGCATGCGGTTATGGCATGCATTAGATTAAGTTTTCTGATGTTTATTCTGTCGTCTACAAGTCATAGACGACTTGTTAAATGTTGCTACGCGTCAAACAGCAAACCTCACCATGGTGGGATCGTCGAAACTGTGATGCAACATCTCGCCCGGAACTGGTACAATGTTGATGTTAAACTGTGCGCCACAAGCCAAAATCTATCATCCATCCTGACTGTGAACGAAAAAAAGGGGAATAAAAAAAATCCATCCTCAAACAACTCGTTACGGCAGTGGCTGTGTGCGTGGCTGCCATTCCGGACCCAACCCGTGTTGTTATTTGCGGTTGTTTGCAGTTTTCTTCTTCAAGTTGGCTTCCGCACCGTGTAAACCTTAGCCGGTGTAAGGACCCTTGAAGTTAATAAAACAAACATGTTCGATTTTCGTTCGTCCGGATTTGACTGATAAATTACCGATCGTTTACCATTTTGAACGCTGTTTGCATTTCGGTAATCGGTTAGTACTGGTGTGGGTTGCTGAAGCACAGTTGCCAACTGGATGCCTGGAGAGTAGAATCGATGTCAAAGATTTATCGACGCTTTACACAAACACAGTCACATGCTGCAGAACGGAACTAGCCCGGCTAGACTCCCTGCTCCCGGCGGGAACGACGTCTCAGATCCGCCGTGTGCAAGAATGCTGCTGGTAAAGCTTTTACTTCCAACTTCCTTTCGCCTTTGATGTCCAGAGTTGAAAGGCAGCTATACATGTGCTAGCGGAAAGCTGGCGCAAAAGAGGACAGGAACACTATCCGTTGTCTTGTGTTGCTCTTCATCCATCCAGAAGGATTCATTCCCATTAAACCAGAACGTCGAAAGGATGAAAATGGCATCCGGTGAGATGTTACGTAACTATCGAACGCCCCGTTTTGCGGAGGGTAGGGATGAAAAATGGTTTGATGTTTTTCGCCACGCTTGACCATGTGTGTCGTGATTGTTTTTTTTTGTTCTTCGTTTTTCTGTAGCTTCCAGCTTTTTGGTACAGTTTTCGGTCATACACAGTTTATTTTTTTGTTTTGCCAGCGACACACTGTCGGGAGACTGATTGATGTTATGCTTTTGAAATGTTGTTGTTCCAGAAAAGCACCATCCTCCAGAAAAGCGTTGTTGAGCATGCAAATTTGAGGTATATTGGTGTTACGTTATATGACAATATCTAGGCTAAGATATACATATTAGTAAAATGATTGAAAAAACTAAAATTCGAATCAAAATGGATAATCTGTGGACCATTCGTAGCGTACGACTACAGCATTGGCTGAAGCAAAGTTTTAAAGTTTGTTCTTTTTTTCTAACTTTTCCTATTTCGAACGAAGAATAGAATGATGGAATAAGGGATGGAAAGAAATTCTTCCACCTCTAAGTCCGATTAACCAGCGGTGAATATTAATTTATGCATGTTTTTATATGTTCTGTCTCTTTTCCAGCCGACAAGGAGTACCTTCGGTTCCAGGGCAACGAATCGACGAACGATTATTTCAAGCTGGTGCTACGCGATCCCAACAGTAACAATCTGCTAGTGGGTGCACGGTAAGTAGTTGTGAGCCAGTTTTACGAGCACATTATATATTCCACTTTCACCCGTCGCATTCGAATGCGAGCAGGTAAGAAGAATGCGATAGAGAGAAGCGTTAGAACTTCGAACCACGCTGCTGGTCGACTGTAGCGATGTAAAAGTCAGCGTGTGGGCGCTATCGGCTTTCGTCGATCGAATCGAACCGTGGACATTCGATTTATGGTTTGAGAACGGTTTGGATTTTAATGTTACGCCATAAGATGATCTGAACCGTTTTGATGCTCTGCACGTTGGAAGAGAGGTTCTTTAACCTTTAACGGAAAAATAGGTACCGTTTAGATAAATGAAGCTAATTTCAGACTTTATTGTTGGGAAGTTTTTAGCTGAACGAAAACGTTTTTGTTTCCCACACTGGTTAGCTTATTTTGAGAGATCGGTCTGATTTAGATTGCATAATGCGGTTGAAAAATTAATTACTGTCTTTGATGAACATACAAACTTTAATTGTCTTTTATGTTTTGAACATATGATGATAATAACTAGACTGAGGTGAACGAATCTATCGTAAAGATGATTTAAAAACTAAGCACATGATAATTTAAAGCAATGTACAGAACCTTGTTATGAAGGTTTGCTGATTGTTATTATACCTAGAATGCCAATGGTATATACTTTACTTCAAATGGTTTGGAGTAATATAAGCCAAGCAAACATAGAGTAGGATTAATGTTATTCAGCTAATTGTCTTTTATAAAACTCAGAAATTTTATTACATCGATAAAAGACTTGATTAATTTGCTTGTTTTGTAATTGTGTTCCTGCCAATTAATGTTCATGCGAACTAAATATGTAGCTGTGGAATTTTTATGAAGCCGCAATGAAACGTATTTGTCTATGCTGAATAAACTTATTGCGTTTTACCTGACTGCAAAGGGAATCATGAAAGACTCACAAACTTTTCTAGGATATTTAATAAAGCAAATTGATTTTGAAAGTTCGTTTATGCCACCATTGGTTTCACCATGCATTTCCCCAAGCAGGTTTTTGCTGCTGATTATAGGCACAAACGTGTTTAAGTTTTTTTTTTTCAGAATATGGGTTTTACCCAGAAGGGTGAAGCTGACTGATTGGATTGGATTGCAAAAGGATGATGTGCATCCGCTACTTTGCGAGCGTTTCCGGCCACGAGACAGACGACATCGCACTGCTGATTGCAACATGCACACACATGAAATGCTTTCTGCTGTGTGGGAAACACGTTCTAATGCCACCACTGCTGCTGCTGCTGGCGGTGATCTTCCGTTCCTGCATTCCCATGATAGATCTCCAGTATAATGCAATTTGCTTCCAGTTTCGCATTGTTTGCATACTCGATTGGCTTCTAGTTTCCGAATAGCTTAAGAACAATCGATGAAAACGGAAAGTTATATATGGCCTCCCTACGACTAAACTTAGTTCTTCGTTTGGTGGTTTGGGCGATTGTTGCGTGGCAGTTGAGCAAAGTTTTTGCTTCATGGTGTACGTTTTATTAAAGCGAAAAAGTAATACTTTTACCTTTATTCTAATAATACATTTATCTGCTCTGATATGCGTTTATCAAATTTGTTTGAAATTAATGTTTAAGGTCTGATGACTTTCAGAACCATTGTAGAGTACAATTGTTTTGAAGAATAAAGATATTCTATTGAAGAATATGGAAATCATGACATTATTTTCATAACTATAATTTAACAAATAAAAAGGAATCAATCAAGATAAAAGCTACAATAGCAAGATCATATTATTTTAAAATGTCTAATTTAATGCTGAGAGCGAGAAGATCGCTACTCCTTTGGGGCTCTGTACACACAATTGAGGTTTAAACATTTGAAGAGTATATGGCACAAGCGTCGGTTCATATTAAAATTCAAGATAAATTTCCCATTTTAGTCCTCTCTTTCTCTCTCTCTCTCTCTCTCTCTCTCTCTCTCTCTCTCTCTCTCTCTCTCTTTTCATAGCAGATCCATTGTTTGGTTGCATTAGCTCGTGAAAAATGTATGATTGAAGAATAAAGGCAGGCGGCAATATGAGTACGAATGAACTGATGTCTGGTTTACGTATAGTTCGGTGTACTCCTACTCCTGCAGCCGGTCTACAATATCTATCCCAAGTTTGTCCAAAAGTTTTCATGCAGCTGCAAGAAAGCCGCGTTCTTTCTTCGTTTGGAGGTAGTGTGGATGAAGCCGCAATACGTCCAACACACTGCAATGCAAAAACGCACTATGCATAACTAATGTTTGCATATGATGGCTGCCAGCAGCGAAGCAGTCGGGCAGCAGTAGTTCTCGATTCGCACCATTAACTATTTTCACATCTGAGCGGTGGTAGTAGCAATGGGAGCTTTAGCACGTTCCCATGTGCACGTTTTCCCGAGCAAGCTCGTTGTGGGCGGTATTGAATCCTTTAAAGAGCGAAGAAGGACGGGACGATGCGGTTAAAGGTAGCATTCCGGTGCACTTTTCGGCGTCTGTGCATCTGCAATGTGTCGAGCGGACAAGGAATGTGCAATCGGAATGCCACAGTATCAGGGGGATTCTCGCCCGTTCTCCACTGCATGCAGCAGCAGGATCGAAGGGTAGACTCATCAAAATCCAAGCCCAACCACACTCACTCCTCAGGATGGGTAGGGAACCACTCATGCAGAATGGTGAACGAGCAGGAGACGTTGTTCGGATATCCCCAATCAGGCACTCGCTTCTGACACGCACTCAAAGGAAAGTTGAATTGAAATCAGCGCCCCACCGTCCCGGATGGTGGTGGTGGGCTGCAGATTTGATGGTGGTGCTTTGTCCTGTCGTTGCCACTAACATGCCGACATTAAAATGGAATTCCTTCGAGCCTTTTGATGCGGTGGAGCAGCACGTCTGGGATCGAGCGAATGGATCGGATTGGTCGGTCGCACTTGACAGGTGATGCTGTCCAATCTCCGCTGACCCGTTGACGACGACGCCGACGGCCCGGAGTAGCCATTTTGAAGAGTGAAATGGGGCTAAGTGTGTAGTGCCGAAAGTGGAATGTGCTTACCGTGCAGAGGTTTTGCTCTCGTTGTGCTGAAGTGACGCCCTTTGGGAAATGCTTACGAGGTTGTGATCATGTTGTAGTGTTCAAACTATTAATTTGAAATTAATCTACAGAGAAAATGGTTCTCAAACCATACTTGCTTGACTTGAGAGATAGTAGATTGATTTGAGGACTAAAATATTTTCTGCTAAGAGCAATTGAACGTCTTTTTAAATATTTTTTTCTGTTTCCAAGGACCTCCCCCTCAAAGCTTCAAGATAATATTTAATTTGAATTTGTGGAAATTTGAATCGACAAAAGCATATTATACTGTGAACAACGAATTATACCAATATCTCATTGTGACGAATTTGTTCGTCATTCGATATCTTACTGAATGGACAACTAGTTGAACTTAGACACTATTTACTTTATGAAAAAATGAATCGAAAACTATGGTTGATAATCAATTGAACTTTGAACTGTCAGATGTTTTTAATACACCATTGATTCGTTGTTCCAAAAAAGAGTGATAACACATTGACATCATGAGGGATCGGCATCAGATGGCCAAGTATGTAAGTTTATCTTTAAAAGTATTCCTATTATAATCTCCCATATCAACGAATACTTTTGCTGCTGCAGCAAAGCTCCACGTTGGCATGATGTGTCAGCATCGAGCGATATACTTGTACGTCCACATTTAATTGCAAGTCATTATCAGATGCCTCTAGGAATTACGAACCAGAGATTATGTGGTGTATATAGGACAGATTTAGAAATGGAGATTTATATGTAACGAGAGGGATTTTCTTTGATGCAACGAAAGTCATGACCAAGTTCGAAACGTTCGGGGCATAGAACGTGTAAGAATGTTAGTAAAACTATTAACTAGGGTGGAATAGTTCCAGAAGAAAATGACTCATACGAAACAGTGTTCGCAACTGTAGTAGCAACATCAGGAGATGTTATCCATTTGGACGATACATAAATACAAACCTCGTGCCGTCATTCGTCTCGGAACAGTGTGATCAGTATCGGACCAGTAGCACTGTTTGCCTTTTCGAATGGCGAATATGTTTCCCTCGACTTTTCTTCTATGTGTCGTTTTCTTTTATTTTTACTTTTTGATTGTTTCTTTCTCAAACGGTTTCCATTTTGCTTCGGGAAATGTGTGACGCCATTGTGCACGGTTGCTGGAGTAGCTGTGAGTTGAAATATATGTTTTCACCTTTTTCATGATGTTCGTGCTCGTCTGTTGATGGATATTACTTTCTGACGTTTGGCATTCGTAACAGATGATGATCCATGCTTTTGTTGATAATGATGATAGTGTAGCAGATGTGGCATCCCTTAAGTTCTGAACCGTTTCATTTCGAATGTTTGCGCACTGTGCCATAAAATATTTAAAAATTTCAACCTCAACCGTTCGGAACTCTTTCTCTCTCTTTCTCTCTCTCTCTCTCTTTCTTTCTCTTTCGAAAGGACACATTTGTTCGTATCAATTAACTCAAAAATAAAATAAATAAGCGTGTTTAAAGGACTGCTTAGAAAGAATCTTCAAATAGGAAGATTGATTTTGTTTCAACGAACGTCGGTTGTTAATGAATCACGAATTCAACCATTTCCCGACCTCCATTAACTCTCGCATTTCTAACCTTTTTTTCCTCCCCCCGGATGACGCCCGGATGTCATGATCGATGGTGACAAATTAGTTTAAACGTGCCATCAATTTGCAGTGAATTTCAATTTCAGCACAAGCGCAGTTAGCAAACGGTCCAGAGATCATTTGCAACATTTATCACGACTTTGCCGAGCAACGGCACTTTACGTTTGATAACGGAAGGCGCTCCTGCAAATGTTGGTAGACTGTTTTCTTTTAAAGCTATTTTTCGGTTGCTTCTTCACACACTGTTTTTGTACGAGCAACAAAAAAAAAACAGTAAATGTCCTTACCCGTTATCTTCACTGTCTATCATCGCGCAAGACTAATGACGAGCACCGGTATGCCTTTCCTCAGGAGATGCTCCACCCGGTAGTGTTGGGAATTTGGGGGGCGAAACAGATTTCCTTGTTCCTTGGGTGATAGGGCTACAGGAAGCACTGTGTTTTTTGGTTCGTATTCTCTTCTCAACGTGTAAGATTTTGACCCAGAAGCTTCACCTCTACTTTCAGCGTGCAAAAACCCCTTTCGGCGCCGGTACTTGCACCATTTACTTCAAAGCCGCAAGGGCTACGGGGCGTGAAAAACGTGCCGAAGGAAGCTTTTTTCGATGAACTGTTGGAAAAACAAGCACTCGTCATGATTGATGAGGCTGTCAGCTAGTCTCGCGTTTATCTGAATGGTGTTGATGGAGTTTCCTTTTTTTTTGTTTGTTTATTCGTTTTGCTTTTCGTTTTTTTTTCCGCGCGCGTTTCCTTTCGGTGATCTCCTAATATTGCAATACTGCTCTGCTAATGTCGGAGTATTTTACTGGAGCTTCTGTCTTTGTCACTGAACTTGCTTTGTTGGAGGATTGTGTAGGTGTTTTTAGTATCAGCGGGAAGTGAAAATCACGATAGTGGTTATCAAGCGACGCAGTGTACGATTGTGAAAACTAGTTTATACTTTCCACTGATAAAATTGTTGATATTTTCAATTAAATATGAATAAGCACGATAGGTTTGTTAGAGAGCTGTCATAATGGAAAATAAATAAAATACACTATGCTCTTTTTGTTTAAAGTTATCTATTTCTCTGATCCATTATTCGTTTTCACACGCACATTGGAATTTTATGTGTTATTAATAAACTGAACGTTTTTGCTAATAAATACGTTATTTAGCTAATGGCTTGTGAACTTTCTTTTCAAGTTACATTGTTTTATATTTTCTCAATTACTCACTTATTCTCTTATTTATTTTCCTATGTACTTACCTATAACTTACTTCGTTACTTATTTGCTTATTACTTTACTTATTTATATTCTTTGATGTGTTTTAATTGATAATTGTTTTATATTTGGTTCCTTCCGTTTTTTATTTCTTTCGTTTATATTTTTTGTTTATCCCTATATTTTGTTTTGTTTTGTTTGTTACTATGATTGTTTGATGATATTTATATATCTGATTTGATTCATTTGCTATCATTCGATAAGTTAATTAATTTCAGGAAATTATGCACCAATAAAATACAAAGCACATAGAAACCTTTCGGTAATTCTTTATATTTGTCACCATTTTATAGTTACCGGCTAATGTTCGGAGGTTACAGTAGCATGTAACCGACACCGTAATGGTGCACAAATACCAACATACGAGGGGATGAAATGAATGATTCACTGAATGATAGCAGATAGGAACTAGCAGTTTCCTTACCCTTTTTTTTTCATCATTCTTTTCTCCGAACTATTGGTGGAAAAGTTGCAACATCGTAAGTGAGTCATCAACATGGCGCGTGTTTATAGAGTAAAGTCTTCGTTTGCACAGCAGCAGCAGCCAGATTGTGAGGGAGTGTAAACGCGTGAGTGTAGCAAAAAAAATATATAAAAATAGAAAGCAAAGTCACATCCTCTGCATACGTTCCGGATGTGGAGAACATCAGTTCGGTAAACATGATTCAGGCATCCGTTGGACGGGAAACACGGGAAAGTTTTCTCGTTAAATGCTATTGAATTATTTGTAATTATCGACGTGCTTTCCTCTCAAAGGAAGGCGCAGGTTGATGGAAACTTTCCGCAACCGCTGACTGCTTTTCGGCAAGACGGGGATGTATGAATTGAAATCAGCTAACGCAGCTGTCGATTTTAATAACCAAACTTTCAGCTAATGCGCTTCCGATCGTGGCTTATTCTCGGGCAGACCTGTTATTCAAATTTACGCTATACTGTAGAGAGACGCATGTAAAGTGTGCATCTTCCATCTCGCTTTTCCGATTGATTGAAGTTTAATCCTAGTTTAATTGGCAACATTGCAGAGGTAGTATGCCGTTCAGTTTGTGGTATTATTCCGTGCATTTGGTTGAATATTTTTCACGTTGTATACTTTTAGGTGATTTTTTTGACGTAATTATGTAACATTTGTTGTAATATGATGTTGACAACAATGACAATGACAACAAAATTGAGGTCAAAAGACTTTCATTTTAAATTATGGGAATTTGCCAAAATGTCCTTATTTTGTTTGTATTTTATTCACACGAAACAAAATATCGATAGAAGCGATGCTAATGTTTTGCTATTATCTTCATCACTGCTTTCTTCGGCGTACAGTACTACGTACTTTCACTACGAGCGCTTCTAACCTCGCAACACACATCTTCAGAGGAGTAACGTTCTATATCCTTTATCCCTTATCGCGCTTGTACACCGTATTAATGCTGCCAAAAGTTAAATCATGTGTGCTGCCATAAGATAAAGCAAGTACTATCTCAGGCGCTGGATTGTTGTGTCTCTTCCAACTTTTCTCTCTCTCTTCTCTCTGTCTTTCTTTCTTTTCCCTTCGTAAGCTTTGTACAAAGCCTCTGGCTGGCTGAGGTTTTTGCATTATTTGTACTGTTGGATAAATTCGCTTGGGCGCGCAGTCGACGGCACTTAGGGCCCATTTTCCATGGCAAACATTTCCATCTTCAACCTTAGGGATTTAAAGAGGGAAAACTGTCTGAAAATTGCTCCCATTTTGTGTGTGTATGTGTGTATGTGTGTATGAGAGAATATTTCGGGGATACAAATTTACCCAGATAAGGTAGAACACCCTTGTTCGTTGCGTTGTATGATGGAGCATAGCGTAAAAAAGAAATGATTACGTAAGCAGCTGGTGGAGATTTTTTTGTTGTTGTCAGGTAAGAAAGAATAGAAAAAAACAACTCTTGAATTCTTGAGCGAAAAAAACAACAACATACGTGTAACGTACGATCGGTCGTTGTCCTTGTCTACCGTTTCTGCACAGCTCGAGGGAAGCGTAAAGCTTGGGGATGAATTTTTAAGCAGTCCCGTGCGTGTTCCACTGCTGTTGTGTGACATAAGGACTTTTTTTCTTCTTCGGTTTTGGCCAAGCAGCAGACTGTGTTTGTGCGAGCAGCAAAATAAAGTACATCGATTTTTGCGTGGCTAGGATGTTTGGTGGTAGTGATGCAAAAAAAAGAAAAAAATCGATAAACCATAGCGCCCGAGCTGTAAAGGGAAGCAGTAGCAGCGACAGCATTGATGAAATACCATCGGGGTAATGTCGGTTTTTCGATTCGATATGGTAGGCAATAATTCGATTTCGTTTTCCGTCTTTGTCAACCTGGATGGAAGGCTGATAACTTTCGGCGGTGATATTACGTTTGAGGTAAAGCGTCTCCCGGTTCTTATGCGGAAGTCATGTATGCCTTAGGAATGTCGGAAGCCCTTGCGATAACATCGTACACCATATGTAAGCAAATTGCGTTCGGCACAAGCAGATGTGTGGTGCCGTTTAACGAGTATCGAAAAATAATGGAACAGCTGTGTATCATACGATGACGTTAAAAATTATTTTGATTTTTTATTGCTTTTTTTTTGTTGATTTCATCAATTTAAAAAAAATCGCTTTGGATCGAAAATTTCAAATAAATCAAATTTGTATTTTCCATTTTGTGTTAACATTTTTTTGTGAGATTTTTCCTTTGTCAAATTTCTGGATAAATTCCATATTTACTATCGTAAATGGTCTGTTAGTAAACTTTCATTTCGATAAATTATCATCAGTCGTGTGCTAATTGTTCTTTCGCTGTACTTCCATTTATATTCGTCAGTTCAGTTGATTCTAATTCGATTGCACGAAATTGCAAAAATAAAATAAAAAAAACATCAAAACAAAAAAGCCTACACCGTCAGTGCCCGTGAGCTAACTATATAATAATATGCGACCGTTGAAGGGAAATTAATTTCCCATTATTTTATACGTAATCAAATACCCATTTTCATGCCTGCCGGAAGGCATGCTAGTTTGCGGCGGAGGATTCCGGTTTAGTATTAAAGAATATTAAATTACTAACGCACCGTTTGCCCTGCTTTGTTGCGTTTATTGTGGTGTGCGTGATGAGTACAACACAGCCCATCGCTTGGGAAAGGCATAGGCCGTAATCGTATAATTGCTGTACACTGTTAAACCGAGCTGTTTTCGCAGTATTGGTGTGTCCTATATATTTTTCTTAAGTATTTGTGTAATTTTTCCCTTGAAATTCTATCATTTCGGATTTATCATTTAAATTTATGCTAAAAATGTTGACAAAAATTTATAAGTAAAATCATGCCATTAGTCCATTCTAGCAAAATTCAGAGCAAATTCATTAAAACATACTTCTGATAAAGTGTGAAATAGATGTGCATTTACTGTTCGTCAATTCATTGGTCGTCATTTGAAAAGTGTGATAATATCATTTCAATCCTGAAAGAAGGAAATGATACCATCCATTCAGTGTACATCCAGAATCAGATGTGGTAAATTTTTTCGAAAATAATGAGCTGATTGGTTTACATTTCCCAATTTTCTTCGAATTCCTTCAACAAGCATTTCATCGCAAATAATCATCATTCAATCAAACATGAATGGAGTATGCAAACATCAATAAGTAATTACGGGCATCAATAATTATTATTGTCAAGGTTCCCGCTCATCAGAAGCTAGTGTTCTTTTCGTGCTAGCGGGAACACTACCGTGCCCCGGATACACTGATGTCATCGATAATTTTTGCAAAGGATCTCGTGTTCCAGCACCGCGGGCGCCGGTCGCGCTAGTGTTCTCCCGCACGCGAACGCGCTGGTAGAATTCATATCATTAGATTTTAATGCTGCATGCCGTGCTGGGAGCACCGGGACGTTTGGAATCCATTTGCATTTGCAACGTGTGATATGGTACACGCTTGTGCGCTCACACACAAACATGCAAGTCAGCGAAACATCGAACCATCAGGCTCCCGTCGATCATCATAATCAACGATGCTCGACGCATATGCTCGTCTCGACAACACACGTGACTGTTCGGGGTACGGGTTGCCGCAGAAAATCAATACGAACCAAATTTCCATTCAACCGTGTAGCCGTGTACGAGAGTGGAAAGGGTTTTCCCAGTTTCGTCCAACACGGTTGGCCAGAAACGCACAGCCATTGAGGCTGTGGATGCACGGCCACGTACGTACGTATGTGTGTGCGTGCGGGTTTGCGTTCCGTTTCATGCTCCAGACGTCCATACATAATGCAACTAAATTATTGATCAAATAGCCCACACCTACACTCTAGGGAGCTTTGACACATTTGAATCAGGCTTTAATTTGCTTACGGAATATTAATCACTTAATGAACGTATGAGTGAATGTGTGTTCCGGAGGTGTTACCGCACAAGAGCGTGTGGGCGATGTTTAAAAATGTGCCGCTTTCTGGCGCTGGTTGTTGCTAACTGTTCGTTTTTGGTGAAATATGCTTTTCATCATTTTTTTTACAAAAAAAAAGATGTTTAACGATCAAAAGAAGAATAAACATTATTTATTATAAATGTACTTAGTTGATGTGGAGCAAATTTAAATCTAAAGAATTAAATTTTATTTAGTCTCATTTAAAACTAAACACCTCTGATAAACATTAAAATATAGCGGAACATTAAAATATATTGGAGCATTTCTGTCTGGAAAATAATTTAGTAGCTCAGGATGAACGGGGGCACAGTTTTTTAATTTTTTTGTTAAATCGCATTTTTCTTCCCAACTAAATATAATATTACCTGCCTAAAAATGCTATTCCTTCGTTGAAACCATCCTTAAAACTTGTTTTTACGGTAAATTCTACCCATTGCCTTACGCTACGTGTTAGCAAATATCTCAAAGAGATGAGAGAGGGAATGAGAGAGAGAGAAAGAGAAATAGCTCCCAAGGAAAATGGAAACAAATTGTGAAGATCTTAATTATCGTGGAATATGAAAAGAACAACCTTTCCCGCTACTGCCGGTCGTCTTACGCGGATGCTGCTTCCGGTCAGCCATCGCCCGTACGTTCCGATGGTTTTAACTTTGTTCGGTTACTAATTAATTTCTGCTGTTTATATCTCTATTAAAAAACGTGACTGAATGAGAAACGAAACCTATCCCTTTTTTTTGTGCAAACCGGTGGTAAGAGTAAAAACCTTCACCGAAAAACGAAGGACGTCAACGGTTTGGGTAGAGAACAAGGGATTTTCTAAAAATTCCTAGTACGAACTGCTGCAGTGGGAGAATAAAATAGAGCACCATTTCGGAAGGTGGGCAGGAGGTCACGGTGTGGCGAGGGGTGAAGGGGGGGGGGGGCAAAGTTTTGCGATAAATTTAATAACTCCTTAATAACTTCGGTGTCGGTACCGGGCGAGATCTTGATTGAAGTGAAGGGATTAGGGGAAAAAAGAGCAGAAGGTGGAGAAAGAAACACGGTTTTTGGGTGTGACGTTAGAACCCGTTAAACCTTTCATTTGTCCGTGTGGCCGCATTTGTGTTGGGAAGGTATTTGTTAAACCTGAATTGTAAGGCGTTGGATTTGTTGCTTTTCGCGAGGTTATGCATTGCTTGATGAAGATTTAATTAGACGTTAAGCTATGGTCTTGAAATTCCGCTTCAAGAGCGTGTCGTTCGTGGTCTCTCTTCACTCTGGTATTGGTGGCAAATATTGGTTAAATTCTATTGGCAGCTTAGATTAAAGACAAGCAACTGCTTCATAGTTGCTTGTTTGGTTTTGCTTATTTTTTATCTAATAATTTTCTTTTGTTGTGTAGTATAGTTTCGTCTAAGTTTGCCAATTTTTTGATAACCATTTCCTATGTTTTACCAATTTAATCATTATATGTACCATGTTCATGTATCTCCTTCCCGTTTTATATAGGTTCTTTAGTTTTGCATTAGATTATGTAACAGCAAATGTGAGAATGGATATTCGAGATCGTTTGAACAATTTTATTCAGCTTCTCTGTATTTTTAAACAACGATTTCAGTAAAACAATATAAATTTTCTTTGTAGCTTGCTTTTTTTCTTGGCTCTGACGATTTTATTTCCAAAAATGTTGATGGTTGCCTTTCTCCGAACTGTAAAACATTCAAGAGAATCCTAAAAACAGGTACTTCATGGTTTTGCTCAAGGTTTTGTAAATTAATCCACTCGTTTCACATTTCGCCAAAAAATATGTCCAGACGGAGGATTGCTAAATGGTTGCTAGCTTTCCAGCTAGCCTGCGTTATAATGTTTCGAGCTATTCCACAGCTTTCAATCTCGTTGCTTCATTAACCAACATGAGAGGCAGCTTCTTCTTCTGTTGCTTCTGCTGCACGAATGTAGCACACTGTTACAGCTCATTACGAGCAACATTTCAACTGCTTCCAAGTGGCTGACTTTTGACGCGATTACACCAAAAACCATTAGCGAAGGGGGAAACGGGCCCCATACTAATTTGTACGTAAAAATTGCTCATCCACGCGTTGAAAATTCCCCGCAGCCAAAAACATGCTCTCGAGTATGGCAAAGATATGACGTGGTTCAAAAGTTTTAGCAAGAAACGTAAAGAGCCTACGGTAGCGTGGTGTACACTTTCGGGTACAGATTCTATTGACGAGCGTTTAAATGAAGGTGGTAAAACTAGCGACTTAAGACAGATTCATGCAAAGTTGCGCTCGGTCTCTTCTGCGTCCAAGGCGCAATGCTTTTCCCTATCATCGTTTACCACCCATTAACCTTGGCCTAGGTAGCCACGGCAGAGAGTTGCTCGAGTTGCCCACATTTCCACTAGACAAGCTGCCCTTAAATTATAGTCATGTTAGAGAAAAGGAAAGCACAAACACCATTGCAAGAATTTCTCCAAGAAAGCGTAATTTATCGTCCCGTGATTTATGCTCTTTCATCTTATGTTAATTAAATGAACGCTGCTATAAATTACTAACCGAGCGCGACAGAAGTCACACACCGCCGGGGGATCGGTCGTTCGCGGGAAGCAAAGAGTTGTCGCTTTAACGCTTTTAGCTTTACCGAAAAGCTCCTAAAGGGATTTCGCTGCGCGCGTAAGTGGTGTGGGTGCGAATGATGAATTTATCGGAAGAAAGACTAAATATTTCCTGCTAAAATGCTGGATGAGCTGGCCGGAAAAAATAAATACGTAGCGTGTCAGCAAAAAACAAAAGTTCTGGTGCAAGTGAATTGAGGTAAATACTTCATACGTTGCACTAGGTAATAGAAGATGGTAAACTAACGATAATAAGGACTATAATTAAAGATAATAGATTAAAGATTGTCACACTATAGACAAAGAAATATCAAATTGAGATTAAAGAAATAAATTACAAATTTAATTTCAACGAAGATAACACGAGTAGCAAAGTAACTAAGTTTGACACAAAATGTTTAAAAATAAAATAAATAAAATAAATAGCTTCTAGTGTTACTTTATTGAAGAATGGTAAATGATGATAAAATGATTGATATTGATAAATGATTTTCCAATTAAATTTTATCCATTACATACTAATCAGCACGGAAAACCCTTAGAATGGAGTTGGTTGTGTATCAAAACCCAAATATTGACCTTTAAAGTCAACACACATAAAATACTCTATTATTTGTGTATTAACGCTCAAATGATGTGATCTAAACTGTTGGTGAAATAAATTTGAGTCCATACTTCTCTCTTTCAAGTAACGCTCATGGGTCATTTAACCATTGACTGGGCGCCTCCATGATCTGTCTTATTTTTGCTAGATATCGACATGTTTATTTAAGTGGCATGTGCGTATAACATAGCACATAAGCTACGTTCTTCGTGAGAAATGGTTCGCGTAATGTGCAAAGTAAGAAAAATGTCATTTCGTGGAAGCATATGGCTGGAAGCAAACGATGGAATCCATACGAAGCCGCACCAACAGTGCACCAGAGTCTCGGCAAAAAATTCGAATAAAAACACGATCCTCAGCATGATCGTCGCGCAAAGGTCTGCAAAATGCAGTGCTTTTCCTTAAAGAAAATCGCCGAAAGGAAGCGAGATGATACGATAAAATACATCGCTTTCATCACTCAGCTATGGTGGTTGCGAGTAGATACGGTAAAGTGACATTAAACATAATGCGCCATAAAAAAAAAGCTTACGTGCTGGATGCAACGAGATGATATCGCGGCGCACCATCGGATGCATTGCATCTGCAAACCGGTGGACGGGGACGGTACAAGGATTAATAAAAATGCTTATGATGCACTTTTATTGCATCATTCTCGACTCCCGCAACCACGTGGACGTTGCTTGCTAGCTGCTCCGGCAAAAGGAAAAAGGATGAAAATATGTACACGGTGTGTAGTAATATCCAAATGAAAATCAAGTGGGAAAAGTTTAAAAGTTATTGTACACGCGGTTATGAGAGTTTTCGTTCCTCAACAGGCAAAGGGGGCACGAGGTGGTAATACGAATGTAGCATGGCTCGTAGGAATGTTGTGTCCATGCTCATTGGACTCGGTAACGCTACACGAGGAGCCCGCGGAGGTCGGGATTTTGAGTTCCGGTTGTTTGAGTACGAATTTAATTAAACTTTTGCTCGGCAACTTTTGACACTTGTGCAGTACGTCGAACTAGTTTAGTCGTGCTATTTAGTGTAAGAGCGCATTGCTCGCATTGATATGCTTATATGAACGGATTTTGTACGTTGTTTTAATTTCCTGAAGCACACAATTGTAGAATCACTTTTACGTTTAATAAAATTTAAATGATTTCAATGTCCATATTTCTTCTTTAACGTTGACGGAAGCATAGGCACCTTAAAAACTTCGCTATTCCACTCAAGAGTGTTGCACTACTGCCATCGTTTCTAAAACTCAATGCACCGTAAGTACGCCGTACATCGGTACCTGATTGTGTGCACTCACCGCTCCTGGAGCGGAACAACTCGAACCATTGGAGCTACGCTTGGAAAAACTTGTTGCCCTGTGTCAGAGTTTGTTGTAGGCAGGTGGGAAGGGGGTGGGGGGGGGGGGGGGGGGGGGGGGGGGGGGGGGGGGGGGGGGGGGGGGGGGGGGGGGGGGGGGGGGGGGGGGGGGGGGGGGGGGGGGGGGGGGGGGGGGGGGGGAGGTTGGTGGTGTAACGTTGTGCCCGTGTGGATGCTTCATGAGGTTTACTGAAGTGAAGTGATTGATTATTTACCGACGTGTGTACCGAGCGTGGTGCTGGTTCCGGATGTGCACCGGGAACATTTCCTGGACGCTGGACAAACAGGCGACGGTGAAAGTCATGCACACTAAGAAGTGAACGTATAGCCCATTGACCGCTGGGGTAGCCAAGACGGGCTGGGGTGTGCAGATCGGTTGCATAAGAGTGCTAGGTGCTTTCAGGTTCGGTTCCAAGTTGGAGTGTACCCGGTACTTGGTGGTTTGGCGAAGCACTAGCAAACGCAGGCTTGAGAATGGCCGGAAGAAAAGCCAACTGCAAGCACACCCACCCCAAGCACAAACACACACACACTCACACACACACACAGAGTCGCATGGTCGCATCACTGTAGTAACGATGGGTGCCAGCTTCTTCGCAAAATCATGCTCAGG
Source organism: Anopheles rivulorum (assembly GCA_018908115.1). Classification (NCBI taxonomy): domain Eukaryota; kingdom Metazoa; phylum Arthropoda; class Insecta; order Diptera; family Culicidae; genus Anopheles; species Anopheles rivulorum. Next base: position 27,559,765 of record CM032177.1, on the reverse strand, counting down.
AAGAATGGCATTCTTCTACCATCGTGCCATGGCCGTGTTGTAACGGGTTGTAATGGACTCATAAAAGCAGCAACGCATGAAGTCTGAAGCTGGTGACGGTTGATAGGCGCCCTACGGTGGTAATTCAGTGTGATAAATTAGTTTGCTTTTACTCGTGAAATGTGCCACTGGAAAGCAGAATGAAAAATGATTACCGAGAGGTTTCGCCCGTCGAGGGCGAAAAAGTGGAACTGTCACAATGGTGGCTGGCAATACGCTTGCTGGTGAAACGCTTTATGACATTTTTGCCTCGCCATAGTCCCACCTGCCATTTGGGTGGCCACCCCCACTACGGTCGGTGGCCGGTTGATGTGGTGCTGAGTTTTTTGGGCACATGTAAACGTGGCTCGTAGAATCGAGCATAATGGCGCAAACCGAGTGATGGAATACAATGTCAAAGCGTTAGTTGTATACGGTTTTGTTGGCCGTGTTTTAAGCGAGCATTGGACAATGGTTCTATTTTGTGCCTGTGCCGTATGTACCAAGCGTCTTTTGGGTTCGAATTTATTCGCGTATTCAATTGTTTGCTGTTTGGTTTTTCTTCTAGTAACGAACTGATTTGAACGTCAAACGTGATATATTGACATGGCTGTATGTCTTCAATATCAAACGATCTTGAACTATATGTTAGTTAAGTTTTACTTAAATGTGTTATTTGTATTTGTTGATCATGTCAATAAAGGATTTTTTGTTCAGTTTTCTTTAAATTGCTAAAGGCAATTCATGAATGTAGGCTAAGAATGCTATTGTACATGGTTTATTTTAAATACTACGTTGTTATTAAGATATGCTCATCCAGATCCAGATCCTTAACTAGCCAACAAATTCCACAACAATTCGGCCTATAAATATGCACGGTTTCTTCATTAACCTATAGCAGCTGGGGCTCCGTGGGGTGAAGAATGCAATAAAACATGCTTGCACCGGACCGGACACCCCCGGAAAAAAATCTCCCCCTTTTCCTAGAGCATTGTCACGGGAAAGCTTGCGCAAACATGTGCTGTGGGAATGATGTTTGTTTATTGATTTATTGTGACCTTCCGTTCGCATGTCTCCTGCGACGTGGGTTTCGGTTTGACTCTGTTCAGCGCGCGGGCTTTGTGTGGTGTATTTACGCGCAAAACCAACAACGTGCGGCTAGTCGTATACATGTAGCAAACATGTGGTACGGGTGCCTTCATAAATTAGCATTAATTGTTAAAGTTTAAACTCTTCAAACTATCGCGCTTAATGTTATGAGCGTGTTGATTGGCTGTCGGGTTGTTGAAGGCATATTCTTATGGACGGGGATTGTTTGTTTTTTTCTTCTCCTGCTCTAGCTCATCTAGAATAGTACACCAGCAGATGGTAATTCAAGATCAGGGATGTAATGATATTAATTCGACGACGCCTCATGTACGTCAGCGTTCTAGGAATGCTTGATATGCATTGCTCGGCAGCATCCCCACCGGCGTGGTGCGTATTCTTTTCGGAAGGTTGACTAATTTAAATTGAGCGACGTATGTCCCATCGCGGGGAACCGATTTTGACAGAGCGCAAGAGCGCCATGTCAAAATGATGTGCGATTCGACGTTCCGAATGCGGCCCGGGGAAGTTCTCTGGAGCATCTAAATGGAATTTTGTTGTACGATTTTCGTGAAACCCGCACCCTGAATTCATCACTTTCGCACCCAGTGGTAGTTTCGTGGGGGGTGTGTGTGTGTGTGTGTTTTTGAATTTTGAGATTCCATCACGATCATCAGCGGCGCAACCATCATCTGTGGATGGTTGGGCATATGTGTGACGATACTTGAACCCGTTTCACCGCCGGCAGATGATGCTGCCTGGCCTGGCAGTTACAAATTGATGTAATGAATATAAACGTAATTTATGACGACACCTAATTGCTGTCTGCTGTGTAGAATATTACTCGTGCTTACCGAAATATTTAGCTTTTCGGATGATTGTGCGGTTGAGACACGGTGGTTCGGTCGGATGTGTTTGACAGGCCCACGTATGTGAAGGTGGGTGGGTGGCTGTAGGTTGACATTATGATGATGGTTTTTGCAACATTTAATGGACTGCCTGGGATGACTGCTCTTTTGGCCCGGGGTTTCCATTACTGCTCAGATAATGGCGGTACGAAAGGCGGGCATCTTCGCATTTTTATCGCTCAAGACTCCTTCAAGCGGCCGGCACTGTCAACTTTAGTTGATAAGGCGAACCCATTATGTAAAAGGATCGGCAAGATCGGGGAAATATATGTACACCATTATTCAAATGGTATCGCCCATCGTCTAATGAGAAAGACATTTATTGTTTTATTTATTGATACAATATATGAAACAGTGTACATTTTTCGGCATGTTTTTGTTATATTTTTGGGTGTGACTATATCATAACATTAAATTAAAAACATGTGTTTTAATATTCGTATTTCCTACCAACCGAAAATATTTTTTTTTAAATATTGCACCAATTAAAGTATTTTTTTTATGAATATTAAATAAAATTAAATAAATAAAATAATTAAGTTTAGCTTATTGAAAATACTTAGCTCTCCCTAGCTTATGTTACAAATCACCCATTATTTGTGATGCGGTTTCACGTTCATGTGCACCGTGTGCCAGCGCATTTGCACAGGATACTAATGTGCCTGCACATGCTTCATGATTTAAACCCCATTTTCCCATTTGCTCTGTACCGCAACGTAAAATACTCCCTTTCTCCGACTGTAAGCCTGTTGCAGGTGTTGAAAATCACACACTAAAACATAAAATCATCTACAATTTGCCTTCGTTTGCATACACACAGCCACGCTCAGTTGATGGTGTCGCCCTACTACCTCAGCACGAGTGGCGGTATTGCAGCTTGAAGAGACATTTTCCGCCACTCGGACACTCGGAAGCACTTGGCACTGGGAACGTTTTCCATATTGCCGCTACTGTGCTGTAAACTGGCCTGCTTTTCGGAGGTTTCGGATTGCAAAGCGGTTGGAAGTGTGCAGAGAGTTGGGACACATTTCTTTCAACATCGACCGTAATGATGCTCTCCCATCGTTGAAGAGGCCGTGGCTTGTTGGAAAGCTTGTTAGACGTGCTTTTTTTGTCTCTTGTCACACAACAAGTTTTTGCAAAAAAAAGTGTTTCTTTCCTTTAACTTACTTGATCATAAGAATGTTCTAAAGCTCTTTCTAAAGATTGAATGTGCTAAATTTTCCAAGAAGTTATGGTAGGAATAACAAAAAAAAAATCTTCCAGAAAAATTTAGCTCATTCACCAGTCGACCAATGTAAAAATTCACCAAAACTGTTTAAGAATGTTTTCGAAAGTAATTGCATTACTTTTTTTGTTGTTGTTGCGCCATGCCATCCACGTTCCATAATAAAATTTCCACAAATTGTACCATAAAGCTTCATTATCCAAGCGTTCAACGGTCGTTCTGCGCAAAACTAACTGTGATGCGGTATATCTTGCACACCTAATCGTCGTGCTCATTTTTGCGTAATTTAATGGTCTTATATATTCTCCTTTTCTTTTCTTCCCTTTTTTTCTCGCCCTCCGATGCAGGAACATCGTCTACAATCTCAGCATCTACGATCTGGCGGAAACGACGCGTCTCTCGTGGTATTCATCCGACGACGACATCAAGATGTGCATTGTAAAGGGCAAGGATGAGGTACGTTCGTGTGGCCATTTCCATTTTACTGAGTGCAAAAGTTCCAAAAACAGTCACCATGGCCGGTTGTATTTGGCCCAATGGATGAAAAGGTTTACATTCATTAGGAGCGGCTTATCTGGGTGGTGGCCGATTTTCGTAATGTTTGCCCGTTCTCGTTCGGGTTCGGGTTTTGGACACATTTTGGGCGATAATCAGACTTTTCAGTGCGCCCTAAACGCTCATAAACATATACCGGGGCAGATGGTAGGTTTGTGAAACGTCCTGTAGCAGGGAGAAAGTTGGTGGTGGATACTTTATATATGTGCCTTAAATTGCTTGTGTGGTTATTATTTCTTCAAATAACAAACCAGTTCAGCATAATTAAAACTGTGACAATAAAAGTTAGCTGATCGGTCGTATTAGTTTCGTTGTTCTAATAGTAGACATTAAATTGTGTGAAGAATTCAATAAAAAAAGGTTGTAGATTATCTTCGTTCCATTGTTTCCGTTCAATTTGTTTTACTCTCTTAAATAAATATTTCAAATAAAACACCTTCAAAATATCGCTCGTTTTACATGTTTGGACCGTGGTAATACGCGACTGTTCGTCAAGAAATTTTAAATATCCTCCAGCAAATGAACGTCCTGGTATTTCTCCTTGTTTTTTTCCTCCTTTTGTGAGCCGGTCACTGTATAGAATTTCTGGTCCAACGGCTTGTCATGTTGAAGGACGATTTCGGTTTTGCACCGGACGAAAATGCAAAGGATAAACAAAGTTTCGGGCAGGCCAGCCGCCAAAGTTGTTGCTAACGATTTGGTTATGCAAATGACCTGTGATAACATGTACGCTCACAATGATCACCACCGAGGCGCAGGGCAAGGTGTGTGCTGGTTCAGGATTTTCCAAACCATCCACTGGCAGAGTTAGTCCATGCTTTGCTGCACGCGATGCTCTCATTGGGCGTTTGTATGGATGTAGACACGGCGACCGGCACCGTGTTGTGTGACCGAAAGCAATTTCGGCGCGTTCTGTTTGCTTATGATACTAGTTGCGAAAATAATAATCCATAAGAGAGCGAGCGGGCGAACAGGCAGAGGGTGCTGTACCGCTGGCAGGAAGAAAAGATATGACTGTCCAAATATTCTATCTCGCCATTCAACTTAATTAAAATTATTCCAGCTGCACTAACGCAAAGCCATGAAACCACTCTAGCGAGATGGGTGTGTAACATCATCCTTGTTAGTTGTTTTTTTTTTGGGGGAGAGATTCGCACCGAACAAACAAATCCTATCTTTCCCGAGGACAAAGACCGTTTTCTTTCGCTGACCACTTTCTAGGCGAACGATAGCAAATAGGGTGTGCATAAACTATTTCGAAGGATGTAGGAAGTGTAATCTCCGTATAATAAACACATGAGCAGCGTTGAATGTAGGGAAGGCTTTCAGTAAAATTAAATTTAAAATGATTGCACATTGATTCCGGCACTAAACACAGCGGCTAATGTGTATATTTTAATGTTAATTGTATGAAATGGCATTGTGAACACATGGAAAGTGTTGGTTTCATTGAAGAAATATATTTATCCAATTGAAACGCTCACAGCACGTAGCACAGCTGGAAACTAATCGGAAAATAAGACTTTACAAACGAACCATACGAAAACAATTTAGTATATTTATTCATATTTCACAACCACAAAAAAATTGAATGAATAAGAAAAAAATGAAGACAAATGTTTTTGCTTTTATTTCCATTTCTTTGTAAAAGCACCAATTAAAATTGTTGTGTGTGTTGAGAATGGTTAAAAAATAAATAAAAACTGTCGCAAAAATGTGATTTTATAGATTTTGGTCCCGCAAAAGGGTTGGCGAAAGTGTTTGTTGCTAGCAAATCAAAACACAGTCATAATTGAAGCGAGTTTGAACGCAAACAGTAAATGTATCGTACCGTTCCGCATTCATGTCACAGCAAAGAACCACAGCACGGTTCTGGTCAATTGTTCCGTTTGTTTGTCTTTCATTTGTTTCTACTGATGCCATTTGTGGGGAGAAAAAGGCTGGGTGAGAAATCTAGATAAAATTAATCATTTTTGCATTTTGTTTTGTTTTTTCTTTCTTATTTCCAATGCTCGGCTGTATAGGATCTCTGCCAAAACTATATCCGTGTGTTGGCGATACCCGCGCAAGGATCGCTGCTGAGCTGCGGGACGAACGCGTTTCGACCGATCTGTCGGACGTACTCCATCAATGGTAACAACTACTCGATGGAGAAGGAGATGCCTGGCCAAGCAATGTGTCCGTACGATCCAACCCACAACTCCACCGCTGTGTTCGTAGGTAAGTGTTGAATGAATGAAATTTAGATTAAAATTAGGTGTGGTTAAAAAAGAAACGTTTTACTTCCATCCTTTTTGTTTAAGTTATGTTTTTACTGCCTTATCTACATCAATGTTGTATATTAATTGTTTTCTACAAAATACGTTTTATTTAACCTAAGTATTTTACTTCCGTGATTTTTAATATGCTTTATTTTGACTATAATTCCTAAAAGCTGATAATTTATTCATGATAATTTATTTATTTTGATTCGTATTTTCGTTTAATCAACATTTATTGTTGATAAATTTTCCCTTCAATAATTTGGAATTTAATTGTTTACAATGATTTACTTAGTGAGCACATGTCCAAGTATGTAATATTACTCGTTCAGTTATTTGTATCATATATTTTTTCCACATTGAATAGTAATTAATACTGTTATTGTTCCATTACTTGTTTCCATACTTTAAATATTTTCGGAGTTTCGGGAACAGAGTCTCAAATGAAAATCATTCAACACATTCTTTAAATTGATACTCAGACATATAGCATGGACAATGACTACGACACCGAATCTGGCATACAGTACGATTAATCTTTATTTATAGGAAATATTGAGGGTTAGATGGTGAGAATCATGATTGATTGAAAATTCCACATCTCCGTATTCAGGGCTATAGGCTATCTGAGGGCTATTCTTTTGTTTGTTATTCAGCTTATTCAGCCGTAGCCTGGCGACAGGCTAGATTTTTGTATTCATGTTTGCATCATATTTCAGGCATTTAGACCTAATTTGGACGGCCCGATGGTGTATTTGGCAACGGCGCTTGGTCCCAACACGATCGGACCCGGTTCAAATCTCATCCGGACCGTTCCTCCGTAGTGAGCACTGACTATGCAACTACGTGGTATCTAATCGTCTAGTAAGTCATTTGATGGCCGGCATGACCTGCTAGGTCGTTAAGCCAAAAAAGAGAGAGACCTAATTTGAAAACTTATTCTAAGCTACATGAAGATGAATAGCGTTCTTGGTTGCCGTAATTTGGTGCTTAACTATAGATAGTAATTCTGCGACTTTTGAGAGCTTGTTTCAATTTGGCGCGATACTAACATACAATGCATTATTGATTTGAGTAATTTTGAACACCACTCAATGTTAAAATACGTGTTGACATGTTTCGAAGAGAGATTCAAAATTGTCACCTAAAATTTTAAACCCACAAACACCCTTCACCACATTGCCGAAGCTTGGCACGAAAAATGCCACTGCCTTGAAGTCCTTGTGGAGCAACAATAGGCAAACAAAAAAAAAATCTAGAAAACAACTGCATTCCATGCCGTTTTCGTCGAACACAAGTACGTCAGCGGCGAGTGTCCTTTTCTCAAAAAGATGAATGGCTCCATCGGTGGTTGCAAGCACAACAGCTTTGCCTTTCGCCACATCCGAACGCATCCATCAGTCAGGCAAAAAAAAAAAACATACTTACCCACACACACACACACATCTCCACCTACGCGAAGGAAGGAAGGACCTGTATTTTCACAGGATAATTCATAAAGTTGAAGTAAAAATATGCATACAATTTCTGCACAACCATCGTTGAAGTTCCTGCAGATGGGTGGTGGTCCGGATCGTCAAACCAGGCAGGCGAGAAGGCAAGAAGACAACACAAGGCAAAACTTTTTCTCATGCATCTTATTTTTCTTTCCGAGTAAGCGACCACCTTCCTTCCACGCCAGAACAGGGAGTGGACAAGTTTTCCACTTGAGCTGGCGCTTTCTTGACGGGCGCTTTTATGTTTGCCTTACCCGTGTGTTCGTTTATGTGTTTACGGTGTAGAGGCGAAAGCGTAACAGGGGGAGGGGTGGGGGGGAGGACTGAAAAACGGGGAGTAAGTTTATGGTATGCTTCGAAGGTCTAGTCTTGGTCTTGCCATGTACCTTTGCTGCCCACCAGATCGCGCTATGGCAGAACAAGTTTTCTACGGATTTTGGTGGGTATATGTGGGTGTTTTTTTTATTCGTACTCATTTTTCCTGCCTGTGTTTCACGCAAAGTTCACGGGTTTTAAAACCTAAGACTAAGGATTCTTGGTCCGCGCGGGTATTTCCTACAGGCAAAATATTCGCCTCGTCTGCCACGACATTCCGTACGGTGGTTCCGAATCGCCTCTGGACCCGTTCGGACTTTTCCCGCTGTTGGTTGTCGCCGTGGCGACTTTCTTGTCCCTTAATTTTGGAATTCTTTCTGGCAACGACAATTGCTTGAAATGACCAGGGAAGTACGGTTACAAAAAAAACCAAAAATTCGCCCGCAGTTTTGACTTTACAAAAAAACAAAGACAAAAACAAAATCCAGCGAGACGAAACATATTTTGCTTTTCTGTTCTTGTGAAGCTTTCCAGGATGTTGGATACAATATGGAAAGAAATGAGCGAAAGAGAGAGAGAGAGAGATCCCACCATCCGTATACGGCTGTACAGTTTGCGCACCAGATGTTCGAGGAACTGCTCCTTCATTAGTCACAGACCGGAAATCACGTAACCGTTTACGTAACGATGGTGAAAAAAAAGTTAGCCGGAAGGAAGCCCTAGCCTTGGGCGCGCGCGCTGGCGAACAAAACACATCCCAGGAGCGCTTTTTCTGCTTCCCCATGTCCATGGGTACCGGCGTCCCAAATATCTGCGAAAACAATAATAAAAAGATGTGTAAACCGTTTCCATGCCGTGAAGCGGAACCGGGAGCTACATAAATTGGCTTACGAGTAATGACCGTGCCGGATGTGGGTAGATTTTTGGGGCTGGCAAAATTGGTACGAAGATATGTGTGTAGTTAAATAAACATGCACGTGAATAACACGAGTGCCGTACGGTGTCTTCACTTCCCGGTTATTGGTCGGAATGTAATGGATGATGTTATCCCGAAACGAAACAAATGGTTGCTGTCCGCTAAGTATAAGTAGATTATCAGCAATTGTGCAGTGAGCGTTTTACTTTTTTTGTTTTAAACATGTTAAAATGTTTTGGTCTTGACCAAACGAATTTGATCTTCACTAACTTAGAGTGCTTCGAAGACTATATTGAAGTGGGATACGACTTACTTTCCAACTCGGTTTGATCACTGGTGTGAACTTGTTCTTTTATTTATCGCCTCTTGTGCTTTTTTATATTTCACAAGGCAGACACTAAAAAATTGACCGGACACTTAGAGTTCGCTGGAAGCACAAGGGATAAAAATCCGATTTTACACCATCTACGTGAGTCACGGAAAAGATGGTTGCGGAAATGTGGTACGATGGTTATGTAGGTATTTGGAAGGATGCGGAAAAATTCCTCATCATATATTCTCAACAAAATTTCCTTTCTACTACATTCAGATTGCACCCGAAATGCAGTCTCGCGCTGTTAGTGTTCCGTCAGTGTTTGCCATTCTTTTTTCTCTCCTCACTTCATGAAGCATTATGATGAAAATCTCATCGTTCCTTCGTTAGCTGTTGTTAGCTTAGGACAGTGTGGAAGTTTATTTTCCCGCGCAGTAACTAGAAACAAAGAAAGAAGGAATAAAAAAAAAACACCTTTGAAAGACATGACCAAAAAAGCTGGGAAAGGATTTTCGTATCGCCGGGATTGAGTCAATTTTATGTCGGCGGTAGTAGTACTTGCAGCCAAAGCTTGTAAAGCAGGTCATACCCGAAACAATGAATACAAAATGCAAAAAGGGATGCTTGTTTGTGTCCTTCCGGGACTCATTCGGTACCCTCATGCCCTCAAAAAAGCATTCGCCCGTCCGCAACTGTACAAGGATTTATTACTTATTTACGTGCTCAATTTGCCATATGGAAGTGGAATGTTGAGGGTAGCCTTTAAAATATAGAGTCCGCCATACTTTGTTTCGTTTTTTAGCTGTTTTTTTGTTTGTTGGTGTTGTTGCAGAAATAAAAATAAAACTGCACCGTGAATAGCACGCGGGCAAAGCTTGTGCGAAAGCTGAAAGCGGAATGAATTTAATTTGTTATCGTTTTCCAACATCCATTTTGCAAACCAACATCGGGTGGCGTGTCTGCAAATGTATCGACCAAATCCCTTTTGCCAACTCACCCTTCAACCCCCACTCGGGCGCAGGGATGGAATATTGCCGCTGATGATGGGCGGGGTGGTCGGTTTCGGGTGGTTTAGCCGGTTTCCCGCAGGAATCTCATTATACGCAGCCAAAACCGGGCGAGCGGTTTGATTTTCCTTCCCTATTTGATTGAAGCCCTCCGAGAAAAAAAGAAAATACAAAAATGCACATACTCCAACCTATCAAAACAGAAAATGAAATAAAATAAGGGGGAAGTATCGGTAACTCAAGCGTATCAGCGCCATGGCGCTGGAAATTACGACACTTGAACTCTCCGCTGCGTGTTCACTTGGTAAAAAATAGGAAAAAAAAA